>OU015497.1:13458046-13488046 GCA_907164885.2 Dolomedes plantarius | reverse complement strand
ACGCGCTTAGTATAAATACCAAGCAGCTTGATTAAGTAAAAAAAGGTTCTTAAAGTTGATAGATAAACGTGAGGGAGCTACGAGGTAAGCAGCTACAGGTGTTAACCGACGCTTGTGCTTAGGCGGCCCAAAGTTTACGTGGCAGAACTGCTGGCTTGACTCTCTGATGGTTTGTGAGTATTGGCAAAGTGTATTTTTATTGAATGCTAAAATATATATCCCGTACAAGTATTACGTATGATTATTGCTGTAAAAGCAAATTCTACATGTGCAACGAATTCAATAAACATTGTTTCATGTATAAACTGTGTTTGTATCAAATTCATTTAGAGTGCCACTTCAAATTATATACAACCAGTGCGGGAAGAAGTGAGCTATTCTCTATAAATACTAATAATTTATGTAAGCTACAGAAAAACTTAAGTGTGCATATACTTTATGTTCTCCTAAAATGTTATTTTTTATTCTGATGTTAGTCATATATTATATCATGGTTGTTTTTTCTTCAACGATGTTTTTAGAAGATTTAAAAAAACCTGTTTTGTTGTTTCATTTTTTCAATCATTTTTCCTTAAAAAAAATATCGGAAATCTTTCCACTCACTGTGGGTTACTTTAAACATCGCAGGGGGTAATAAAATAAATATTACTCTCTAGCCATTATTTTTATTAAATATTCCTTCTTACCAATTAGATGTTAAATGGTACTTTCAATCTGATCATCTACTTCTATACGCATCGACATGCCTGATGATGTTTCTTGGAAATTTACTTTCTATTTTTTTTATTAATTATATCTTTAAAAAGAAATAATTAAATTTACATAAGATAAAACATAAAAAAAAACATTCCTTTTTTCCTCTTTTATGTTTTTCCATTTTCATTCCCATTCTGTTTTGTTATGTTTACGACCATAGCCATGAAAAGAATTGATAGCACTGTGTGTTCCTTAAATGCATAGATCCACAACATCTGTTCGGCGAAAAAGCGGAAGCTGATTTTACTTTCAAATAGGTCTGTACCGAATTGAAGATTCGTGTTTTTATTTAAATATCGATTTCTCTAGAACTCTGAGTTACCCTCTACAGGTTTTTCAGGTTCCATTCCATGAAAGGGAGGCAGTTTTGATTTTTTTTCCTATTCTATCTTTGGATGTCTTAACTCTTTGAAAGCACTCGACTCACAAAACCAAAGTGGATGTAGATGCAAAATCTCCAAATTGATTTTTAAACTAGCGTAATTTTCATAAATATATAATAATGTAATATCCCATCACTGAATAATGTGAAAATATAAATCATTTTTTTTTTTTTGTTGGTAAAATAAAAATATTTTCCCGTTTGTACTTTGGTTTTACTATTTTCATGTTTCATTTGGGATTTATTCAAAACAGTGAAATGAAAGGCAAGTGTGTAATTAATTTTGAAGGATCGTTGGCGCATCACAAAAAATTTAGAGTATTAACCTTTAGCTTACGGGCCCAATTTGTCTGATTCCCTCTTTCGAACTGGAAATTTCATATCCCCCTTGTAAGAACGACCATTAAGGGGATTCTAAATATATATATATATATATATATATACACTCAAGAGCCAAAACATTATGACCACCTGTCAATAATGACCACCTGTGTGTTGGCCCACCTTTGGCGCGCAACACAGCTTCAACCCGCCTTGGCATGGATGCCACAAGTCCTTGGTAGACGTCCGGAGACAGGTTGTACCAGATGTTTAAGCAACGGTCACGCAAATCCGAGATATTGCGAATTGGTGGTCTTTGAACTCTGAGCTGCCGTCCCATGACATCCCAAATGTGTTCTATCGGATTGAGATCCGGTGAGTTAGGCGGCCAGGACATTAACTGGAATTCAGCATAATGTTCCTGGAACCACTCCAATACAATTTTAGCCTTGTGACACGGGGCGTTGTCCTGTTGGAATATTCCATTTCCAGCTGGAAAAACAGAGGCCATGTAAGGGTGCAACTGGTCCGCAATGATGTTCAGATACCCTGTAGCATTCATGATCTGCTCTACCACAACCACGGGTCCCAGAGACGCCCAAGAGAACGTCCTCCAAAGCATAATACCGCCACCACCGGCTTGTGTATGACCTACTGTACATTGAGGGAGCAACAGTTCGCCTGGAAGACGGCGTATCCTGACACGGCCATCGGCGTGATGAATGACAAACCGTGATTCATCTGACCAGGCAACACTCTCCAACTGATCCATGGACCAGTCGCGATGTTCCCGGGCCCAGCGCAGGCGCAGTTGACGATGACGCTTGGTCAGCAAAGGCACACGAGTGGGACGTTTGCTGCGTAGCCCCATATCCAACAGTGTCCGCTGAACAGTGTGCTGTGATACTATTCTACTTGGCCCTGCATTGTATTGAGCTGTCAGCTGAGCCACTGGATGGCTCCGGTTTTGCTTTACCATGCGAGACAGAGTCCGACGACCTTTTTCTTTGATAGCGTGTGGACGTCCAACACCATGTCGTCTACTGCTGGTTTCACCGTCATTCATCCACGTTGCATAAGTACTAACAACTGTAGGTCGCGAACAACCCACGAGTCGTGCAGTTTCGGAAATTCTTGTTCCGAGCCTTCGAGCCATTACAATCTGCCCTCTATCAAAGTCGCTTAGATCCGCAGCCTTTCCCATCACACACAGAAGTAAGTGAAAGAATTATTCTTCAGACTCTCCAGCAGCAGTTAAATACAACTTCCACCTGATCACGTGCCTTCCACGTCATCCAGGCGAATTCATTGCAAAATGTAGGGGTGGTCATAATGTTTTGGCTCTTGAGTGTATATGTGACATTATAATTTAAATTTCGTCTATTTCTATAATTCGGGTCCCCACATCTGTTAAGATAGGCCCCTTTTCTCAGAATAGCCCACCCAACAGTAAGCAAGTTCCAGAAAACAGTCTGCAAGTTCCAGAAAAATACATTCAAGCAAATAACTGCAACAGAGAGTGAAAAGTATCGGATAAACACCGCAATAAATTCCTTTCAGTTGATAGATATATATAGCCGTGCCGCCACAGAAGGATTAACAAAACCCCGTCTCTAGTCATCTAAATCCTCGGTTCTCAATAGCTCAGAGATAATGGCTGTAGGTGCCAGAGATAAAGTGATCAAAAGTGTCAAACAATACCGTAAAGATAAAACGCACCCATATGTTTCTAAGAATTGCACCCGCCTACCACCCACGACAAATATCTATGTTGATGTAAACAGTCGCTGACTTTTGGTACAGCTCCTGGCTAAGAGAGCAGATTCATTCCGTGGTTGTCTCTGTATGTGTACACTTGTATGTTCGCGTCATGCTAGAAGGACGCCCAATCCTCCGCCATAACTTATACAAAAATAAAGGACTGCAATTCTAAAGGAACTGTGCCTCTTCATTTGTGCATATTGTGTGTTATTATGGAACGTCATGTGGTGAAACGTGACAAGCCGACAGGACATTACTTTGCGGAGGAACACCTAATGGATTTTAATAAGAAGGACAAACATGGCGGACGAACTTAGCTTTCCAATTCCTCAAGCCAAACCGAGGACGGTGTCGTGTTTCACCCGCGTTACGAACGAAGAGAGTGCTGTGATAGCTCACTGGTGATATAGTGGAAAGACAGTTTCGTTTTCATGTACAAGATGGAAGTTCTGAAGAAAACAAGAAAAGCTCAGAGGGGCTCCGTTTCTCAATTAATTAAACAATTCGAAGAAGTTCAACAACAGCCAGGGTATAAAAGTAAATTGCTTGCATTAAAGGAACAACTGAAAGGAATTTATCGTGGTGTTTATCCCATACTTTTCACTCTCTGCTGCAGTTATTTGCTTGAATGTATTTTTCTGGAACTTGGAGATGTTCACTTGCAGTTGGGTGGGCTATTCTGAGAAAAGGGGCCTATCTTAACAGATGTGGGGACCCGAATTATAGAAATAGACGAGATTCAACTTATGATGTCATATATATACAGTCGAACCTCCATATATCGAAGTAGCAAATCGCGCGAAAAAAATTCGATATATAGAAATTTCAATATGTAGAATTGAGCTTAGTTTTATCATAATTCTTCTAAAAAAAATTAAAGCTAATTTTCGTATACGAAACTCCATTTCTAATTTATATGCGAATCCCATTAAATGAAAGTTAATAACTAAACAATGAATTAATATAAAAGATTTATTGATTACTACATATCTTTTAAAAAAATATAGTGCAGACAGTGGTTACAATGATCACAGTTACATTTTTAAAAAAAAAACTACTAATATCTTGCTGAACAGTTAGTTTTTCGGAAAGTTCAAAGAAATGTTCGTATTTACTCAGTCCGCTAAAATCTTCATCAAGAACAGTTTCTGCGAATTGAAGTGCACGACGTATTGTTTCAAATGCCAAAAATTGGGAGATTTTATTATAAAGTGGAAAAAAATCTCCCAATTTGTCTTGAAAAAATTTCGATATATAGAGATTTTTTCGATTTATAGAAAACATTTTTCTATGTAATGAACATGGAGATTTGCTAAGAGTTCGATATATAGAAAATTTCGATATAGGGAAGTTCGATATATGGAGGTTCGACTGTACATATATATATATATATATATATATATATATATATTTATTTATTTATTTATTCCCGGTCCAGTATACTTGAAATACATCCTATCCCACCCCGTAAGGAAAAGGTTAAAATTTTAGTTTATTAGAACCTATAAAATTTATAAGATAGTAAAGCATTTCTTCACTAACATTAATCTGGGTGATATTTCTAATATGTAGTTTCATAGGAATCCTCCGAAACCCACCCTGTATTTATAAAGCAAATGTTACAATAAGATCCTTTATGTAAATGAATTACTGAATACATTTACTGCATTCATTCTTATCTATATTATACTTGAGGGATTAGTAGTTCATACATAGGAATAGTCGGGAAGATATAACCGTACCGTGTATCAATTTATTATCTCACTGAGAGTAATTCTAAAGACATGATGTATCCGAAAATTTAAGCTCAAAGATTGCTGAAGGAGAATGCACATTGCTATAAAGACAACGGTAAATTGAAAATTAATTCGGAGGGAAAATTGAAAAAAAAAAACGCAAGAAATTGAAAATAAATTCGGAAACCCTTATTATTGATTTTTCCGTGGAACATTATGCGCCAAAATTAAGAGATAATTTGTGTAAGATTACTTCACTCAGCTTCAAACAATTTTTATTTAAATTGATATCGTCAAAGTCTATAAAAGAAATAATGTCAGACACTTTATAATTGTTTGCTTTCGAGAAATTTTCTATTATAAACGTTTGAGACAGGACTGAGAAGAAAATATATTTTTATGTTAAATACATTAGCTTGTAAAATTAGAGGAAAGTGATAAAATAATCTTAAATCTCCAAGCAAAGGAAGAGAAACCGAAATATTTTTATTGGGGCTGAAATTGGTGTTCACGTAACGCACTTTAATGTAAATAATTTGGGAATTAAAATATATAATTTGTGGGTTCTTTAATAAGTAGAAAGTATGAAAATGGTTTTAAATAGCTACGAATAGGTAATAAAGGAATGCTAATAAGAAAATCAATCATTTTAGTTATACCGGACTACCAATGAACAAACATGTCTTTATATTATACAGAAGCGGACTAATTATGCACTTTATTTTGGTTATTTTTTTATTGGTTGGTTGCAGGTGGGTGGGTTAGTTAATGTTTATAGAATAATGGTTATCTTTTCAATAGACACCATCGGAACTGGAATTCTGAAAAGAAATGGAGAGGACAACCTATCTTTGTATGCGTGTTATTTGACGTGTTCGGAAAATATTTATAGTTACAAACATGGAATTGATGTACAGTCTACACTAGAGCTCCGCAACCTTTTATCTTCCACGGCACAACAACGTTTTTTCAATAATTCCGCGGCACACCACTAGTAAAAGCTTGCAAATACATAAATTACAATAATGCGTATATGTTTTTATTAGATTAAAAAACACAATAAAATAGCTCTATGTATCAAGAAAACTATAATCATTTAAGTTTTATATAAATCATTTTGAATTGGACACCAACACAAGAAGAAAAATATAAAGTTATAGTTTACAAGTAAAAAAAATTCTCTTTAAATTTTTATATTAAAATTTGTTTTTTCGTCTTCACTTAAGCCTAATAAATCAAAGTTAATTTAAACATAACTAATTTATTAATGAGATATTTGAGCTTGTTTTGATGAGCATATGTACGTTTTATACTTGGCTCTATATTAGAAAGATCTACCCGAAGTTCATGGTCAAGACCCTTTAAACACGATTGTTTGTCATTTTTAATTAATAGAACCAGTGTCGAAAAGCTTTGTTCGCATAAGAATGTCGTAGAAAAAGGGATCCAAATTGCAATGGCCTTGTGTCAGAAATTTGTGGATATTCTTTCTTAACTGAAATCTAGAAATATAACGCTCGAGCATACATACAATGTATGGTAACTACATGTTTTGGTTTTGTGTATAATTTCGACCCAGAGAAATTAGATATTAGCAAAAAGTTAGAGGAATATTTTACATAGAAATATTTCTGACTAATGCGATGGTTAATTTTTTTTATTATTACTATCGTTAAAATCACCGCGGCACAGTCAAGATCACCTCGCGGCACACTAGTGTGCCACGGCACGGCGGTTGCGGAGCACTGGTCTACACTATACACCAATAAAATGTATATAAAAAATGGCAACAGTAATCCTAAAACTGAAGCCTAGTGATTAAGTCTGCTTTAATTCCAAACAGAATAAGAAACCATGTCTTGGAAGGAAGTATGAACTGAAGACATGTTCAGAAAGGAAGCAGGATCATGTGGACCGAAAATTCTTTCAGCCTCAGCTGACTGACCCTATAATAAGCAAATTAGATAAAGATCTTCTAACACTGTAGGACGTACTTTTACCACACAGCAATTTTCAGTTTGTAATCAATGCCTAGTCATTAAAAAAAAGTCTACAATACTCTCTTTCGGGTTTCCTGTAAGAGTGTCACGCTTCAACCACTGTCGCCACAATAATGTGACATCCAGCAATGATGGGATTTTTCGTACGTTGCTGAAATATCTCGATATCTACAATTAATGCAGAGATGAATTTCAGCCGTGACAACGGACGCTGCTATGTGATAATGTAAGTTGGTGTAACTGGTCCTATGAGGTTACTGGTCCATCCATTCCTAGATTTTTCCTTTAGATATTAGGTGGGATTTCCACTCTGTTGTGGCAACACTGGCCTATCTTTCCACATTGATACTTGCTTTGAAAAATTACTTTTAAATGGAGGTAGAATTTTATTTTTCTAGATATACAAGCATTGGACCCAGGTACACTGTCACAAATTCTGTTGTTTCTTACGAGAAATAGACCTGGGTGGCCCACTTACCCCATTTATCAGAGGTACTGGGACAACCTTTATTTAAAAAAAAATATAATATATACAGTTGAACATCCATATATCGAACTTCCCCATATCGAAATTTTCTATATATGGAACTCTTAGCAAATCTCCATGTTCATTACATAGAAAAACTGTTTCCATATATCGAAAAAATCTCCATATATCGAAATTTTTTTTTCACGAGATATTGGGAGATTTTATTCCACCTTAGAGTAAAATCTCCCAATTTTTGGTGTTTGAAACAATACGTCGTGGACTTTAATTCGCGGAAAATGTCCCTGGGGAAGTTTTTAGTGGACTGAATAATTGCGAGCATTTCTTTGATGAACTTTCCGCAAAACTGGCTGTTCAGAAAGATATTCGTAGTTTTTTTAAAAAAGAATGCAACTGTGATCACTGTAACCACTGTCTGGATTGTTTTTTTAAAGGTATGTAGTACTCCATAAATCTTTCATATTAATTCATTTTTTACTTATTAACTTTCATTTAATGTGATTCGCATATAAATTAGAAATGGAGTTTCGTATACGAAAATTCGCTTTAATTTTAATGTTTTAGGAGAATTATGATAAAACTAAGATCAATTCTATATATCGAAATTTCTATATATCGAATTTTTTTCCGGCATTTTGCTACTTCGATATATGGAGGTTCAAATGTATATATATATATATATATACACTGCTGGCCACCCAAATTGCAACATCAAGAAAGACAAGAGATATCACAACAAAATTTATTTTGTAGATAACATGTTGACCAAGTATCAAATGATTAAATTTATAGACTTCTGTGAAGTGTGGTTCCTGCCAAAATCAGTAGCCAGAGTAGCCGCCATTGTTGGAGATCACCGCTGCACACGCCTCGGCATTGATTCAAAGAGACTTTGGATGAGTTCTTGGGGTACAGCAGACCAAGCAGCTTCCACACGTTGCCAAAGTTGATCTGCTGTGGCAGCTGGGGATGGAATCTGAGTCAATCGTAGAGCAACCATGGACCACATGTTTTCTATCGGCGAAAGATCCGGAGAGCGAGGCGGCCAGGGAAGCAATTCAATCTGGCGGTAGACGAAGAACCGTTGGACAATGCGTGCCACGTGTGGTCGCGCATTATCCTGTTGAAATATGGCTGTGGGCAAGCCCTGAAGGTAAGGAAGGACAACTGGCTCCAACACCTCGGAGATGTAGCGCTGGCTGTTTAAAGTACCGGCAATGCGTACTAGAGGTGTGCGAGAGTGATATCCAATACCGCCCCATACCATAATACCCGATGCAGGACCAGTGTGGCGGTGCATAACGCATCTGTTCAGCATCTTCTCTACACGGTGTCTCCAGACTCGAATGCGACCATCGTGGTGTTGCAGACAGAAGCGTGACTCGTCAGTAAAGACAATTTCATTCCATTCTGCCGTCCACATCCTTCTGTCATCGCACCATTGGCGGCGGAGACGTCTGTGGTTCTGCGTCAAGGGTAGACAAAGCAATGGACGTCTTACGGACAGACCAGTCTGCTGTAAACGGCGTCGAATGGTACGCGCAGGCACTGGATGATGCGTTACGGACTGCATGTGCCGTGCTATGGTTCGTGATGTGACTGAGCGATCCGTCACTGCCATGCGCACAATTTGCCTGTCATCGCGTGAAGTGGTGCGCTGAGGTGGATGCGATCGAACACGCCGGTCCGTCGTACCCTCCTGCATCCAACGATCACATATCCGCATTACAGTTGTTTGGTTTCGTCCAACACGACTACCGATTTCTCTGAAAGATAATCCACAATCTCGGTAGGCCACTATCCTTCCTCTGTCGAACTCGGATACTTGATCAATGGATGATCTCTGTTTTCGACGAGGCATAATTGATCGTTTTTTTGAAAAAACCACAAGAAAAACACAATTGCCGAACTTGAAATCGTCGAAATCTCCAAGCCTTAAATAGCGATTTGAAGTGGCGCCACAGGCGCGAGTGATGTGCGTCTGCGCTGAAATTCTAATCATTTGCATATCTCACCTCCGCTAATGCATGTTGTAAATTTCATGTTATTTGCATGTTTCCTTCAGGGTGTTGCATTTACAGTGGCCAGCAGTGTATATATATATATATATATATAATAAAAATTAATATCATAGCTCAAATAGACTCCCTAATACTTACTAAAATGCATGTAATACAAAGATTTTTGAAAATTATACATGTTAGTATAATTTTAATATGTTAAAAGTATAGTATACAAAAAAGTTTAAAATCTATGTCCCAGTTACCCAACTTACCTTATTTTGATTGTCTAATCGAGCTTCACCGCGTAATAAACTCACTGGTAATGTGGTGTATGTTAATTGCATGATTGGACATCAGTTTTAGTTTGTGTTCCCTTCACTGACTGAAACTTTTTGAGCACAAAAAAATAGTAAATAACTACATCATAATTACTTCTTCGTCTGTAGCAAAGGGCAAATATCTCAAATGATTTCAAGTTTAATAGGAGCTGATATTGATTTGATCCGTAGACCAATCCCAAACATTTTAGTGATTTAAATTTTTTTAAAAACCAATATGATTTCATTAATTTCAGAAACTCCTAGCTATGCGCATACACTCATGCATTGAGAAATAAGTTTACAAACATACTTAGTACATGTATATTTATAAAAAATACCTAATACCGACAGTTTATGTTTTGAGAAATCGATTTAAAGTGTTTTATCCTAGTAGTATATTGCTATTAAATTATTTTCTGATAGTTCGTAATTATTTCGAAATTTTAAACTTTGCTGCATCAGAGCTAGGGAGTTTGAAATATGTAAGCGCTTGATCCATTAAATAAACTATCATTAACACCAGTGCAACAGGGGTATTGAGAGGCACTTAAGCACGTTTAAAATTCAGGAACAATCATTTTAAATGGATGTCGCATGTGCAATTACATTAACATAAGACTGTATTTTAATTACGTAATAATGATTAAACGCATCATCAAAGATAAACAGATACAAACGGATACACAGTTCCAGTGTTGTCGTTGATAGCCAGGCGGAAAAGTGTGTTGTAAATTTATAATCTGTGCCAAGAGGTGCATTAAAATTATCCTCGTTATTTCCGAGCAAAACTATTCTGATAATACTTGCTTTTTTGGATATTGATTGAAAATTTGCATGATATATTGAGGCCTGTTGTTTAACACAGCACATATCCGTGTCTTCCTATTTTCAATATTCTATTGCAGTGGGTCTCGAGAGATTATCTTTTGTTTAAATCAAGTTATATAGGATGCCTATAAAATAATGAATTCGGAAAAATCTCTAATTAGCATAATTTGCATTTCCCAGTCATTTCTAACGGATTTATATCCACGTGGAATAGGCTGTTGTATTTTAAAAATATTATTCATGAAAGCAATTTAAAAGAATTGCGTATCGACAGTCAAGTGCTCAAATTAAAGTAGAGTTTTAATTAATTATTCCTAAAATTTCAACTCGCCTAAAAATAACTTCCCGTTCCAAGATTTATTATGATATTAATTTACGGTAGTTTAAATTTTGAATTAAGTAAGGCAAAATAATTAGTAGATCTCGAATCTCGAAACTTGATTTTCATTTGCAATTTTTAAATTCTAGTTTTTTTCCACTTAGCCGATATGCTTTTTAACAATTGTGCTAGACATTCATTAAGAAGGGGTGACGTTTCTAGAGAAAAATGCATGCTGATATGAACAAGTTTTATGTTGGCTAAGTTATACCCTTTTAATTAATTTTGTACACATTCCTGTTATTTTGTAAAATTACCATCAGTTTGTAATAATAGTACAGGTATTCCTTGCCTTACGATCGCTCGACTTACAGTGGCGTAGCAAGGGGGTCTATCATGCCCCGGGAGCCACTCGCAGAGGGGCGCCAGTATAAAATCTATATATTATATTACTATATGTTTTTCGGGGGGGGTGCCAATATAAGGTCTATATATTATATTACTATATGTTTTTTTTTTCGGGGGGGGAAGCCGGTATAAGGTCTGTATATTATATTACTATATGTTTTTTGGGGGGTGCCAGTATAAGGCCTGTATATTATATTACTATATGTTTTTTAGGGGGGTGTCAATATAAGGTCTATATATAATATTACTATATGTTTTTTTTTTGGGGGGGTGCCAGTATAAGGTCTATATATTATGTTATTATATGTTTTTCGGGGGGTGCCAATATAAGGTCTATATATTATATATGTTTTTCGGGGGGGGGGCGCCACAAAAGTATCGTGCCCGGGCGCTCGCTACGCCACTGTCGACTTACAATCGAAATTTTTAAATTAGCAACAACAACGAAAAAAATTTTTCTCAAACATACTGTTTCTCGAATGTACAGTACATTCCTATATGTACTACATAATTATTAAATATATGATGTAACATTCTGCAATACTGCACAAATTTATGACGGAACTAACTGAAAACCCGCGCTTCGCTACGGAGGACATTCAAATTAAATAAACTTTGAATGTATGCAATTAATGCCAAAAAAAATATGTATGTATGTATTTATAATAAATACGGCGATCAATGTATACAATTGATGTAATATATATATATATATATATATATATATATATATATATATATATATATATATATAAATCGTAAGATATATTTTTATAGACAAAATAATGTAGAAGAAAATATTCAAATTAAATCTAATAGAACATACTAAAGAATATAGTACAGTTAATATAGTACAGTTTGAGGAACATATCTTTTATTGTATTTTAACATTTTTTTTAATAATGTCCAATCGTCTGCCGCATTATCAAGAAAAAAATCTATTTAGTTGTTATGCACGTGACGATAAATTTATTTAAAGTACCAGAAAAAGAAATCACGAGATCAGCATTTAATAAATTAAATTGTAAAAATTAATCTTTAAAAATTCACCAAAAATCAGAAAATGGAGGTAAAGATTCGAAAAAGATCTTATTTTAAAGGATTTTTTTTTATCTTTCTCGTGATATAAATTTTATAACCCTCAAAATTTTATTTTAAATGCAAACTTAAAAAAAGTTACTAAAACAGATTAAAAATTTAATTTAAAAAAAATATGAGAAGAATTTTTGAAAAATCTTTCTTAGTGCACCCCTACACTATGAGAAGAATCGCCATGCAAAATTTCATCCCTTTAGGTCCAGCGGTTTGGTCTGTGCGTTGTATGTCAATCAGTGAGTCAGTCAGTTACGGAACTGTTTTATATACTTAGATAATAAAAATGTTATGACGCAATAGTTTCGATATCCACACGATCAATCAAATAAACCTTCACTGGCTTCAGAAATGGCTTCAGCTTTTCATTATATTAATAAAGGAGTACAACAATTAGAAGCAGTGGATCCAAATGGAGAAATGTTCACAAGTGTCAATCGTCGTATTCGGTAAAATCTGGCTCGCTACCAGACAATATACAAGGAAAAGATGACGCAAACTGTTCAAACTACCTTGGATAACTTCGTTAAAAAAAGCTTGCAACGTACCTTCAGTCGCAAATTCTGAACCATTGTATTGTACTAACATAATAAGTAGTGATGACGAAGAATAATTTATGTCTTCTAAATACAATGTATTTTATATTACTTATGAAAGTAAAAATTATATGAATGTACATATGCAAAAAAAAAAATTGTTTGAAACTCGACTTACGACCCACTCAACTTACGACCAATGTCTCGGTCCCTATCTCGGTCGTAAATCGAGGAATATCGGTATTAATCTTTTATTGCCACTCAACTTACGACCAATGTCTCGGTCCCTATCTCGGTCGTAAGTCGAGGAATATCGGTGTTAATCTTTTATTGCCACTCCACTTAGGACCAATGTCTCGGTACCTATATCGGTCGTAAGTCGAGGAATATCTGTATTAATCTTTTATTGCCACTCAACTTACGACCAATGTTTCGGTCCCTATGTCGGTCGTAAGTCGAGGAATATCTGCATTAATCTTTTATTGCCACTCAACTTACGACCAATGTCTCGGTCCCTATCTCGGTCGTAAGTCGATGAATATCGGTATTAATCTTTTATTGCCACTCAACTTACGACCAATGTCTCGGTCCCTATCTCGGTCGTAAGTCGAGGAATATCGGTATTAATCTTTTATTGACACTGAACTTACGACCAATGTCTTCGGTCCCTATATCTGTCGTAAGTCGAGGAATATCGGTATTAATCTTTTATTGCCACTCAACTTACGACCAATGTCTCGGTCCCTATATCGGTCGTAAGTCGAGGAATATCTGTATTAATCTTTTATTGCCACTCAACTTACGACCAATGTCTCGGTCCCTATCTCGGTCGTAAATCGAGGAATATCGGTATTAATCTTTTATTGCCACTCAACTTACGACCAATGTCTCGGTCCCTATCTCGGTCGTAAGTCGAGGAATATCTGTATTAATCTTTTATTGCCACTCAACTTACGGCCAATGTCTCGGTCCCTATCTCGGTTGTAAGTCGAGGAATATCGGTATCAATCTTTTATTGCCAGAAGAAATAGCGTATTTCTCATATAACAATAACTCTGCTGAAAGCTAAATATTTTAGAAATAACCTGGTATCACCCGCTTGTATGAAAATGGAGGAAGAGTGTATTCAACAAATGTGAATATATAGGTTAAATGATAGGTTATGTGAAAGCCATAGGTTAAAAAAAAATTAGCAAAAACAAAGAGAATCGTTTCTCTTAAAGACGCGGAAGTTTTTGATATTATTATGCATTACATTACTTGATCAGTATTATGTATTGCATCAGCTTGGGATTATTGCATATAGTATCACTTGATGATTTATATGTACCATCATTACACAATCAGTACTACTAGTATCGTACTACTACTAGTATCGCTACTAGTATCGTAATTTCGATAATAATATTAATATCATCTTGATAACTATAATGACTGTTTACCGCATTCACAAATGTTGATAAGGCTATTCTTTAATAAAATTTAATGGTAGTATGAATTTGAATGCATAATGCATGTTTTCGTGACTTTTTTTTCCTGTTGTATTATACCACCCAGTCAATTAGTATATCATGAATGCATTACTCTTACAAAATTTTAACTCTCAAAATGAATAGCTCCGATGTATCCCTAATGACATTTATAGCGAAATAATTTTGAGGGATTCCGGTGTGTGTATGTGTGGGAAAGCGAACAGATTGAGATAACTTTTCTCTCGAATTATCTTTAAGTATTGAACTCTCTCGGACAACAACAAAAAAACAAACAAACCCTTTCTCCAAGAGAAAGAAGCGTTTTTCGTTTTAATATCCCGAATAAGACAGTTAATTGCCCCGAGTTTCTGTAATCCATTAACATCCCTTAATCTATCGCCATTAATGGTAGATTATGCATACAAATTACTGAAACTACGAAGCAAAATTTAAACTTAAATCGATAAATGCTTCTCGAGCCGACATGTTTAAGCCGATACATACTCTCGCCGGAGCAATTCTTAAGTAATGTGGAGAATTATTAAGAATCGGGGGTTTGGGAAAGGTGTGTATATTTAGTGCGCATTATAGTTTTTAATGAATAATTTTACATACCAAGTGAGATCATTAATTCTCGGTTGCGAGGTAATATCGCAGGGATTTGTCTCTGTGGGTACACTTAACACGATCTTCCAGTTAAAACAAGCGAACATAAATAAAATAAACGGTAGTTTGTGCAGTTCAGATTCTTAATAACGATTAAAACTCCAATATTCAGTGGTAACAGTTATTCATTAATTCCTTATTGAATTGGCTGAAAATGAAATCTACCAACGGTTTTAATTCTGAAATTGTTTCACAGACCATTCTGTTTGTAAGACAACAGGGCATTGTGTTAGGGCTTTGCTGTGCGAGTATCAGTTCTAGAAGGTAATTGTCATTTTAAAAACATTTCGTAAAATTACCCTCCCATGAATGATTTTAAAAATAACTTATAAGCGTTTATATATATTTACAGAAATTTTTCTGTTAAAATTTTTAAACATATATATATATATATATATATATAGACCCGAATGGTCATCTCCTGAAATAAGCATCGTGGCCGAAAACAATATGATTCGAATACAAGAACATATAACTTTATTCCAACAATAACAAGACCTTACAGAGCGACGTCCACCTTTCAACTGGCGAGCGTAGAACTAGCTGTCCACGGGTTGCCAGAAATTGGCGAGGTAGGTTAGTATTGGCAAAGGACGGAAAGGTTACCATAGAGTGAAAGAACTCTGATTACAGGCGATTAGAGGTGGTTAAAATTTATTTCATATACAGTGGAATCTCGATCTATCGTTTTTCAAGGGACCGATTGAAATGAACGATAAATGCGGGAAAACGATAGATGCGGAAACATAACAAAGCAATATGATGACTGGATTGAGACTGGATAAAATGAACGACACATACGGAAAAACGATGGATCAGAAAACGATCGATCGAGATTCCACTGTATATATATATATATATATATATATATATATATATATATATATATATATATAGGAGATTTATTATCTTCATTTATTATACTTGATCAAAACAAACCAGACTCTTTATTTCTTAAATCTCTATTCTTTGACAATGAATATTATATAAATATTATTGAAAATTCCTCTTTTAAGAGATATTCTTCGTAATATAATTAGCTATTAATAATATTACGTAATGTAATTAATATAATTATCTGTCTAAAATTCTTAATATAATTAACTGTCCCTAATATATTAATAAATCGGCATTACAAACTGCTATTCATATTTTAAATTTGAGCATTATTTTTTGCTTTCTTGTACAATTTTGTACGTCATAGTTCCTTAGAGAAATGTTTGGAAAGAATTAATGTAATTTTTCAAGTAGATAAAGCATTTCTTAAAATTGTCTTTGAATCCATTCAATAGATAATTCAGAGTGCGTTGGTGCTCTTTAAATCATGCAATAAAGTCATTAAATATTCATTGAAAGTAGGTGTGCTACATTTATTGATCTCGCAAGATAGGGTTGATATCTGCAAAATATGAATATACATACATAGAAATACACATAAATGTTCACATGAATTCACATAAAGTGGTATAAATACTTATAAATATGTAACACACATTCATTTATTATAATATCAATTTCAGGTTTGCTACACTTGTTAATTGTTAATTTTAAGTGGTCAAGATGACATTATTAAACCCTCTACGTTTTTAGTAAGCTCACAAATCTTGATTAGTGTTCGTAAAAATTTAGAAATCCTACAAGATATCAAATGCTCTCAAATTTTATATATATATATATGTATATATATATATATATATATATATACAGTGGAATCTCGATCGATCGTTTTCGGATCCATCGTTTTTCCGTATGTGTCGTTCATTTTATCCAGTCTCAACGATCATATTGCTTTGTTATATTTCCGCCTCTATCGTTTTCCCGCATTTATCGTTCATTTCAATCGGTCCCTTGAAAAACGATAGATCGAGATTCCACTGTGTATATTCAATGTAAATTTTCTTGAATGACTATTATTTTGAAGACTGCCCTGATTCGTTATTTTAATATCGTTCACAAAAGATAGTACTTTATGGTACATTTTTTTGGAGTTTTAATGTCACTTGGTCAAAAGATATAACCCACTGGACGCAAGTAAACATATTTCCCTAATTTTCGTTCTTAGCTGTTAAAAAATATTTTCTTTACATCATATAATGCAGCATCTGATTATTATTACCAGTTTAACGCTGATTTATTGCTATTGCTCAGTTTATTAATGCAAATACTGTTGTAGTATATGTAATTGAATTAAACGGAAATTGATGAAACCAAAGTGCTTCAATTTGACGCAAATGATTTATGTCAACCTTGTAATAAAGTGAAATTGAATTCTCCGATTACTTCAGGTTTAACTTTGCATGCCCCGCTGCCCACTACCTGTTGTATAATTTCTTATATTTCGAGTTTCCGTAGCTTTGAAAATTATGAGTTCCTCTATGTTGCTCAATATCACGGAAGCACAGACAATGAATTATTTGATATGAATGTTAAGGGGGTCCATGGCACAAAATTGTTCGAATTTTCGAAAAAAGATTTACGGTATTAAAAATTTCTGTGTTCTTTTACGCTTAAAATGACGTTTAAATAATGTTTCTATCTTAATTAGAACAGGAGAAATTATTATATTTTTTTTTTGCAACATTCTAATAGTTGCCAATCAGTGTTTAAACCTGTAGTGCGTTTTTCCGCGTGATGGGTTTTTTCCCCATATCTCGTCTTTAAATTGTTATAAGTCAAGAACCGTTAAAGATAAATGGTTGAAACTTGGAACATGTCTTTTTCAACTATTTTACTTTAATTTTCATTCAGCTAATTTAAAAAAAATATTTACTTTTAAAAATATGATTTTTTAAAAATAAGTTGCATAATTTTTTTTGTAATTTTTAATCTAAATATAATTTTTTTTTAAATTAATATTTTTAAAAATGGTGAATCAAAATTAAAACTTATACATTTCTGTTTAATTGAATGAAAAAAATTTTGAAATTCGACAACTAATATTTCGATTTATAACGATTTTAAATTTCCCCACTTTTATTTAAAAATTTTAAATTTCAAAGTTTTTTAAAAACTTCTTGAGAAGTTTTATGATGTGATTGTGTTTACAAATTATATGGTTAACAATCACAAAAAAATTCAAAATTGTAACTCATTAAATAAAAAAAATTTCAAAATGTGTCCAGGACCCCCTTTTGAATACCCAAATATGCGGGGGAAAAAGAGATCATGTGACCATAATTGCTTTCGAATGTGCTTTCCATGACTTTATCGGCCTTTGTACAACGTTATTCATCGCCAAAATAAAGTGTCTTTAATTTTAATATCATGAATAAAATAGTTGTTTGCAGAGAGTGGACCGGATCGATTGACTTTTCCTAATCTGACCCATTAATACAAGATCCTGCATGCAAATTTCTGAAGCACTCGAGAGCAAATTTTAAATCGATAGTTGCTACTCAGTCGAAAATTTCCAACCGAAAGAATAAAATGTTGCAAAACATTATAAGACGATATACATTGGATTCATAAAGTTTTTTTTTTCTTTTAATGAAAGAAAGTGAATTCTTAAATCGACTGCAAAATGGAATCGGGTTGATATGTAGAATTTTAAGTTGAAATATTTACAACTTGTCTTTTATTAAGTTTTATATGTCACGTATTACAAAGGAATTTCGCAAAATTTTGATGTAATGCTGATATAGATACTACATTAATTAATTAAAATCAGATACGATCAGATAGATTTTTTTACATAATAAAAACCTGCGATGTTTAATTCATATTCAGACTGGTCACGGAAGAAAATTCCTTAGCACAAGTATACATAATATATTTAGTTGATATATCAATTTGATAATAAAATTTGATATATCAGTGACTAATGATAAACTTTTATATATTGGTTTAAGTTTTATAATCCTATCCTTTACTTTGAGTTTCGAAAACCCATTCTTTGGGAAAATTTTCTTGAAAAAGCTTCAAACATCCTTCAATTAAGCTCCTGTCAAGAAAAACGAAGGGTGAGGTCAATAGCGAAGGTTGTACAATCACCACAAGGGGTAACCTAAAAGCCAAACATGGAACAAGATGAATAGTTTATCAACGCTCTGAATCAGTGTAGACTTGTTACGTTCTTGCAGAGGCTGTAGTTGATATGCAAAAAGGATAGCTAATTAAATTAATATAGGTGCGTACTGAAGGTTTTTAATTTGGTGTGAATTTCACTTAGTAGGACTTAGAATTCGTTTACTAATATGACCAATTATCCAGCACCAAAAGCAGTCACAAGTTGTTAACGACAGAATTTGATATCTCCCTTCATAATTTGGTATAATACCGCCTTTATTTTTGTGCTCAAGTAGAGTATTAATAAAACCTTTGTTCATTTCTTCAAATTCATAAGTTAGAATCTTACCACTAAAGCCTCAATTCTTTGCTTGGTTAAAAAGCTATTTTCTTTACAATGCCACTAATCTTTATATACTGAGAATTGTAATTATTCAGTCAAATATCATAAAATTTTACAAAAAGTCAACTTTTCGGTTCCAGTGATGTATTCTTTTTTTTTCTTTGAAGTTTGATGATTGTAAAAATGGGTGTTCTTTACATCATCCAATTATAATGTCAAGTATATCAATATATACTTCAGTTATAACAATCATTTAGAGTTATTTTGCTTCTGATGATGGAAATTCCATGAACAAATTTGAACTCATATTAATGTAAAAAAAAACACGTATACTTCTAAAAAAGTACACTTTGGGAGCATACTAAAGTATCAAAAAGCTTAAATTTTGTTCTATTGCAGTGCAACTGAATGTTATATTCACTATATGGACACAGTTATTATCACAGTTATATTCACTATATGGACATTTAATCTACGGAATACCAGTTTCATTTTCTACAATCAACAATGATAAACATAGAATCTGAAAGTGTAGTTTGAGAGAGGAACTGATCAAGGATGTCTCTAAAGCGGAGACTAGTGATATAGTGTTAAGAACTCTCGACGAGACAATGGAATCATTTTACCCTGAGGAGGAATGGTTAAGAATATACTGACGGTTCCAGAGTGAGCGGTTGTGTTAACGCCGGTGCTGGTGTTTACTGTGATCTTTTTTGCCTTTATACTCCCGTCGGCATCCATAGATCGGCTTTCGACGGTGAGTTCGCGGCCATCTGCCAGGCCCTGTCACAACTCCGGCCACGTCTGGACTCCTTTTCGAAAGTTGTATTATTATCGGATTCAAAGGCCGCACTTCAAGCAAATGACGCACCCAGCCACTCCTGAACTTTAACCATCGATAATTGCTTAAATCTCCTCAACTGGCTTGCCAGTAATAATAAGATAGTAGTTCTCCAGTGGATTCCGGCCCACTGTGGAATCCAGGGAAATGAGGCGGCCGACTTCTTGGCAAAGAAGGGGGCCTCTGTCCTTCAAAGAGCTAATCCCAGACCTCCTTTTAATAGCATCAAATGTCTCATAAAGAACATCTTCAGGGATTCTTTCCGCTAAGAACTCAAAAATCGCAACCTTAATAAACCATGGCTTAATCAGATTCTTAATGTCCCTCAGTGGCCTAGGATGAAATCTGTCGCCATGCTTCGTCTGATATGTGGCCACGACTGCCTGCGTAAACATCTATGTCGCATCAACGGGGTTCCTGACCCTCTTTGTACCTTGTGTGATCTTCACGAGGAAATGGACTTGCCTCACCTGTCTAGATGTCCTGCTCTTCCTCGGACATCAATCTGGGAAAGCTACTGGATTGCTCGCTTTCATTTATAGATTTATTGTTGTCTTTTTATGTTCAATTGTCTTTTAATGTGCCATTGAAAATAAATAACAAAAAAAGTTTGAGAAAGGAAGTGTAGCTTGAAATCAAAACAAGTAAATTACGTACGGCAGTAGAACTTAATTTAATGACAGTGAATCAGCATGCACATAAAGACTATAACACTATGAAGACGATTAATTCATGAAGTTTTTACAAATGATTGTTCAAAAGAAAACGATATAACTCGTCCAGCATCTTTGTCGCTTGCCGAAGGGAAAATATGCGCATGAGTACTCACTCTTTTGCAGCCGAGCGTCATAGAACAAAGACAGCCAGAGAAGTATTTTGTACTATCTACAGTCGAGCCTCCATATATCGAACTTCCCCATATCGATATTTTCTATATATCGAACTCTTAACAAATATCCATGTTCATTGCATAGAAAAATTGTTTCTATATATCGAAAAAAATCTCTATATAACGAAATTTTTTTCAAGAAAAATTGGGAGATTTTATTCCACTTTAGAATAAAATCTCCCCATTTTTGGCATTTGAAACAATACATCGTGAACTTCAATTCGCGGAAAATGTCCCTGATGAAGTTTTTAGTGGACTGAATAAATACGAACATTTTTTTGAACTTTCCGCAAAACTGGCTGTTAAGCAAAATATTCGTAGTTTTCTTTAAAAGAATGTAACTGTGATCATTGTAACCAGTGTCTGCATTATTGTTTTTTTTTAAGATATGTAGTACTCAATAAATCTTTCATATTGATTCATTTTTTAGTTATTAACTTTCATTTTATAGGATTCGCATATAAATTAGAAATAAGTTTCGTATACGAAAATTAGCTTTAATTTTTTTAGGAGAATTATGATAAAACTAAGCTCAATTCTGTATATCGAAATTTCTATACATCGAATTTTTTACCGGCATATTTGCTACTTCGATATATGAGGCGGTGAAAGGCAAAGTGGTGTAAGTCAGTAAGTCAAGTGGTGTAGGTCAAAAGCGCTTTACTGCAAAAACTACAATAATTCCACTATAAAATGAACAAATTATAATTCATAATAATTATTATGATATTGCAAATAATAATTATTTGCAATTCCACCATAAACTGAACATGGAGATTACATTTTTGCCCTCAAATAAAAAAAGTTGAAAATGGGTCTTACACCACTTTGCCTTTCACCGCCTCATATGGAGGTCCGACTGTATATACGTTTATAAAACGCGTGCGTATACGGCACCAAAATCTACGATATTTCTACACTCCGAATGGCAGCAGCTACCAGATGTAATCATTAGCGGCCGTTCGCAGTTTGCAACCGCGTGTGCTCAGTGACTCGACAATAGTACGTAATTTGGTACAATTTAATTGCTGTATTTTGCTGAAAAAAACTGGTACAATTTCTTATTTGATGTTGTTGGGTGGATTAAACCGCATAATTTGCCCCATACCTAATTTTCTGAAATAAAAACCTTTCACAAGAAAGTAGACTTGATGAGGCTAACTAAAATGCCTTTATTTTTCTTATTTTACATAAAAACATAGTAAAAAAAGGGATCGATTTGATCCAATAGCTTGGAAGAAAAATATTTACAAAAACTTAACCATTAAACAAAAAAATACAGATAAGCGTGTCATGAACGGGGGAAAAATAACCTATTTAAATTTTGAAAACACTACTTATACTGAATGGTAAAGCTTGGGATAGTTATAGGAAGAAAGAAGGGATACAAATTTAATGGTTCGCAAACACATCTAAAGCTCAAACTTGCTGCGAAAACAGCTACAAGCACTATGGCTGAAAATCCCAACTGACTCGCAGAATAGCTACTGCTTAAAACCCCCACTCGCTGAAAAAAACGTACATCTTAAATACTTGTTGTATTTACTTGTACAAACCCCATTGGCTGTGACGCGAGAGCTTCGTAATTCGAGTCCTGCCTTCAAAGTTGAAAAATCTGCATATTATTTTATTTTTATTTTAAACCATCCGTTCATGACACGTTTTTAAATATCGCGTTTTCCGACGAAGAGAGAACAAATACTACAGATGTAATGATGAAGTGTAGATATCTTGATTTTGAAAAATAGTACATACAGAGAGGGCTGTAATTTTTAAAATCATTGGCGATGGGTTTCTCAGTCTTATCTTTAACTCTGTTCTGAAGAAATAGAAATTCACATTTTTTTAATCACGAAGTTTTAGAGTCAGCCGTATAGACAATTTAGCAATGATTATAAATTGATTTGCTGATCTCCCACTACCCCTTAACAACGTATATTTATGATGACAGGTAATGGTAACATTCCTTACATGGGTTACTTTCAGTTGAGTTGTTTTGCAAAAGAAAATATAAAACTAAAAGCGACCATGCTGGTCGCGCAGCGGCTAGTATATATAATAAATTTCGCCGTTTGGAAACTACTTAAAAATCTAATACAGATGTCAAAACACTTTTTCCAAACTTTTCTTTGCTTAAGTGACGGTGTCAATAATATATGATGCCATATCTACGTTAAAATTTGATAGCTTGAATACTGAAGTAATGCAGCCTAAGTTTAGATATATAATTCAAGCTGAAACTGGACGGCTTACTCGAAATATCAACTGCTAGTCAGTTCGTAAACTAAATAAGTCATTGTACAGGGAGGCAAGGTACCGAATGGGAGCACCTTGTTTCGCAGTACATTGATTCATTCACTTTAAAGTACGGTACTTTAAGGTACCGTCCTCAAAGTAAATACACTAATGTGCCAGATGAGTTAAATATGTAATTAAATCAATGTACATCAGTATATTGATTTATTACGGTGTGGTACTTTACGGTACCGTACCGCAAAGTAAATAAATCAGTGTACATTGTCGTGTCTGCCGCGTCACCCCTTTTTGTCTTGTCCCTGCTACTATCTTTTCAAGGAGGCAGGGGGGGGGGGGGGGGGGCAATGACCCCGGCTCGATAAGGGATTCGAGATTGTTGACGGTGCCCCGTGCAGAAGGCAGAAGGTGGTCAGATACTGCTTGTGCCCACGCGAGAGAAGGCGTGTTGGTTTTAGTCTGCGATTGTTGGCTCTAGAGAGAGTCGGGCAAACGAGTAAAGTGCGTGGGTGTACTGAGACCTAGAAGCCGCACTAGACCTGGTTCGATAGCAGTCAGAATCTAGATGATTGACCTAGTTAGATTTTTGCATATAATACTGTAAAATAAGTTTGCAGATAAATTAGTGTTGTGTTTGTGCTTGCAAAAGAAAATAAAACTTTGAATATTCACTGGTGTGGTACTGAACTCTGTGACGTTACTTGTGTGAAAATTTACTTGTGTACCATTGCAAACGTCGAATTAAGAAACGAACCAAAAGCAAACCCGTAGAAGTGAAGAGGGTTCGACATACATCTGTACCATAAAAAAACCGTACCTTTTCCTGGTGGTTATTTTACGGTATCGCCTTATGTTTTTTATTTGAACTGTATTTGTAAATGTATCTGCATCTGTTTATGTTTTCGTGTTGTTGGCATTAGTTGTCTTTGTAACCAGCCATTAGAAATAGGAAATAAATGTACCTGAATTATAAATCATAATGTGTGGCAATTCGAAGAGACGTTTCTATCATGAAATTTTGCCTCATTTAATATTTTTAAGAAATATCCGTATCAATGGCAATAAGTTGTTTCTTTTATATCTCGTAAATTTTGCTTACACTGGTGTAAGAAATTAAGAGAATTTGCAGACTTGGGCGATCACTCTAGAACTACTGTAACGATTTTAATGAAATTTGATAAGTACATACATTGATACAATACAAAACAAATAACCATTCAATAATTGTAATACACACGCATGATCGTCCGTACTCTTTGGAGTCGGAAGGTATGAAACAGCGGTTGCAGAATAAACCAAAAAAAAATGGGTTAATAGATGGGTTAATTTTGCAGCAATCGGTTAATTTCAAATTGTAACAGTAAAAATGAGTAACCACCAACGTTTAGATGATCGAATGAGGTGGCGAATTGTGGGGAGGCTAAAAGCAGGCCAATCTCAAGTCCAAATTTTTAGAGAGTTCAATTTAACGCGCAGCGTCGTGTGTAACTTATGGAAACAGTTCCAGGATACGGATCCATCGAGAGAAATACTGGACAAGGTCGTTCAAGAGCCACGACGGCCAGAGAAGATCGCCATTTGTCGATTATAGCGAGGCGTAACAGGAGTGCTACAGCTTCTCAGCTCTCTCGTGACTTGTATGCAGCCACAGGAACCCGTGTATCAAGGGTGACTGTTTCCAAAAGACTTCATGAGAGAGTGTTGTTTGCAAGAAGACCTGCTGTTTGCGTCCCGCTCACTTCTACGAACAGGAGAATCCGTTTATCATGGTGCAGAGAGCATAGAGATTGGAGTATGGATCAATGGGCGACCGTTCTCTTCACTGATGAGTCCCGGTTCATCCTAAACACCGATTCTCACCGTACGTTCATATGGAGAGAACCAGGGACCCGCTACCTACCCTCCAATGTCCGCGAAATCGACCATTATGGCGGAGGAGGTTTAATGGTCTGGGCAGGCATCATGTTGGATGGCCGCACACCTCTCCATGTCTTTGAAAGAGGCACTGTGACTGGTGTGAGGTATAGGGATGAGGTCTTGGAGCCCTATGTTCGTCTTTTCAGGGGTGCAGTTGGCCCTGAGTTCATTTTAATGGACGATACTGCGAGGCCACATAGAGCTCTCACACGCACGATCATGCGTGTGTATTACAATTATTGAATGGTTATTTGTTTTGTATTGTATCAATGTATACAATATAAAACATATGAAACAGTACATATCAAATTGTACAAAACATTGTACATATCAAATTTCATCAAAATCGGTACAGTAGTTCTAGAGATAATCGACCAAGTCTGCAAATTCTCTTAATTTCTTACACCAGTGTACATTAGAATTAAAACTATTCACTCTTAACCAAAGACAGTGTTTCTTCTTTATTTCGAAATGTTCTAAATTGCCCTTTACAGTTTGTAATTAAAGAAATTATATAGTTGTATACAGAAAAATTCTACTTAAAAAAATTAATCCAAAACATCTGACTAAATTAATGAAACACAAGTCACCATAGTTTTTAAACATTTTTTTTACGTATTCTTTTATTTTGACATTCTTCCCACCATTTTCCCTTTTTAAAATTCAAGAAAAAATTAGCTTTTTTATATTTTTGAACAAAAGATTAGCTGATCTTTCGCGTAAAAACTCCTTAAAACAAAAACAAAAAAATATGGCAAAAAATTTCTAGGCTGTAAAACTTCCGTTACTTATGGCATTATATTTCACAGAGCAACAAGCATTTATTACAGAAAGGAAAACCGAAAGGTTTTTTTAAATCTCTGAAGGGTTTAGAAATAAAGACTTAAAAGGAAATAACTGAGATGGGTTTTGTAATGAAAACATTAGCGATATTTTTAAACTAAGCAGGACTCGTAGAAACGTGATGCTAGGTTGGATAGCGTAAAATTATCATCATCCCATTCAATAGAAAAACATGGATGCATAATCATCATTTCGTTAAATTGCCATTTATTGGATATTAGATACTTATCAGTTTTCAGATATGACGAGTTTGTCATGAACTACTGAATTAACCTGGAGGCGTTGTGTAACAGAACAGTAAATAAGGAGCACCACTTTCGAGTAAATTACGTTCTAAATCACCTTCAAAGAATGTTAGCCGTGGAATCACTGATTAATCGAGGCACTAGGAAAACAACTCAAATTGAATCAACTCATTTAATGTAGTGAAATTTTCAAAGCACGCCATTATATGTTTTATATGCACGTGACAGACATGCATTTTCACATGTACAGTGATTTCCGCTTATAAGAATCACGTTTGTTATGACTGTTTTTGATTATTATAAGCGGTTGATTCTTATAGCCGAAATTTAAGTTTTTGGACAGGCACACACACATACACCTATATTAACATATATTAGAAAATTTACCGTAAAATACTCTTTAATATACGTTAATTATCTTTTATTAAAATTATTCTTTATAATTTTAAAAATACAACTTAATTTCTAGACCTATAAGTAGATACACATGATTATAATAAAAGAAATAAATCCAATATTTGTTACAATGTACCTGCTTAACAGTTTAACATTTCAACTACAGGAAGGATGCAAGAAAAAGTTTTCTATGGTAGTTTGACGTAATGAAGTTTTCATGAAGCTGTTTATACCTCTTTCAATACCAATAGTCTCAGACGAAGATTTATGTGTTTCAGGGTCCAAGAAGCAGCAACCAGGATATGGGAGGTGGGAAAAAGAATCCCTGTCTTTGTTTGTCAGTGGAGAAAAGTGAAATCGGACTCGGACGGGTTAGATGCCCCCGGGTCAAGCTAAAAGGGCAGTGTTTAGCTAAAGTGTTTAAGGGGAAACTATTATGTTATGTCTAACAAAGAAAGGGATGCATTTTACGACTATATTCCCTCCCATCTTATCAATCTTTCTTTGAAAAAAAAAGAAAGAACTTCGTGCCTTTTGAGGGTTTAAGTGGCTTTTTTGGAAAAATGAAAGGAAAGCGAAGAGTGTAAGCTGATTCTTAAAACCGGTGGATTTATTCTTTAAACCGAAAATTTTAACATGGAAATAATACATTTGTTTTTGTTTTTGAGATATTGATTCTTATAAACGGTTGATTCTTATAACCACTGATCACTATAAGCGGTGGTTACTGTACTTCGAAAGCATGCATGGGAAAATAATTTTTACTCTCTAACAGTACAGAGGTTTGAGACGAAATAGAAGGTACGGTAGGGTCGGATCGGACCCGATGTTTTTTTTTTGACGAGGATTTGCGTAGAAATAAGTACACAATAAGCATGTTTTGTTGTATAATAACATTTACTGATAATATTTTACATGAAATAAAAACCTTTTTGTAGAAAAAAAGACCAACGAATTGTGATTTTGCTAAACAAAGAAAATCTCTCTAGCATTTACATAGAATGCTGTATATACAGTCGAACCCCGATATAGCGAACCCGGTATATAACGAACTCACGGATATAACGAACGAAAATTTTGGTCCCGCCGTTTCCCTATTGTACGTAATTTAATAAGTATTGTGTCGGTTTAATGTAATCGATTTTCGTCGACTTAATTCACTAATGATCATTTTTAATAGATTTTATAATTTTTTTTAATACATCATTATTGAATACACATTGCAACTAATGAGTTATACATTTTATGTGAACTCTAGAATTTTTCTTAACGGTTCGGATATAGCGAACCACCGGATAAAGCTTTTGGTCCCTTGAAGTTCGTTATAACGAGGTTCGACTGTATTACATCTAATATGTAATATAGTCTTGTACCTAGTTTTAGAAGTTACTGAACCAAATTTCCGAGCACAAAAATGTAAAAAATAATATATTCTGAAATTTTTGGCCTTCAAAATAGAAATTAAAAAATTTAAAATCTAAAAAAAAATGACTAGTGATCATGAATTACGTTTTTCAACAAAGACACTCATATTTATTGCAAACTTATAACTGCCAACGCTCAAACACCTGTTGCAAGACTGCCTGGTAGGGTTCCTTGTCAACTTGATCTCTTGCACTGAGAGGGGAGAGTTGGGGAGGGAGAAAACACACCCCTGGGTCGTATCCGACCCCCACCGTATCGATTGAGGGTTAATATGAGAAACAAATTGGAGCTTTCTCAGATAAGGCTATCACGCAGACCAGAATATCCTCATGGCACTTTCACACACTTGCAGACATATCTGCAGTAAAACCACCCGACTCCTCTTGAAACATTTGGGGGTCGATTAGTCACGCTCCTCCCCCCAAGCGATGTGTGAAGGAACACTAGACTGTCTTCCAGACATTTCGACATTTAGAACCCCTACCCCCCACCCCCAAGGTCACTCGTGTCTCTTTGATGATCTGTGGAAAAACCGCTCGATCGAGGGATCTCTGCAGCGCGCTCTGCCCCATAAATCACTATTCCCCCCCCCCCATAATTCTGTGCAGTGCAGATGTGTGTGGACGCAGTATCATATTTACCTAGTGATCTGACTTTTAAGGGCCGACAGTTGTTTTCATAACACTCATCCGACAAAGAAAAACATTCATAATAATGGAAACGACAACACTTGTAACACACTTATGCCCCAAAGGGAAATTTTTGTACTCACAAGAGTTATATTATAAAAATGCTCAAAAAGTGTTTAGAAAAATGGAATTTTTTGTTGTTGTTACTAATTAAATTTGTTCTAATTTGGCCGTATAAACTCTAGCCTAATACTTAAAGGCTGCAGGACTTGAAGGTGCGGATCATTTTTAACTCACGGCTTTTGGGCTGCCCAAGGGTCAGAGGTCGACTTTTTTGCGGTTCGCCACCCCAGTTTTGACAGACCACCCTCAGCAGTGATATCTAATGGGCTCGTATCCTCCTCCTGCCACTACAATCCCAAGAAGAGACTTTCCCGCTGACAGACTGGAAGAGGCCTATTCTCGCCTTAGACACGAGAACATACATTGGCACTTGTCGGGATTCGAATCGTGCACCCCCCAGTGCCGAATTCTGGCGCTCTAACCACTACTATGCTCCGGGCACACAGAAATTCAATAGTCTAGGCCAGTGGCTCCCAAACTTTTTCAGCTGGCAACCCACCTTTCCTTATCGGAATACCTCAAAGGTCCATCGGTCCATGGTGGAGTAAAAAACCTTATTTGTATCGTATCCCTTCCTTATGTATATATATTTACCATCAAATATTGCAAATATATATATATATATATATATATATATATATATATATATATATATATATATATATATATACAGTGGAATCTCGATCGATCGTTTTCGGATCCATCGTTTTTCCTTATGTACCGTTCATTTTATCCAGTCCCAAAGATCATATTGCTTTGTTATGTTTCCGCATGTATCGTTTTCCCGCATTTATCGTTCATTTCAATCGGTCCCTTGAAAAACGATAGATCGAGATTCCACTGTAGAGATTCCACTGTATATATATACATGCTTTTTTGAAGATAGAGATTGATTATTGGTAAACAATTTGTGTTCTGATTTGAAAATGGTTGACAAACTATAAGCACTTTGTAGCAAAGCAGTTATTTATTTAACCGTAGATATACGTTTGCAATATATGCAA
>OU015497.1:13370546-13453046 GCA_907164885.2 Dolomedes plantarius | reverse complement strand
AATATTTTTTTCTAATAATTACTCTGAAACAGAGTTTCTGAAATTGTTTCTCCCAAATAAGATGGTGTCCATCAAATTATAATCAACTGCTTACGAGAATGAGTTCATTCAACGTTTTTGAAGCTGAATAGTTATAGAATCAATAAAACGAGAATTTTTTTTTAAATTGACAATTTTGCAATGAATTTTTTTCCAATGCAACCAGCTATTAGACATAGATTCTTCTGTATGATACACTCACAGATAAAGTTAAAATATAAACAAATGAGTACATAAAAGCATGAATATACAAGGTGCGGCCATTAATTTGCAGGACTGATCTAATAACTCCAGAAAATATTGCATGAAATATACATACCCATTTAATATGTTTCGAAGTAACTCCCACCTGCCGTAATGCCCTCCTGTGCTCGGCTGTATAAGTTTCGGAAACAACTTTTAAAGTCCTCTTTCGGAATGCTCTTTAATGCGGACGTCACCGATTTCTTGATGGCTTAGACATCCTCAAATCTTGTTCCCTTCAGCAAATCTTTCAGTTTGCGAAACAAGAAAAAGTCTGCCGGTGCTAAGTCTGTATGATACACTCACAGATAAAGTTAAAATAGAAACAAATGAGTACATAAAAGCATGAATATACAATGTGCGGCCATTAATTTGCAGGACTGATCTAATAACTCCAGAAAATATTGCATGAAATATACATACCCATTTAATATGTTTCGAAGTAACTCCCACCTGCCGTAATGCCCTCCTGTGCTCGGCTGTATAAGTTTCGGAAACAACTTTTAAAGTCCTCTTTCGGAATACTCTTTAATGCGGACGTCACCGATTTCTTGATGGCTTCGACATCCTCAAATCTTGTTCCCTTCAGCAAATTTTTCAGTTTGCGAAACATGAAAAGGTCTGCCGGTGCTAAGTCCGGAGAGTATGGAGGATGCCGCATCTCCACGAACTCATGTTGGGCCAATTGGCTGAAGGGGACAATATTTGAGGATGTCGAAGCCATCAAGAAAACGGTGACGTCCGCATTAAAGAGCATTCCGAAAGAGGACTTTAAAAGTTGTTTCCGAAACTTATACAGACGAGCACAGAAGTGCATTACGGCAGGTGGGAGTTACTTCGAAATATATTAAATGGGTATGTATTTCATGTAATATTTTCTGCAGTTATTAGATCAGTCCTGGAAATTAATGGCCGCACCTTGTAAAGTAGAAATCGCTGAAATAAAAAAAGGCTGATTTCGTGGAAAAAAACAGGTGTAAAATAGCTAAATTATAGTCTAAAACTCACACTAGGAAAGTCGATATGAAGCCAGGATGTTTCTTGTATTCCAGTACCGTTCACTAAGAGCCCCACCAGGCAGAGCTAAACACAAATAGAGGAGTGCCGAATCCGTAGGTAATCCATTCAAACAAAGAGAGCATCATCATTCAAATCCGATGGTTGTGGGAGTAATGTATAAATTTTTAAATTGTCGTCCTTTGTTAACAATTTGTTTAAAAGGTAGGTTTAATTTTTGTCTTGATAGGACTATTTAATCACTAATTTGAGACAAAGGCATGTATATTTTAATCTGCTTTCGTACAGCTTATTTCAGGATCGAGACCTCTCTGTAATGTTGTAAAGCAGGGGTCGGCAACCTTCTTTACTAGGAGGGCATATTTCAGAAATGCGGGAGTTCGGCGGGCACCGCTGGATGAAGAGGGGGAGGGGGGGGGTTAATATTTAAACATGAAAATATTAATGCGAAATAAATTGCTAATACATAAATTCAAATTTTAATTTAAACAAAATCTTAAAATTGATAATTAATGAAATATTTGACATTGCAAATCTGGTAATTTCACACTTAAGTCGAATTCGCAGTTCTCAGGCAATGGTCCAATTGAGTGTCAGCGAGGCTTGATCGGTAATTTAATTTTAAGTATTTCATATTGGGAAACAAAGATTCACAAGTATTTGTCGACGCGGAGAGAGAGCTCAATTTCAGAGCATATTTTCTCAACCATGGGAAGCTATTTCCATTCACTAAATTCCAGAATTTTTCTTCGCTGTGATGTAATTTTAATTCAATGTCATTTATTATATTTATAATTTCCAATTCTCAGTCCTCCGTATTGGAAATATCAAATATATATATATATATATATATATATATATATATATATATATATATATATATATACAAGGTGCGCCCATAAAGTAACCGGACAATTTTTTTACAAATTAGAAAAATATCACTCACCTTCAAATAAATTTATCTCCTTCAAAATAATCGCCAAAGGAGTCTATACAATTTTTCCAACGTTTCTTCAAGTCATCTAAACACTGTTTATAGGCGTTGGAACTAACCGTTCGCAAAATGCGCGTAACATTTGACTTAATATCCGAGACGTTTTCAAATCTCTGTCCTTTCTTAAGCTTCGGAAAAAGGAAAAAAATCAACTGGCGATAAGTAGGGAGAATATGGTGGGTGACTTTTCACTGTAATTGAATGCTTAGCGAGATATTGTTGTACAGAAATTGCTGTACGAGGCCTAGCATTATCGTGTAAAAGAAACCATCGCCCAGAATCAAACAGTTCCTTCCTAACTCGCCTTATCCTGTTTCTTAATCGAAAAAGCCCCTCCTCGTAAAAATACTGATTAATTGTTTGATTTTTAGGAACAAATTCGTGTTGAATAAGTCCTTTGTAATCAAAAAATACAAAATCGTTGAAAGGACAGAGATTTTAAAACGTCTCGGATACTAAATCAAATGTTACGCGTATTTTGCGAACGGTTAGTTCCTACGCCTATAAAAGTGTTTCAATGACTTGAATAAACGTTAGAAAAATTGTATAGACTCCTTTGGTGATTATTTTGAAGGAGATTAATTTATTTGAAGGTGAGTAATATTTTTCCTATTTATAAAAAATTGTCTTTATGGGCGCACCTCGTGTTGCGGTTTTATGAGTCACATCATCCTCTGTTCAAATCTATTATTAATTCTTCCAATAAGGAATCAAAATTTTAGGCTACAATCTGATATGTTGTAGCATTTCCATCGTAATAATTTTCGATCACCATTTTTAAATTTGGGAAACGTGATAAATTATCTTTCTCCATATGCGATTTCCAGAGTGTCAATTTAGCTTTAAATGCATTCATCGTACTTGTCATAGAAGCTGCCCTGTAGTTTCAAATTTGGTTCCTTTAGTTTACAGTTAAGTCAGCTAGAAAGCCTAGCTCAATTAACCAAAGTTTTTGCTCTATTTCTAAACAAATTTCATTCCTGGATAATAGAAATTCTTTCACCTGTGGTAATAAATTTAAAAACCGCTCAAGTACCTTTCATCTACAGATCTCTCTCAAATATCTAAACTCAAATAATCAATAATATCTAAAATCAAATTTCTAAACTCAAATACCTAAAATTTAGATATTTGAACGGTGGGCACTTTAAAATTGTTTCCCGGGCACCGCGTTGCCAACCCCTATTGTAAAGAAAAAATATAATTCGAAGCGCTCAGGTAAGACTTAAAATCCGAGAAATCAACTGTTGACATTTCTTGATAGTGTAGCAATATCGTATCGTTAGGAAAGTTTTGATTCACTCCTATAAAGCTTGTTGTTTTTTCTTAGGTAAGACTTAATTGTTACGATTTTTTTAGATACGAAAACAATGTGACCGTGTTTTAACAAAAAAAAATTCTGTCGATAAAACTAGCGGATAATTAATTATGAACAAAGCCATTACGAGATGAAAATTGATGATCTACGATTTTTGTTCTTGGGAGACAAGGTCCGTAATCTTTATATTTCTCTTTTCTATATAATTATTTCTATCTAAATTTTCAGCTCTAAATAGTACTATGCTTTATCTAATGATCCACAAGTTCCTATATTCGTTAAATCGTTGTATGAGCAGAAACTTTCAAAAACTGCAATTATGAAAGTTGTTGAAATGTCGAGAAAATCATCGAACTTTTGATGAATGAGTGATTTAAGCATTCACCTATTGTGCATATTTGTGGTAGATATATTCGGTGGTAAGTTTAGGTAAATTAAATTTCCTCTTTGTCACAATATTTTGTTCCAAGACATTTCTATTTTTATTATATATGTTCCTTTGGTTCCTGAATCTCTTTTCTTAAGTTCCATAGATGTTTTTTTTAATATGGATAAAAAAATGTGAAACTTCACAGATTTTTTTTCCTACTATTTTAGTAAGACTTTGATTAAGATGATCCCCACACCTCTCTCTCAGATGATATCTGTTTCTAAAATAAATACTGTATTATATCATCAGACAATGTTAATTAATTACGCAACGGTTTCAGTATCAAGTGAACTCGAAGCCATACGATGATCAAATAGCTAGTATTCGAAAGAGAATCTGATGGTTCAAATCCCATTGTAGGTGTGATTGTTAATAACTATCTAGTAGCGGCTTTAGAGTCACTGTAGGATTCACGGAAATGAAAGGCTGATTAACTAGCTAAATTCGTATTGGAGATGCCGCAGTAAGACATACATACCCCTAAAATGTGCAGCAACCAAGCGTGTTATCTAAAATACTCTGCAAAACCGTCTCCTCAGAGGAAACGAAGGAAAATCTTGGGCGTGCTTGATTCATCAACGAGGAAGAATTCCAAGTGATTTACCTATAACTGAGTGCCAGACTGAATTCCGAATTTGTAGATCATTTTGCTGTAATAGCCGTTACCCAGAGTGCACCACGAGGAGGTCGATCTACGTTGCACCTTCTGGAACGGTTGTCTTGCAGTGGATTCCGACCCACTGAGGAATCGAGGGGAACGAGGCTGCTGACATCCTGGCGAAAAGGGGGAGGGCTTCTGTTTCACAGCTAAACAACCAGGATTTGGCCTACCATTCCATCAAGACGTTAGGCAAAAAGACCCTCAGGTGTTCCTTTTCACATGTTGTTGCCGCTAGAACTGCAGAATCGAGGGGAACGAGGCTGCTGACATCCTGGCAAAAAAGGGGGGAGGGTTTCTGTTTCACAGCCAAATAACCAGGATTTGGCCTACCATTCCATCAAGACGATAGTCAAAAAAGGCCCTCAGGTGTTCCTTCTCACAGGTTGTTGCCGCTAGAACTGCAGAATCGAGGGGAATGAGGCTGCTGACATCCTGGCGAAAAGGGGGGGGGGGGGGGTCTGTTTTACAGCTAAACAACCAGGATTTCGCCTACCATTCCATCAAGACGTTAGACAAAAAATACCCTCAGGTGTTCCTTCTTACATCTTGTTGCCGCTAGAACTGCAGAATCGAGGGGAACGAGGCTGCTGACATCCTGGCGAAAAAGGAGGGGGGGGGCTTCTGTTTTACAGCTAAGCAACCAGGATTTGGCCTACAATTCCATCAAGACGATAGTCAAAAAAAGGCCATCAGGTGTTCCTACTCACAGGTTGTTGCCGCTAGAAGCGGTCGCAAGCCCTGGTATGACCATGTCCATGATATTCGTGAGTGGCCTAGAGATACATCTGTGGCAATGATACGGCTTTTTCCTGGCCATGATTGCCTCCGCAAGCACCTCCAGAGATCAGGAGCCAACTTGGCTCCCGATCCTCTTTGTCTCCTGTGTGATAACCAGGAAGAAATGGACATGCCTCACCTTGCTTCTTGTCCTGCTCTACCTCCCGTTTCTTTATGGGAGCGCTATTGGACTGCCAGACAGTAGTTGATGGATTAACTGATGTCTTTTTTTTATCTTAAATTTTTGTATTTTTTATATCCGTTGTCCTGTAATTCTTGCCATTGAAAAAAAAACCTACAAGTGAGTTTCCTGCCCTCTTTATAGTGTCAACTGGGTAGAGTTATTTTACACAAACAAATTGTTAAGTTAGGCATAGTGAACTATCCAACCTGTCAGCTCTGTAACCAAGACTGAAACACATTTACTTGACTGTACATCGCCTTGCACAAGAGAGAGAATTGCCTTCAGTCACAGGCGTTTCAGCCTTATCTTTGCATGCTAGACTGTATTGAACTGCTGTTTACCGTTTGGAAGATATACCTCGAGTGAGTGTTATATAAAAAAAGTATCAGCTATTTTATAAAGGTCCCGGTCACTTAATCCCTCAATCTAGATTTTTAAAAAATGACCGTTGGTCACCGCACAAACCAAACAAAATAATTTATAGAGTATACTAGCTGAATACCACTGCTTCGCTACGGAGTACATTCAAATTAAATATAACGGGCAATGTATGCAAATAATGCCATATATATATATATATATATATATATATATATATAATATTTTTATTTATTTATTTAAATTTATAAAAAAATCGTAACGGACATTTTTATAGACAAAATAATGTAGAAGACAATATTCAAATTAAATACATCAGTCAATGTATGCAATTAATTTGTATATTTAATATCCATAAAACATACTAGTTTGAATTAAATTCTTAAAAAACTTCCATCTTAATGAGTCTAGTGGTTCAATTTTATCTTTTACCGTAATTTAATAATTTTTTTTGTCAATTTATTTCGTTGTTATGCGCATGACGCAAAATTAATTTGAAGTGTCAAAAAAAGAAAAGAAATCTCGTGATCAGCATTTAATAAATTAGATTATAATAATGAATATTTAGAAATTCACCAAAAATCAGAAAATGGAGATAAAAATTCGAAAAAGATTTCATTTTAAAGAAATTTTTAGGATCTTTCTCGCGATATAAATTTTATAACCCTCAGATTGTTATTTTAAATGCAAACTTTAAAGAATGTTGCAAAAACAGCTTAAAAATTGAATTTAAAAAAACTAAGATCTTTTCAAAAATCTCTCTTAGTGCGCCCCTACACTATAAGAAGAATCGCCATGCAAAATGTCAGCCCGTTAGGTCCAGCGGTTTATTCTGTGCATTATCTGTCAGTCAGTCAGTCACGGAACTGTTTTATATATATAGACTAGCTGAAAACCCGCACTTCGCTACGGAGTACATACAAATTAAATACAACAATCAATGTATACAATTGATGTAATATACAGTAACCACCGCTTATAGTAATCAGTGGCTATAAGAATCAACCGTTTATAAGAATCAATATCGCAAAAACAAAAACAAATGTATTATTTCCATGTTAAAATTTCCGCTTTAAAGAATCAATCCACCGGTTATAAGAATCAGTTTGCAATCTTCGCCTTCCTTTCATTTTTCCAAAAAATGCCACTTGAACTCTCAAACGGTACGAAATTCTTTCTTAAGTTTTTGAAAAGAAAGGTTGATAAAACTTTGGGGTGGAAAACAGTCGTAAAATACATTCCTTTAGACACAACATAAGAGTTTCTCCTTATACGTTTTTGCTAAGCAGTGTCTTATTAGCTTTACCCAGGGGCATCTAACCGGCCCGGGTCTGATTTCACTTTTCTCCAGACAGGCACTCCTTTTTTCCCGCCACTTATTTCCTGGTTACGGATTTCTGGACCTTGAAACACATAAATCTTCCGCGAAGTATCCACCATCACTTACGCAAACGGGACAATGGATTCAGCACTTCAAACCGTGAAACGTAAACGGATCCATTTTGCTGAATCAGATGAACCAGATGCTGAATTAAACGTTTCACGGTTTGATTCAGAATCAAACCGTGAAACGTAAGCTATAAAGCGAATCTTCGTCTGAGACTGTAATAAGCATACGTCGCTAGTATTCACTTTAGTTTTCTAACAAAATTGCCAGTTAGTGTTAGAACTTTTTGATAGTCGAATTCAAATATGATAAAAACAATGAAAACTTTTAGTTTTTCTGAAAAACAGAACTCGTTAATTAGATATGATGCTCTTCCAAAGTGTATTCAAAGAGAAGCTGCCTCTTGTTGATTTTATAATCATGTGTTGTTACTTATAGGTCTAGAAATTGAGTTATAGTATTTGTTTAGAAATTGAGTATTTTTAAAATTATAAAAAATAATTTTAATAAATGATAAATAACGTAAATTAAAGAGTATTTAATGGTAAATTATGTATATATGTGCCTGTGTGTTTATATATATATACAAGTATATATTTGTGTGTGTGTGCCTGTCCAAAGGGACGTTTCGGTTATAAGAATCAACCGCTTATAAGAATCAAAAACAGTAATAACAAACGTGATTCTTATAAGCGGAAATCACTGTATATATATATATATATATATATATATATATATATATATTTATTTATTTATTTATTTATTTATAAAAAAACTGTAAGGGATATTTATTTTTTTTTGGATATTATCCAATCGTCTGCTGCATTAGAAAGAAAAAAAAATATTTTTTGTCTATTTAGTTGTTATGCACGTGACGATAAATTAATTTAAAGTACCAGAAAAAGAAATCACGTGATCAGCATTTAATAAATGAAATTCTAAAAATTAATCTTTAAAAATGCACCAAAAATCAGGAAATGGAGGTAAAGATTCGAAAAAGATTTCATTTTAAAGGAAATTTTATGATCTTTCTCGTGATATAAATTTTATAACCCTCAAATTATTATTTTAAATGCAAACTTAAAAAAAGTTTCAAAAACAGCTTAAAAATTTAATTTTGAAAAATCTAAGAAGAATTTTTCAAAAATCTTTCTTAGTGCACTCCTACACCATAAGACGAATCGCCATGCAAAATTTCAGCCCTTTAGGTCCAGCGGTTTGGTCTGTGCGTTGTATGTCAGTGAGTCAGTTACGGAACTGTTTTATGTATATAGCAATAAGATCTGTTTACCATCCGAGTGTTCTTCCTAGTAATGTGTTTGCAGCAATAGTAATTGTGTTTCTCTGCAGGTACCCTTAACGCACTGGAGGCCGCCAACGTCCATCGGTCGTCTTTACGTCCATCCGGCCGTCCCACTGCCTACAAACTTCTGCCTAGTGGTACATGGCACTCCGGAGAGGAAGAAATCATCTTCCCACGGACATTTCCTTGGGAATTTTCTCTTCTCGTCACTGTCAGAGCGAAGCACACTTCTTCAGGGGGGTTTCTTTTCCGCGTGCTTCATTCCGGATCACTTCAGGTATTGTGAATTTCATATAATATTCCGTATATTTCACATTGTTGTTCTTTGGAAGAAGTTCCATAGAACATCCTGAGGCAATTTCGTTATAAAATTCCCTTTTTTAGATAATAAGTTACGTCAATATGACTTTCATTTGACATATAAGAAAAATGTAAATTTATTGAAAATAAATTGATTACATAATATAATTATTATTAAAAATTATAATTTAAAATAATAATTATAATTAATATAATTTAAAGAATAATAATTTATTATAATTATAAATATTATTATTATTTAAAATTATTATAATATTTATAATATTTATATTTATAACTATTATAATAATTTTATATAATTTAAAATTATATAAAATTATAATTTTAAATTATAATAAATTTAAAATATAATTTTAAATAATATTATAATTATAATATTTTATAATAATAATAAATATTATAATTTTAATATTATTTAAAATTATAATATTAAAATAATTATAATAAAATAAAAATCTTTATTATAATAAAGATTTAATTATTATTTTATCTTTTTATTATAATTTAAAATTTTAATCATATTGATTTTGGGATATACACAGGGGGATTTTCATTAGACTGACACTACTCAGATCCACCTGTAGCACGATCTATCGATCAGAATTCTACCAAAATTGATAGAGGGACTAAGGACGACATGGGAAAGAGTTCCAAAAGTCTCCGATAGGGGAAGATATGGCGCTGTTGTTGTCGGCGCATCCGAGAATTTGCACAAAACGCAAGTAAAGCATCAAACTGCATATTCACGACTACGTAGTCGACAGCAGTTTCAGTATTTCGGGCTATAAAGATAAGGGGTATATACCGAAAAAGCTGTAATAAGCTGACAAATGAATAACAGAACAAATTCCACTGGAACACCGCTTTATGCAGCAAATTCACTCCTCCCTCCTTCAATGTGACCACCATCCTGGCGGACCACACATTGCATCCTGAACGCTACGTTCTCAACGACCGAGCTTAACATGTCACCAACAATGTTTATCACAGTCCGGGATATGTTGACCTTTAGTGCCGCCAAGTTCGAGGCTCCACCAAGATACACCTTGGACTTTAAATAACCCCACAGAAGTAGGTCACATGGATTAGGTCCGGGGAGTGAGGTGGCCATGCAAATCTAAAACTGATGACCCTTTCTTCTGTAAAGCGGTGGCGCAACAAATTCCGCACCGATCTTTATAGCCCAAAATACTGCCGCTGCTGTCAACTATGTAATCATGAATTTGCATTTTGATGTTTTACGTGCGTTTTATGCAAATTCTCTTGTGCGCCGACAACAACAGCGCCATATCTTCCCCTATCGGCGACTTTTGGAACTAATTTTTTTTTTCTTCATGGAAACTTTTTCCCATGTCGTCCTTAGTCCCTGTATCAATTTTGGTGGAATTCCGGCTGATAGATCGCGCTACAGGTGGCGGTGAGTAATAAAAATCACCCAGTATATATATACTGAAAAAAATACTGAAAATCATTTTTTTTATAATTCTTAATTTTTTTAATAATTTCTTTTCGAATGCTTACTTTGGACAATACTGTAAATGAGAAATTTGGTATCACAAATTAATATATAAAACTACTAAATATTACATACATCTTACTTTACAATTTCACATTTTCTAAAAATTTATTTTGAATGTACAGTAGAACCTCGTTTATCCGGACTAACTGAGACCATAGGCAAACCGGATAATCGAAAATCCGGATAATCCTGGTAGTATGGGTAATAAGCAAAACAAAAATCATTAACTAAGCAGACTTAATGTTTACTACGATAAAAAACTATGTTTTGAAACAAAATTACATAGTGTTGTTTACAAGACATTAAAACATATAAAAATAACTTTTCACATCATTTCTTAACAAAGAGTTGGTAAAGCTTTCTTAAACTCAACAAAAAGCATTTTATTACCATAATTTATCGTACAGTTTATGCATGAACTATAGATTGAAACAAACTTAAAAGCGAATATTTGGCGTACTAGTTAAAAATTATTATATCATGTGAACATTAAATAAATATTATGTCTACAAATCTGATCTGGATAAATGAAGGCCGGATAAACGAGGTTTTACTGTATTTACTTTTTTGCAATATACATTTATGCAATATAAATAATTAGTGCTCTCTTCCTTTAAATATATTTTCTCCATATAAAAGTTTTATTTTAATGATTATTAGAACTATCAGTTTAGATATGAAACGTTTACCCTTAAAATAAAAGAAAATCTTTCTAATATTACAAAGGGTAATATGAATCTAAACTCTGTTCATTTATACCTTTGAAATATTAGTTTGCTTGTGAGTTTTACCATTAAAAATAAAACATTAAGTGATTACATTCGCACGCACAAAAATGCACTGATTTTACCATCAAGCTTAATGTATTGTGAAACAGTTAATTTGTAATTAATTTACACCAGTTTTTTAAGATGAATTGTACAAAGCTTTATCTATTACAAAACAAAAGCAGAATTGTTGGGAGATTAACAGAAATTATTTTATGTAAGGAAAAATTTAATTTTTTATGAATAATGAATGCATTGCGAGCAGAACTTTTTAAAAACTATAAGATATATATATTTAATTATTTGTGTATATTCCATGCATAGTAGTACATCCATGTGTATATTCCATCCAGTTATACTTTTATCTCCACCTGAAACAATTATCATATTTCACATAATTTTTTTTCAGGCAAATGTATTGTAATGTACAAAACATATAAATTTTTTTTAACAGAAAATTGCTACAAAAAATTAGTAATATGTACTTACCTAGATTTGAGTGGAAATTGTATAAACATACTAAATATACATGTATACAAAATTTTAGCAATTTATGACCATTAGTTTTTAAGAAATAGTGCGCACAGGGTTTGAAAATAACAGTTTTTAGAAAAAGCCATTTAAATTTTAAAGTTTCTATACATTACTTTAATATTAGCTTTATACATTTGGCCATAAAATCGGTTCTAATTGCAGTTTCGACTTAATTTTTTTAATAAAAATTCCTTACAATCTATGCTTTTAAAGTTAAATCATAATAGAAGATTTAGTTTTTGGAAGGTTTTAAGGTGATCTCCCCCTTAAAAATTTCAAGACAATATTGAGAGAATCTTAACACTTATAAAAAATATATATGAGACCCCCAAAAATATTTTAACGCAATATTTTTTTTCCACCCTGGAAATTAATATAACTTGTTCGTAACGCAGCTGTCAAACTTATTATACGTATCGGTGTTATGACTGAGGAGTATAATTTAAATTCCACTTTGGATTAAGCTTATGTCAAAGATAAATGCAAACGTATCCGAAGCTAAATTCTGGAAACATAATTGAATAGTACCTCATCTGTTAGATTATTGAATCCCAGTATTAATATCTTGTGCTATAGTTTATATTCTAATGATTATATATATATATATATATATATATATATATATATATATATATATATATATATATATTAAAATTTATTATAATTTAATATATATTAAATAAAAATATTAAATATATATTTAATATTAAATATATATTAAATAATTATTTATTTAATATATATATATATATATATATATATATATATATATATATATATATATATATATATATATATATATATATATAAATTTTTGAATTGAAGGGTGGATTCAGGGCTTGATATTAAGTTTAAATTTTTGAGGCATGAATTCAAATTATTTCTATAATTTTAAATGACTTTCGATGATTTGTTTTGCTCATAACAATATTTTTCGTTTTGAAAGCAAATTAGTTCATCGAGTCACTGTTAAACAAATGCTTCATATTACATTAGCCATATGATTTTTTTTTAATAAATTAGTCCTCTTTTCACAGAATGATAATAAAAGCAAACGATTTTTAAATTTAAAAGTTCAGTGCGATTGATAATGGTAAAATAAAATAAGCTAGCGCGCCATCTAGGGGAAGAAAAATTGTTTATAATGTTTATACTTCGATTTTTAAACAAGTAATAAGATGTGCAATTCTAAATTAACAATTCGCACGAAGCGGGGATCTTAATCTTTAAAATTGTACCTCATTTATCGATTGTTGTTAAGTATGAAAGTAGAAAAAGGGATGGAAGAAAAAACTCCTTTTAAAAATAATATATATACATAGTTGTAGTTAGAAGGCAGATTTTCAAATGAAAATGCAAAAGAAAAAAAGAAATCAACAGATAAGAAAAGTATAGAACAAAATTATTACTATCTGGCAGGAAATAGATCTACATAACACTTCTGATAAGATTCACATTCGTGGTCATGGCTCTCGTCTCTGATAGCGAAAAAATTTTTCAAAACTACCTTTATAAATGCTAATTTATTGATAACTTTAAAAAAAGATTGCTTCAAGAATATTGTAATAGCTTCCACATAATCCTAATAAGAGTAAAAGAACATGCATTCCTGGATAGAAGTGAGAATTGTTGAGACATGTTTTGCATTCATACCGTCAACATCGATCTCTCTGAATTGTAGTAGCAACCTCCCTTATAAATGCTAATTTATTGATAACTTAAAAAAAAGATTGCTTCAAGAATATTGTAATAGCTTCCACATAATCCTAATAAGAGTAAAATAACATGCATTCCTAGATAGAAGTGAGAATGGTTGAGATATGTTTTGCATTCATACCGTCAACATCGATCTCTGAATTGTAGTAGCAAACCCCCTTATAAATGCTAATTTATTGATAACTTTTAAAAAAAAGATTGCTTCAAGAATATTGTAATAGCTTCCACATAATCCTAATAAGAGTAAAAGAACATGCATTCCTGGATAGAAGTGAGAATTGTTGAGACATGTTTTGCATTCATACCGTCAACATCGATCTCTCTGAATTGTAGTAGCAACCTCCCTTATAAATGCTAATTTATTGATAACTTTAAAAAAAGATTGCTTCAAGAATATTGTAATAGCTTCCACATAATCCTAATAAAAGTAAAATAACATGAATTATTCCTAGATAGAAGTGAGAATGGTTGAGACATGTTTTGCATTCATACCGTCAACATCGATCTCTCTGAATTGCAGTTGCAAGCCCTGGTTTCCCATCCCAGTAAATATTGAATTTGATTTTTGTCAAACGAGTCGTACCTGGCTAGATATTTTAGTAAGATTTTATCGAAATGAAATAAGCTTTTGTTCACGGGATACAGAATATAACTGAAAACATGATTAGGTTTCCGGCAAATGTATCGCAATTTTCAAAGCTCGTTTCGCTGCGTTCAAATAAATTGAAGATATGCCAACCGATACCCAGATTAAATAGATTTGGAGTTTTTATTATGTTAGATGAGTCAATGCATTTTGTTGCCATAGATAGTTGTTCATCCATGATTAAACTTTCAAATTTGAATCATTTCTTTGGACTTTGGAAATATAGCATTCCATAGTTACTCTCTATAATTTAATATCCATTTCTTGTTAAGGGGGTCCAGGACACAAAATTGTTCGAATTTTCGAAAAAAGTTTTATTGCATTAAAAATTTCTGTGTTCTTTTACGCTTAAAATGACGTTTAAATCATGTTTCTATCTTAATTAGAACAGGCTAAATTATAATTTTGTTTTGCAACATTCTAATAGTAGCCAATGGTTGCTTAAACCTGTAAGTGCGTTTTTCTCAATGATGGGTTTTTTCCCCATTTCTCGTCTTTAAATTGTTATAAGTCAAGAACCGTTAAAGATAAATGGTTGCAACTTGGAACATGTCTTTTCCAACTATTTTACTTTAATTGTGATTCAGCAAATTTCAAAAAAATATTTTCTTTTGAAAATATGATTTTTTAAAAATATGTTACATAATTTTTTTTGTAATTTTCAATATAAATATTTTACATTTTTTTTAAAATTAATATTTTAAAAAATGCTGAATCAAAATTAAAATTCATATATTTCTGGTTTAATTTAATGAAAAAGAATTTAAATTCGACAAATAATATTTCGAGTTATAACAATTTTAAATGACCCCACTTTTTTAAAATTTTAAAATTTAAAAAAATTTAAAAACATTTTGAGAAGTTTTATGAAGTGATTTTGTTTAAAAATTATATGTTTAACCATCACAAAAAAATTCAAAATTTTAACTCGATAAATAAAATTTTTTTTAAATGTGTCCCGGACCCCGTAAATAAATTTTTCTGGAATATATCTTCGCTTAAGGAGAATTTTATGTTTTAAAGTAACAAATGCGTCATTAATTCGAAAAAAAAAATAATTCCCTTCAAAAATAATTCCCTTTCTGCTGTTTAAGTAACAAGTACCTGGCCATAACTGTTCAACAGGATGTTTTACTCTATAGGAAAGACAAAAAATGTTGAAATAATGTAGTTCGCATAATTTTGTTTGAATCTGTTGAACATGGATTGTTCTAAATATGCATTGTTTTAAAATATGCACTGCTTAAAATTATTTTCTGAGGGTTCACTGCTGAAATAAAAACATGTAAAAAGCACATGAGAAATTGCATCATAAATTTTAAAAACCGTTGAGTTTCTTGTTTTGATTCTTTTGTAATGATTAAGCAAGAAGGATATTTATTTTATTCCTTGTTTATGTATGTTCTATAACAGGGGTGGCCAAACTGTTTAATATTCTTTGCGGCTAGCTCATAGTTCAAAGATAAACTTTTCAAACTATTTATGAAAAAAACGTTTTATAAATCGTTTTCTGAAATTTTTTTTAATGAATTTTGTTATTTCACACTTTTTTTTTCGCTATGATCAACATTTAAATGAATTACTAAGGACTGAAACAACAAAATATATGCCCAATTTTAATAATTTAGCAGAGCAATAAAAAATGTATTTATTAAAGATTAAAACTACTCAAAATTTATAAATATTGATCCATTTAGCTATTGCAGAATGATAAGTATAATAAATATATATATTTTGTATCACATATAACCTTTTTCTGTTTTATAGATACAGGTAGCCCTCCTACAGCACGGCATCTTACAACACAGTTTCACTCTAACACGATAGGATAAATTGCGGGATCCCTCATATAACACTGCAACCTGTAACACGGTTTCACTCTAACACGATTAAAAAATTGCGAAAACCTTTGTACAACACTGCACTTCTACACCACTAGATATCATGGTTTTTGTTTAACACATTTAAAAACTAAATTACCTTAAAATAATGATGGTAAGGAACAATAAACTATAGTGGCTTTACATGAAAATGTATAAAAAATTATAATTTATTCAGTTATCTATATATATAAAACAGTTCCGTAACTGACTCATTCATTCATTCATTCATTCATTCACTGACTGACTGACATACAACGCACAGACCAAACCGCTGGACCTAAAGGGCTGAAATTTTGCATGGCGATTCTTCTTATAGTGTAGGGGTGCACTAAGAGAGATTTTTGAAAAATTCTTCATAGATTTTTTTAAATTAAATTTTTAAGCTGTTTTTTTTACTTTTTTTAAGTTTGCATTTAAAATAATAATTTGAGGGTTATAAAATTTATATCACGAGAAAGATCATAAAAATTCCTTTAAAATGAAATCTTTTTCGAATCTTTACCTTCATTTCCTGATTTTTGGTGAATTTTTAAAGATTAATTTTTAGAATTTAATTTATTAAATGCTGATCACGTGATTTCTTTTTCTGGTACTTTAAATAAATTTATCGTCACGTGCATAAAAACTAAATAGACAAAAAATAATTTTTTTTTCTTGCTAATGCGGCAGACGATTGGACATTATCCAAAAAAATATTAAAATACTGTAAAAGAAATGTTCTAGAAACTGTACTATATTAACTGTACTATATTCTTTAGTATTCTTTATATTAGATTTAATTTGAATATCTTCTTCTACATTATTTTGTCTATAAAAATATCCCTTACGATTTTTTTATAAATATATATATATTTTACATCAATTATATACATTGATCGTCGTATTTATTATATATATATTGGCATTAATTGCATACATTCACCGATGTTTTTACTTTGAATGTACTCCGTAGCGAAGTGCGGGTTTTCAGCTAGTAACTCTATAAAATTGTAAGAAGGCCTAATCTTAGCTGAAAATCTTCTTGAATGCATACCCTTCACTGAAAGAAGCCGAAAATTCAAAAGGGAGCAGCAAAATCGTCTATCTCCATACCGTGAAATCTACAATGACCTTGTAAGAACCAGCTAACAAACCAAAATTACAGATTTTTTAAAGAGGATGGAAGGTGCAAAAAATCTAAATTAAGAAAAAGATTCTAAAAGTGAAGGTGATATCGTTCAACCGAAAACATGTCTCGTTGATTGTACTTAGCAGTGATGAGGAAGAAATTTATTAAATTAATGTTACATTAAATGAAAATAATATTTTTTGTTTCTTTTCGTTTTGTGTTATACATGCATTTATATTTTTAATAAAAATTAACTTTCTTATACGGAATTTTAAAAAAATTACTTTTAATAAGTTTCCGGAACGCAACCCCCTTTTTTGAACTGTCTCTGGGTCTCATATAACACGGTTTCACACAACACGGCATTTTCTAGGAACCTATCTACCGTGTTATAGGAGGGTTACCTGTATTCCCAAATGGTTCCTAACGCTGTTTGTCTTGTCCATCTCTCTTGTGTAATATTGAATAATTTTTCCGCATCTATGAGTTTTTTACAGTCCTTTTTTAAAGGGGATGGTGGACTTTCAAATTACTAAAAATCGAAGAAAAATTCGAATTTTTATTTAATGTATATTTTGGTTTATTTTTTTTTTAAACATGTAGTAAATATTGGAATAAAATGCATTTTTAATATGTAGTAAAAAGTAAAGTTAAAACTTGGTGGCTTTGGAAAAGTAAGTATTATTGAGAGTAGAAAGTACAAAAATTTCTCGAAAATTCAGAGTATTCAAGCATAAAAATATTTCCTAAAAATTAATTATTCAACGAAAGTACAAAGTAATACATAACTATGTTCAAAATATAAATGCAAAATATGAATGTAATATAAATGCAACATTAAGGGGGGAGTTAAAAATTGAATCGCAAGGAGCATTTAAACAAGTAATATAAAAACAAAATTTTTTAAAGTCAATTCGTACTTAGGTCAACAAAGAAAAATTTGAGTGTGAACTAATAATAGGAATTGAAAAAAAGGATTGCCTGCCAGAACCTTGCCTACTGTGCGAGATTAGGAGGGGGGGGGGGAAAGAGAGAGAAAAAGTTTGTCAGGTTGGGGATTCGATCCCGCAACCTACAGGACGGGAGGAGCCCGCGCTACAGCAGTGCTACCGTTTATAGAGAAACAACAGGGAAATTACTATTCAAGAGTATGAGACGCTCTAGGTCTAAAACTAAAATTGATTAATTACATTTAATTAATGAATTAATATTTGAAAAAACTGTATTAACATCAAGTGTCATCCACTACAAGTTTAAAAAAATGTATTTGAACTTGAGTGGATAAATAAAAAGCATTTTATTAACGATTGAAAATTTGAACAAGATATATATAGGGAGAGTGTGAACTAATAGTAGGAATTGAAAAAAAAAAAACAAATTTTAATTTCAATTTTTAAAAAAATATTTTTTTTAAATATTTATAAAATTTTATAAGATTTTTAATATAGTTATAATTTGATGAATATATATACAAAATTTCATATCTCTGAGGTAAAAATTTCAAAAATCGCTTTCTCACATTGACATCCATTGCAAAAGCTTTCGATGATCGATTGTGACTTGAAGTGTGATTTTTTTTTCCTTTGTTCATTCCAGGTGGGCCTTTACATCAGCGATACCATAACACTGGTGTTATCGGACAAGGACAACGTGCGAGTGAGCTTCGTGAAGTCTCTGTTCGATGACCACTGGAATCAAATAGCATTCAGTGTGCGAAGGAACACAGTATCCTTCTTTGTGAACTGTGAATTTAACGGAAAGCTGCCTTTACCGGGAAAGATACGCCCATTCGGTGGTCAACCTGCAACAGTGATAGTGGGCAGTACGGGACCACAAGAATTAGATGCCTTTCAAGTGAGTTTTTCAGCCCCTCTCTCTCTCTTCATTTCCTCTGTGAATTCGGAAGGCAACACCCTCAATACAGTGAAATAATGTTCTTTCTAATGCAGAAACCCGTAGCCAAAGTCCTTCGGTATGCAAAAAAAGGAAAGGGAAAGGGAAAATAAATGGAAATAACGTCATTTCATAAACATACCTTGAAGGTGATTTCCTTTAACGATGCCAAATGGAGAAATATTATGTTCCAGCAATAAGAGACTTAAAGCACCGATAAATATATAGCAAGGGAGGCCTAAATGTTACGGCATTAAAATGTCGTAATACATGGTAAAAAACCTGCAATTTTCGTTATTTAATTATATAAGCCCTATAGTATGTTTTAATTAAACAATATATTTTTCTAATACAGAAACCTGAGGACAAAGTCCTTTCGTATGCAAAAAAAAAGGGAAAGTAAAAGGGAATAAAGGGGAAATAAATGGAAATAACGTCATTTCATAGACATACCTTGAAGGTGATTTCCTTTAACGATGCCAAATGGAGAAATATTATGTTCCAGCAATAAGAGACTTAAAGCACCGATAAATATATAGCAAGGGAGGCCTAAATGTTACGGCATTAAAATGTCGTAATACATGGTAAAAAACCTGCAATTTTCGTTATTTAATTATATAAGCCCTATAGTATGTTTTAATTAAACAATATATTTTTCTAATACAGAAACCTGAGGACAAAGTCCTTTCGTATGCAAAAAAAAGGGAAAGTAAAAGGGAATAAAGGGGAAATAAATGGAAATAACGTCATTTCATAGACATACCTTGAAGGTGATTTCCTTTAACGATGCCAAATGGAGAAATATTATGTTCCAGCAATAAGAGACTTAAAGCACCGATAAATATATAGCAAGGGAGGCCTAAATGTTACGGCATTAAAATGTCGTAATACATGGTAAAAAACCTGCAATTTTCGTTATTTAATTATATAAGCCCTATAGTATGTTTTAATTAAACAATATATTTTTCTAATACAGAAACCTGAGGACAAAGTCCTTTCGTATGCAAAAAAAGGGAAAGTAAAAGGGAATAAAGGGGAAATAAATGGAAATAACGTCATTTCATAGACATACCTTGAAGGTGATTTCCTTTAACGATGCCAAATGGAGAAATATTATGTTCCAGCAATAAGAGACTTAAAGCACCGATAAATATATAGCAAGGGAGGCCTAAATGTTACGGCATTAAAATGTCGTAATACATGGTAAAAAACCTGCAATTTTCGTTATTTAATTATATAAGCCCTATAGTATGTTTTAATTAAACAATATATTTTTCTAATACAGAAACCTGAGGACAAAGTCCTTTCGTATGCAAAAAAAAGGGAAAGTAAAAGGGAATAAAGGGGAAATAAATGGAAATAACGTCATTTCATAGACATACCTTGAAGGTGATTTCCTTTAACGATGCCAAATGGAGAAATATTATGTTCCAGCAATAAGAGACTTAAAGCACCGATAAATATATAGCAAGGGAGGCCTAAATGTTACGGCATTAAAATGTCGTAATACATGGTAAAAAACCTGCAATTTTCGTTATTTAATTATATAAGCCCTATAGTATGTTTTAATTAAACAATATATTTTTCTAATACAGAAACCTGAGGACAAAGTCCTTTCGTATGCAAAAAAAAGGGAAAGTAAAAGGGAATAAAGGGGAAATAAATGGAAATAACGTCATTTCATAGACATACCTTGAAGGTGATTTCCTTTAACGATGCCAAATGGAGAAATATTATGTTCCAGCAATAAGAGACTTAAAGCACCGATAAATATATAGCAAGAGAGGCCTAAATGTTACGGCATTAAAATGTCGTAATACATGGTAAAAAACCTGCAATTTTCGTTATTTAATTATATAAGCCCTATAGTATGTTTTAATTAAACAATATATTTTTCTAATACAGAAACCTGAGGACAAAGTCCTTTCGTATGCAAAAAAAAAAGGGAAAGTAAAAGGGAATAAAGGGGAAATAAATGGAAATAACGTCATTTCATAGACATACCTTGAAGGTGATTTCCTTTAACGATGCCAAATGGAGAAATATTATGTTCCAGCAATAAGAGACTTAAAGCACCGATAAATATATAGCAAGGGAGGCCTAAATGTTACGGCATTAAAATGTCGTAATACATGGTAAAAAACCTGCAATTTTCGTTATTTAATTATATAAGCCCTATAGTATGTTTTAATTAAACAATATATTTTTCTAATACAGAAACCTGAGGACAAAGTCCTTTCGTATGCAAAAAAAAGGGAAAGTAAAAGGGAATAAAGGGGAAATAAATGGAAATAACGTCATTTCATAGACATACCTTGAAGGTGATTTCCTTTAACGATGCCAAATGGAGAAATATTATGTTCCAGCAATAAGAGACTTAAAGCACCGATAAATATATAGCAAGGGAGGCCTAAATGTTACGGCATTAAAATGTCGTAATACATGGTAAAAAACCTGCAATTTTCGTTATTTAATTATATAAGCCCTATAGTATGTTTTAATTAAACAATATATTTTTCTAATACAGAAACCTGAGGACAAAGTCCTTTCGTATGCAAAAAAAAGGGAAAGTAAAAGGGAATAAAGGGGAAATAAATGGAAATAACGTCATTTCATAGACATACCTTGAAGGTGATTTCCTTTAACGATGCCAAATGGAGAAATATTATGTTCCAGCAATAAGAGACTTAAAGCACCGATAAATATATAGCAAGGGAGGCCTAAATGTTACGGCATTAAAATGTCGTAATACATGGTAAAAAACCTGCAATTTTCGTTATTTAATTATATAAGCCCTATAGTATGTTTTAATTAAACAATATATTTTTCTAATACAGAAACCTGAGGACAAAGTCCTTTCGTATGCAAAAAAAAAGGAAAGTAAAAGGGAATAAAGGGAAAATAAATGGAAATAACGTCATTTCATAGACTTACCTTGAAGGTGATTTCCTTTAACGATGCCAAATGGAGAAATATTATGTTACAGCAATAAGAGACTTAACCCTTTGAGGGGCGCCGTTTGCACACGCCTAAATATAGTCTTATTTTCACTTGCATTCAATATATTCCAGTTCAATGAGCAGGAAAATGGTTAGTCATGCCATCTATTAGCAATTTAAGGAAGTAAAAACATTTTGCAACCTTTAATAGGAAAATTTTTCAAGATTCTTTAGGTTAAAAAAAAATCGGGGGTTAAAATCTGTACCGTGCAAACAGGGGAGGTTTTTGCCCCTGAAAGGGTTAAAGCATCGATAAATATATAGCAAGGCAGGCCTAAATATTACAGCATTAAAATGTCGTAATACATGGTAAAAAACCCTGCAATTTTCGTTATTTAATTATATAAGCCCTATAGTATGTTTTAATTAAACAATATATTTTTCTAATACAGAAATCTGAGGACAAAGTTCTTAAATATAAAAAAAAAATTCTGGTAGTCTCTTCTAACGAAATGCCGCGGGTTATTAACGTAGGATTACTTATCGTTGCGTACCTCTTTTGTATATATATAAGTATGTATGTGATATGTATATATGTATCTATATATATATATATATATATATATATATATATGTATGTATGTGATATGTATATATGTATCTATATATATATATATATATATATATATATATATATATATATGTATGTATGTGATATGTATATATGTATCTATATATATATGCACATATGTATATATATACATATATGTATGTAAAAATTTTGCCGCGTTTTGGTACTTTTCTGTTTAACTGTTTAACTGCTTGTCCAAACAATACAGACTGCGTTTGGCGCGCTGCCAAAATTATAACTCGCGAGGTACGGACGGACGGTTTCGGCATCTGAGATTTTACTAACCGGGGGACCGTCAGGGAGGAACGTAATCCTACGTTAAGATATAAATCGACAAAACTGCAAGGAGAAGAAAATATAGAAAATGCATAAACAGAAGAAAATGCCACTAAGGTAAAGTTCTCATGCGATCACGGTTGTTCGAATAACGTCTGTACAGTGAACGCCCGGTTAAAGACATAATGTGCTCATAGTCCATGTTGTCGGAACTGCAAATAGGGTATAGAGGGCTATAGAAAACACCCCATTCTATTTAGATATACAGCCAGGTAGTCGTGTTCGGTTGAAATCACTGCCATTTCACGTGGGCCATCGATTCAGGGTATTGCTCCAGACGTTATTTTAAATACGGTTTTGGAGGTCCGGGATAAATGAACCCTTTTCTTTCTGCTTTACAACCTTACTTGCAGTTTTATAAGTAATTTTAGGTACTTTTCTATTATACCGCCCTGTTGCCAAATATAATACACAAGAATCGCCAATGAAAGAAATAAAAGGAATGCGAGAAAATATCACTTTTCACACCCCATGTCAACTTCGAACTACATTTCATTGTTAACCCTTTCCTTCTCGCCCCCGTTAAAATTACGGGGTGGGGTTTCGCCTTATATTTCTCGTGCCTTTGATATTTCCGGGCTGGAGTGTTAAAAAGTAACATACCAGAAAGATTAAAAACAATCCATTTCATTTGCCTTGAAATATTTTTATTTCTTATTTTACATACCAGATGGCAGCACCAGACTATTTAAAATGTAATTAGGGATGCTTTTTTAAAAACTAGGTGTGACAGATTAAGAAATAAATGGAATCCTCCTGAAAAAAAATAGACACTTTTATTACCGTTTTCTTGAAAATAATGCGATCGTTAAGGGGTTAAAGTAAAATAATAAATAAATAAGAATAAAAAAGTTAATACTGACTTTATGCGTCACATATATTTTGCAAACTACGTACGTTTCAAACATTGCAAATTACATTTCTAATTTCGGCTTAATAAATATCAATTTTCCTCGCCAAGAGTCGCCGTTCGCCGAGAGGTTGGCGACAGGTCTGTATAATGGAAAAGTACCAAATTTTATTGGGAGCACAGAGGGATACTGAGGTTCCTTCTTTCTTTGCTAATAAATATACTGCCTCATTTCCAGGTATGCCGCAACAGGATGGTATACATTTTGTATTTAGGTAGCTTATATCTCGTTAAGCTTTAATTTTTGTATCTTATGCGAAGGCACTTGTCGCGAGCCAGTCGCCTCTGATTATTTATCGCAGAAGTTTTACTGGCTACTTTATCGTGGGAGCCCTATTGTGGTTGCTCCCTATGACGGTAACGAACAAGTCTTATTCGGGATTGGAACCCACGACGCTAACAACTCTACCACGTGGGTGACATTATTAGGCTTTAATAAGAGCTATGAAAGGAGCAGGGAATTTATAGCCCAACCTACATCCTACGTGGATAACTGTGGGACGCTAAAAGTCTAACATTAACTAAACGTTGATAAAAATCTATCTGGGACGATGAATATCCAAGCCAACACTTTTAATACTTCGTCAGTACATCCATTCATACGTAAGATGTCGAAAGGGCATCGATACGTTTCAGTAAAAGGTCGTTTTAACCCCTCGCTCTCGATAAATGTTTTAATTACGAGGCAGGCTCGTAACGAATTTATCGTTAGCATTCCAGACCCCCTTCCTTCTTTCAATAAATGGTTTATCAAGATTATTGGCGACCCGAGTTCGCCAATCGCGAGTCTAATAATATTTATTTAGCATTTAACGTACAAGCACAAACAAATCTTTACTGAATAGCTTTTATCTCGGTAGCAATGTGACTTTCATTTGATATCGGGGGAAAAATAACGCGGATGGAAATAATGTGATAGAACTGAAAGCAGTAATCTCTTCTGAGATGATTTGTCGCTTGGAATTAATGCATGAACTGTGATCACTTTTCTGTGAACATAAACGAAATAAAGATGTAAATATAATGAAGATAATTGCATTTATGTATATATATATATATATATATATATATATATATATATATATATATATATATATATATATATATATATATATATATATATATATATAAATATATATATATATATATAAATATATATATATATATATATATATAAATATATATATATATATATATATATATATATATATATATATATATATATAAATATATATATATATATATATAAATATATATATATATATATATATATATATATATACATATATATATACATATTATATATATATATTATATATATATATATATATATATAATATATATATATATATATATACATATATATATACATATTATATATATATTATATATATATATATATATATATATATAATATATATATATATATATATATCTGACTATGTTTTCAGTACCTAATATATATGAAGTTATTTAAATCGATAATGGTAACATTTAAAATTATGTTGGCAAAATGGTATTCGTGATCCCATAATTGTTTGCCCACTGGCTCATAGATAGCAGCTGCTGAACGTTATGTTGATATATTTGTATATTGAATCATATGCATTAATGCATGTACAGGTCATTGTTCTGAAGGACTATTGTTTGCTTGTTTTCGTGTCTGCGGATAAATGCACTATCCGCTGAAGAGGAGGGGGGAAGGTGCCATTGCATCAAAAGAGGTTGGACTTGTATACGTCACACCCCAGTCCGGTGTACATATGGATACAAGGAAATAGAAACATAAATCACACAGAAGAATTTTTATTAGCAAACGATGACACCGGCGATTGACAATGGGTTGCAGCTCCTCTTTCTAGACGGGGACTCCTTTTGCAGGCGGAAGACTGACGAGTTCCCCAGAATACAACCAAGTCTTATGCGGGAATCGAACCCGAGCCCCCGGAGTGGCAAGCTTGATGCCTTAACCACTTAGCCGCTGGACGACTGAAGGACTATTCAAAGCAATAAATAGTTTGAACCCTCTGTGTGAAAAGTAAAAAGAAATGTGGGAACTTAAAAGTCGATTAGAACAATATTCAGCCTATATTGCTGTATGGGTCTAAGAAGTGAAAGTACGCTATACAGTCCCTAAGAAATGCATCCCCCTAAAAGGTAGCCTAAAGGGTACAGACCGACCTGGTTGTCCACTATAGCTCAAGCAGTTTGAAAGGAGTGATACCAGTATATCTCACGAAGGATTAGACAACCGCTTTGGATTGACTCGATGAGCCATCTACCATCGTCTTTAAGCAACAGAAGTGTCGAAATATAGTTATTGAGTTTTAGGTAACTCTTATCATAAAATCGCATACAGTGAGTAGGCACCTACCTTTTTATGCAAAATATTTTACAAAAGAAACAGTCTTTAAAACAAACTGTAGGAAAAAGAGAAAACTAAAAGTCCTTAATGAAAAAATATACGTAACACGCCCAGGTATGTGTCACTAATATATCTTTATATACAAAGCAGTTTCGTAACTGACTGACTCACTGACTGACTGACTCACTGACTGACTGACTGACTGACTGATATACAACGCACAGACCAAACCGCTGGACCTAAAGGGCAGAAATGTTGCATGGTGATTCTTCTTATAGTGTAAGGGTTTACTAAGAAAGATTTTTGAACAATTCTTCTTAGATTTTTTTTAAATTAAATTTTTAAGCTGTTTTAGTAACTTTTTTTAGTTTGCATTTAAAATAATAATTTGAGGGTTATAAAATTTATAGCACGAGAAAGATCCTAAACATTCCTTTAAAATGAGATCTTTATCTAATTTTTACCTCTATTTTCTGATTTTTGGTGAATTTTTAAAGATTAATTTTTAGAATTGAATTTATTAAATGCTGATCACGTGATTTCTTTTTCTGGTACTTTAAATAAATTTATCATCACGTGCATGACAAATAAATAAACAAAAACAATTTTTGTTCTTGCTACTGCGGCAGAATAAAAAAAAAATTAAAATACAATAAAAGATATTATGTTTCTCAAACTGTACTATATTCTGCAGTATGTCCTATTACATGTAATTTGAATATTTTCTTCTACATTTTCTTATCTATAAAAATAACCCTTACTATTTTTTTTATAAATATATTTTTTTTTGTTTTTTTACATCAATTGTATTCATTGATCATCGTATTTATTATAAATATATATATATATATATATTTATTATTTTTTGGCATTAATTGCATACATTGACCGTTGTAATTAATTTGAATGTACTCCGTAGCGAAGTGCGGGTTTTCAGCTAGTATATATATATATATATATATATATATATATATATACTGAACCCAGCCGCTTTAGAACTAGATTTCACCCTTGGATCCTCGTCAAGGTGTAGCCGATAAATACGCTAGAGGGAAAAGAAATCCTAATGCACATTTTCTCCAAATTTTTACTGGTGACTGGCTATGCCAAGATCGCAGTAAACTGTCGGACACCATTGAACAGCCTCACCGATCAAGAGCCGTTTTTTACGCACATGAATTACTGTTAAATAACTGGTGGGACATTAAAAGGAATATTCCATTTGAACAGTTACCATTAAACGAGTCCACCGTCACTGTATAGGTCTGTTGTCATTACCAATTAAAATCTACCCAATGATCCCCGTTAAATCTCTACAATTCTGCTTTATCAGAATGCTGATCACACTTAAATAGTTAACGCGGCCGATCTGAAACGAAAGAGTTTTGCTAGGAGCTAACTAATATACTTCGTATTCATTAAACCTTGTTCCAACACACAAAAACGTATTTTCAGTTTTTTGAAGTGTCTAAATTGTTAAAAACGTTCTTGTAATTGGGCATGACCTCAAGTAACTCATTAGATTTTCCCCTAGAAACAAGAAAAAAGAAAAAAGAAAAAAACAAATTTTCAGGTAGTTTCTTCTAACGAAATTACCGCGGGTTATTAACGTAGGATTACTTATCGTTGCTTAGCTCTTTTCTATGTATATATGTATTTATGTGTTATGTATATATATATCCCTATATATACATAACACATACTGGGTTTGGTGCGCTGCCAAAATTATAACTTGCGACGCAGGACATCTGAAATTTTGCTTTCCGGAGGACCGTTATGGAGGAACGTAATCCTACGTTAAAATTGTTTTACATGTAAGTTTTCGACGACGCATCAGAATACGATCGCATCAATAGTCGACTGCATTCAGGCTAAATTATTATTTTTTGTGGATTTTTTTCTATCTTACAAAATTAAGCAAACATCTCATAGAGAAAATTCTCGTACTTTTATTCGATTCGAGAATTTACATCGATAAAAAGTTTTCTTCGATGATGAAAAAATTCTTTCCATTATTCCTCACCCCTCAAAAATATAGAGACATTTTAAAGCATTCCGAAACGGAAGCGAGTGTGCAAATTTCCTTGGAAAAAAAATTTTAAAGGGTGTAAATCAAATATTTTACTTTCAAGGAAATTTCAAACTTTCGGCATGGAACAAACTCGTGTTTTTCCTTTTTTCTATTGTTTGACTACATGATTTAAATTTCGATGAATTGCCGACGTTAGCGGATTTTTCTCGATATAGGTTTTATCAAAGTAACATTTGTAGAATCTGTCTGCTTTCAGGTTCTTAACCACACAGAGATTTCTGTGTACATAAAATAGTACTAGTTGGTACCCGTCAAAACATGACAGCTAGATAGCAAATAAATGTACTAATACACAAATTATATTCAACATATCATTTCCAAATGTTGAGAATCATAATAATGCGCAGAAGCAAATTAATGTGTTTAAGCATCCTCGTGCCTAGTGAGTATCTAAAGCCAGATTTAAAAATGTCACTGAGCATGCGCGGAAAGCAATTTTTTTTTATTGTAAATTATCGCTAATTAAACAACGTGAAATAAACAATTTCCATCAGGTTTAATCTTATATTTCCCAAACATAATTATCATAAAAATAAAAATAAAAATGGCAGAGAGAAATTTAGAGAGACTCCTCAGAATAAACGTGCGTATGATTAAAACATGTCACTGAGCATGCGCAGAAACAGTGGGTTTCTAAAGACAGATTTAAACATGCCACTGAGCGTGCGCAGAAATCGATTTTTAATTGTAAATTATCGCTGATGAATAGAAATTACGGTTACAGATACCAAATTTGACAAATCTACAGATTGCAATCTTTCGTTTAAGACCAAAATGAAGTCAATGGATGCAGTAGTTTTCTCTCTGCCTGCCCAAAAAGTCGGACTGCCCAAAAAGTCGGCTTAGTAACTTAAATATATAGATTTGGAAGGACGCAACGTATAACTAAAACATGATTCATTGATTAAATCATGAATTGATTTGCTCAATACAGGATTTATTGCATTTTTCGTTTGTATTGGTTCCTATGGTGTTACTACCTTAACAGTGTTTTCTGCAATATACCCGTAATAGCCCAAGAAAGCCCAGGATTGGAAGTACTTAAAAATTGTAAAAGTAAAACGAAAAAAAAGAAGAAATTTATTTCCAACTAGCTGAAAACCTGCACTTCGCTACGGAGTACATTCAAATTGAATACAACGGTCAATGTATGCAATTAATGCAAAAAAAAAATAAATATATACAGTGTCTCCCAAAAGTGTTCGTACACTTACGATTTTCAATGAAATAGGGGTCTATCCATTGATTAAAATGAATATTTCAGAATGGGTATTTAATAATAAGGTCTATAATCTATTCTTAACAAAATTACATGAAATATTTTGAAAACATAGTAAAACTTTATTTTTAAGAAACCAATAATCCAAAAGTAACAAAAACTTTTATCTCACAAAAGTCATCGTACACTTGTAAAAATTCTCTACATATTAGTAAATATTCTAATTTTTCGTTAAATTAATATTTAGTAGGATATCCTTTAGCATCCACAACAGCTTTTAAACGTCTGGGAATAGATTGCTTTAGTTCTTTTGTAATTTTTGTATCAATGTTCATCCATTCTTCCATCATAATTGTTTTTAGTTCGCTTTTCGTGTGAATGTCGTGTTTTCGTACTCGAACCTCCAGTTCTCTCCAAATATGTTCTATTGGGTTTAAATCTGGCGATTGAGGTGGTGTTTTCAAAACTTGTGGACAATTATAGAGACACCAGATGCGAACGTTGAGAGCCGTTAGCTTAGGATCGTTATCTTGATAAAAAACAAAGTTGTTTCCAATACCCAAATTTTGAGCTGATAATTTTAAATTGTCTCTTAAAATATTTATAAAAACAGCATGATTCATTATGCCATCAATAAATACCAAATTTCCTAGTCCTGATGCTGACATGCACCCCCACACAAGGATACCTCCACCGGCATGCTTAATTGTTCCTACTAAGTTCTTGGGATTAAGCTCCTCATTTTTTTCCTTCTATATACAATTATACGCCCATCAGCACCAAAAATGTTCATCGGCAAATAAGACATTATTCCAATAGGTTTGGGGCTTATTTATCATTGATAGTGCGAAGGGAAGCCAAAACTTTCTGTTTTTCTCACAAAAAAATTTCTATGGGCAGAACGCACACGTAATCCAGCTGTTCTGAGAACTCGTCAAAAAATTTCAGGTTAAATTGAAGTAGAAAATGTTTCATTGACTTCTGCAGAAACTTTTACAGCACTCAAACGTGAATTTTTCACAAATTTTCTAATTATAAATCTCTTATCACGTTTTGTCAACTTTGCCGGACGGACTTTTCTTACCTTGTTTTCGAATCAATTTTCTTCTTTAAAGAGTTTTTTCACATACTGCACAGTAGAATGGGATAAAGTAAGTAATTTAGCATTACTCCGAACCGATTTACCACTACTATGATGAAAAATAATCAATTTTCGAATGCTGTTTGTTGTTTCTTTACGACTACGAGCCATTTTTAAATAATAAATAGAATATTACGGAGTAGGCAAGCAAAACTTAAAGCCAAACGATATTTTAAATGCCACCACAGTTCAAAAATAAAAATAAAGCGCCAGACGATAATTTTAATTATGAATTTATCCGAAAATATTTCAGTGTACGATGACTTTTGTGAGATAAAGTTTTTGTTACTTTTTGATTACTGGATTCTTAAAAATAAAGTTTTACTATGTTTTCAAAATATTTCATGTAGTTTTGTTAAGACTAGATTATAGATCTTATTATTAAATACCCATTCTGAAATATTCATTTTAATTATTGGATAGACCCCTATTTCATTGAAAATCGTAAGTGTACGAACACTTTTGGGATCCACTGTATATGCATTTATAATAAATACGATGATCAATATATATACAATTGATGTAGAAAATAAAATATATATTTATAAAAAAAATCGTAAGGGATATTTTTATAGACCAAATAATGTCCAATTGTTAAGTGCACCACTTTTGTATAAAGTTCGCAAGTTCCAGGTGCCAATTCTCAAGTCCAAATTTTTTCCAAGTCGTCTGGGTGCATTCCATCCAATTATAAGTATCTGGAATTTCTGAACCAAATAGTTTTTACAGTTGGGGTAGTCAGCCCCACGTAAAACCCCTAACCTGGACGACTAGGAATCCATTTTCCTAAACCCCTCGCAGACAGGGGAGCCTGGCTATACGCCTAGACACTGGGTACACATTTTAGTCGCCTCTTACGACATGCATGGGTTAAAGTGGGACACGGCTGAATATATATACACTCATGGACAAAAAATACGATGTTCAACGCCCTCTACCGGCTATACGTAATGCGCAATCACGCTGCATTTCTAATCATTTGCATATCTCCCCGACATGTACCTTCATTGCAAGTTTCGTTACGATCCCGCAATTATTTCTTGGTGCGCTAATTTTTTTGTCCATGAGTATATATATATATATATACAATCGATCCTCCATATATCGAAGTAGCAAAATGCCGGAAAAAAATTCGATATATAGAAATTTCGATATATAAAATTGATCTTAGTTTAATCATAATTCTCCTAAAACATTAAAATTAAAGCTAATTTTCGTATACGAAACTCCATTTCTAATTTATATGCGAATCACATTAAATGAAAGTTAATAACTAAAAAATGAATTAATATGAAAGATTTATTGAATACTATATACGTTTAAAAAAAACAATAAATGAGACAGTGGTTACAGTGATCACAGTTACATTCTTTTAAAAAAAACTATGAATATCTTGCTGAACAACCAGTTTTGCGGAAAGTTCATCAAAGAGATGCTTGCATTTATTCAGTCAACTAAAAACTTCATCAGGGACATTTTTCGCGAATTGAAGTCCACGACGTATTGTTTCAAACGCCAAAAATTGGGAGATTTTATTGTAAAGTGGAATAAGATCTCTCAATATGTCGTGAAAAAAATTTTCGATATATAGAGATTTTTTCGATATATAGAAACAGTTTTTCTATGTAATGACATGGAGATTTGCTAAGAGTTCGATATATAGCAAATTTCGATATGGGGAAGTTCGATATATGGAGGTTCGACTGTATGTTCTTTTTTTCATTTATAATTACTCTGTGATAAAACAGTAATTATGTCTTTTATGTTGTTCACTTTAAAACTGGAAATCAAAGCAGATACCTCGCTCCATGACCATTCGTTTCAACCGAAACTTTAATACAATCAAAAAGCTAAATAAATTAGTTTCGCCTTCTATAAAACTGCAAAATATTGACATTTTCACCACGCGGCGGAAGTGAAATCTGAATTGCTACGAAAGTAATCGATACCGTCAAATAACTTCCATAAATAACTATATCGGTATCGTAATTATCGAACAATCAACTGCATCCAAAATGTCATAGACAAATTATAAATAAACACTTCGTTTCCGAATTATTTTTTGCTATTTTCCTCAACATTTCTTTCATCTTTAACCGCGGTTTCTGGTTGTTTTTTGTTTGCTTTTTTATGGGGGGGGGGAGAGATGGGAGGGTAGCTGTACTCTAAAGAAGAGAAGGCAAAAAAAAAAAAAATGCTTATTGGATAAATACAGCTGATGCTAAGCAGGAAATTATTTATGCAAAATCAATTTTGCGATTTTACTTCATGTCAAATATAGCTTCGTTTTGTAATAACTCTACATGCATAATATCGGTAAAACGAAAGTTCGTGATTGTTTTTATATTTTATTTATCTTTTTTTTTCGCCGCTAAAGAATTTTTGGAATATTTCGGGAGATCCATTTATGGGGGTTAAGTAGAAATCTATATTTTCGCAGAACATATTTTTCTCCTTTATTAAAGAAAAAATACTTTTCATTAAAAGTATATAAACTTGTAAAAACAGGTTTTATTTCACAGTTTTTTAACCTTTAAATGTTAATAACAGATACTATGGCGTGCGACTTATTTTGATCTGACTTCAGATGTATCAGTGTGTCGATCGATTTTTTTAGTTTAGTTTCAGTCTCGATGAATATAATTTAATGTCCAAAAGTGTTGAGGCTGTTTGAGGAACATCCAAAGCAGAAAATTGTTACAGTTGTTTGTTATTGTATTGAAAGTATTGTTTGTGATTGATACTGTGGACTGGAATTCAAATTTCTTCATAAAAGCAGATTTTGCATTTTTTTGTCTTAATTCATACTACGCTTATCTACCAATAACTATTTGGACACCGTGATAGAAAAGAAAAACAAAATTTATTCATATTCAATAGGAGGTAGAGCCTCCATGTGAGACAATTACAACCTCAAACGTCCGGGGCATGCACAAGTCCTTGTATGACGGCTAGTGATATTTTCTTCCACTCGGCTTGGAGAAGATATGTAAGTTCCTTCAACGATTTTGGACGGTTGTTGCACCCCTAAATTCGGCAATCCAACTCGTCCCAAATGTTCCCGATAGGGTTCAGGTCGGGGCTCTGGGCAGGCCAGTCCACTCGGTTAACCCCATTGTCACCATACCAATCCATGGTGGACCTCGCAACATCACAGCTGGCGCTGTCGTCCTGAAAGTAACATGAGTTCAACCCGTAAAACTGCCACAACATAAGAAACACACTGTCATCCAAAACAGTGCAGTAGGTGTAGGCCTTGAGCTTACCATGAATTGGAACCAAGGGTCCCAGTCCATAATTCAACCTCCGCCAACCTTTACTGTGGGCACAATGCCTTCTAGCAGGAGGTGTTCTCCACGCAGACGCAACACCCAGACCCTGATATCCGAACGGTAGAGGGTAAACCTTGATTCGTCGCTCCAGAGAACCTGTTTCCAATGATCTACGGTCCACTTTCGACGTGATTTGCACCACATTAACCGAGCAGTGCGGTTGGGCTTTTTAATCAAAGGCTTATGGGTGGCAGCACTTCCATGAAAAGCCAGCAGATGTGCTTCCTTACGGATGGTATTCCTCCAAACAACACCTCCAGATGTCTGTTGAAACTCCTGGAGTATGTGGGTCATCGGTTGGGTACGGTTTTTCCGAATTTATCTGGAAAGCACCCGTCGGTCTCTATCTCCCACATTCGTGGGTCTGCCGACTCGGGGCACATTCCGACAATCAGCGCTCACCTTCCACTTCTGAATCACTTAGGCTACTGTCGATTTTGGGTAATTTAGCTCGCTAGATATGTCCCTTAAGGACCGGCCATTTCTGTGATACCCGACGATTACACTTTTCTGGAAATCAGATAACTCTGCATTTCGTGGCATCTTGCACGCGACTAATGCCAATGTTGTTTCCTACACGATATATGACGGCGGAGGGCTTGACGTACATCATGACAGCAGATGACGTCATTTGCATGGGTGTTCAAATACTTACTGGTAGATAGTGTATATAATTTTTATTATCAATAGCGCTCGACTGATTTTTATCTAGCTCGAGGTGTATCAGTGCGTCGTTCTGTATTTCAGCTTTATGTTCCAGTGTTTCGATGAATGTGATTTAATTTCGAAAAACATCGTGAAGGTTTGAGGAACATTCAAAGCAGAATGATGTTACAAGACGAGGAAATTGTTTGTGACGGATATTGTGACCTGGAATTCAAAATTCTCAGAAAGAACAAATTTTACGTTTTCTTGACTCAATATATACTACATGACTCGAGTTATACGACTCGAACAACGCAAATAGCATTTTTCCCAGGGGGATTAAATTTCCGTATACCACTTTTTTATATCGTAATGTCAAATACGATTTTTTTTTTGATCAGTGTTATTTGGAATTCTGCTACAAAAAGAGTTTCTAAGCGCTGCAAAGGCATCATATCGGCGATAAAAAATAAAAAGTTAAGAAAATCAATTACTATTGGATTAGTAACCTTTTCCTTACGGGGTGGAATAGAATGTATCCCAAGAATATCGGCCCAAGAATGAATATATATATATATATATATATATATATATATATATATATATATACATATATATATATATATATATATATATATATTCATATATATATATATATATATATATATATATATATATATTCATATATATATATATATATATATATTCTATATATATATATATATATTTATATATATATATGAATATATATATATATATATATATATATATATATATATATATTTATATATATATATAAATACATATATATATATATATATATATATATATATATATATTTATATATATATATAAATATATATATAAATACATACATATATATATATATATATATATATATATATATATATATATATATATATATATATATATATAAATACATATATATATATATATATATATATATATATATATATATATATACATATATATATATACATATATACATACATATATATACATATAAACATACATATATATATACATACATATATATACATATATATATACATATATATATACAGTCTGACCTCTATTTAGCGAAGTCGCTAAATCCCGAAAAAAAGTTCGCTATATGGAAAATTCGTTAAATAGAGATTCACCTTATAAAATTCTTTAAACTACACAAAACATATTTTAAATTCATAAACACTAAATATAATTAAAAGAAGTAATTAATCACACCTTTAAATTAATATCTATTTGTATTAAAATTAATATCTATTAAATTAATATCTATTAAAATTAATATCTATTTAAATTAATATCTATTTGTTTCATAAATATTACCCATCAAAAAGAAATTTGAAAGGAAAACAACAATAAAACAAAACATTGTGTAGGAATACACTGTATTTTCAATTAAAAAGAAATGAATGAATTTTAATGACATTATTGCATTTATTATAAGGCGACTGGTAAAAACAGTTCAAGGTCATTGATCACCATAAAATGTGTTAAAAGAAAGAATAAGTTTGAAATGTCCAGAAAAATTTTGATAAATATGAAGAAAAAAAAATGTTGGATCACAAGAAAAAGTTCGTTAAATAGAGAAGGCAATTCGCTATTTGGAGGTTATTTTACGAAGAAATTCGCAAAATGTTCTTGGTTCCAAGCAAAAGTTAGCAAAATAGAGGTTCGTTAAATAGAGCTCCGACTGTATATATACATATATATACATATATATATATATATATATATATATATATATATATATATATATATATATATATATATATATATATATATATATATATATATATATAAATATATATATATATATATATAAATATATATATATATATAAATATATATATATATATATATAAATATATATATATATATATATATATATATATATATATATATAAATATATATATATATATATATAAATATATATATATATATATATATATATATATATATATATATAAATATATATATATATATATATATATATATATATATATATATATATATATATATATATATATGTGTATATATGTGTGTATATATATATATTCATTCTTGGGATACATGCTATCCCACCCCGTAGGGAAAAGGTTAAAGGACATCAGATGCTCTATCTTTTCTCTAAACTATTGCTAATAATTTGGTTCTAGCTATTCCAGTAGTAGGTTTTTTTTCTCTGTCCCTCAGGAATAAATATTAAAAACCGTAGAAAAAGACTGATTTTAACTTTTGTAGTGTTACTGATTTACGTAAACGTGGTAATTTTATAAGAATTGACCTGCAAACAATTTTATTAACAAATGTTCCACGTTACCATTGCGCGATAAGTAAAACGTGAATTTAAATATTTCCCAACCATGACCTTGAATTAAATTAAATATTTTTTCTAAAATCAGGAACCTTCTTGTCAGAGATCACTCTCATTTAAGTATGTTTGTACAGGGTGTTTATAGTTAAAGTTCCACTTTGAAATGATTATAAAAGGAAAACTACTGGACCAAATGTTATCAAACTTGGTAATAGTTTAAAGGAGGTCATGGGAATTTCTTTTCCGCCAAAAAAAATTTCAAAAACTCACCACCAGGGGTCGAAATGGCGCTGTATGCAATATTGTTTAACGGAATAAGGGTAGGAATCTAACTTAATCTTTTGTTACACGGGTTTAACATTTTGTATACCCTTAAGAAACATTGACCTAAACAAAATTACCATTTAAAGTGTGCGCATTCCGGAAATAGTTTTCATACAGATCGCTAATTTGTGAAATTTGAAGCCTGAATTCGGCCCTAAGACATGAAGATATCGGTTTAAAACCTTTTTAATCGATTAAACACGTTTTAAACCGATGTCTTCATGTCTTATTAAGTTTAACAATATTGCATACAGCGCCATTTCCCCCCTGGTGGTGAGTTTTTGAACTTTTTTGGGGGAGGGGCGGAAAAGAAATTCCTATGACCTGCTTTAAACTATTACCAAGTTTTATAACATTTGGTCTAGTAGTTTTACTTTAATGACCATTTCTAAGTGGAACTTTAATTATAAGCACCCTGTATATAAGATACTGGATATGTACGAATACACCTTAAAAAAAGTCAAACGGTTCCATGAAGTTTAATATTAGTAACAGCTTAATAAATTTATATTAAGCTGTCACTAATTATTTTAATGTCTTCTATTTACTTTTGTTTCATTTAAAAGATACACTAAAATATCACTAAAATAGCTATGTCACTAAAAATTTCACTAAAACAAATGTTGCAAATGACTGAATGATCAGATGATTTAAGCTAGTGATGATTGAATGGTTAATGATTGATAATGAACGATTGATTTAACCGATGACGACTTAATGATCTGATGAACAATTAAGATGTCATATATGTCCCTAAATTGAAGATATCCACCTCGTTTCTCTTCCAGAAAGAAAACAAAAGTTTTGTTTGAGGTTCCTTTAGCAAAAATACAATGTAGAACAGAATATGACATTTAAGTAGGAAATGTCTGGATTGTATTTTAAATTTGAGACTTATTTAATTCGAAAAGAAATGACCGTGCAATGATAAATATTTTATTTTTCAAGCTAACGCTCACAGAAATAGAAATATTGTTTCCGATAGAAAAAGAAGCTTCATAATACGCTGTCCGGTAATCTAAATTTTGCGTGTTTCTCTAAACCTCTTTCTATAATTTTTAGAATCAATAAACAAATCAGGTAGTTAGAATTAGCAAACTTATGTGTTGGAATATTTATCGTACATTTAAATACACTTCCCACAGCTAAACTAACTTTAATATTTTCCTAACTGCAAAATTTATTCGTAGTTGCCGAGAATCTGTAAAGCACAATTACGAATTCCTTTTCAGGTGAAATTATTAACCTAGCTTAATTTCCTCCTTTTCTGTTCTAAAATTATTCGGTTCTTGAGTTCAACCTCGGCATTGACACTGGTAAAATGTTAATCATTTCTGTCAGACTCTCGTCTCCCATTCCTAAGTGGAATTGATGAACGTGTGTAATAGCGTCTTCAATAAGCACCAAAAGAAACGCAAACAGGTGTCGAGAGCCATACACCTTTGGAAACCCTCGACAATAGGAGGTAGTCAGCTCATTTAGAATGATTAAGGAAACACAGCGGCGCACGTCATCTAAGGTAGGAACGGTGGACAATGAAATCCAGAATAGGTGGTCTGCGTAGCGTGGAGAAAAAAAAGGCCGATTGTCGTTCGAGAAAGGGAGGAGAAGGAGGCATAAAAGACAGACGCGAGTAACGAATGAGGAGAATAGATTTGGACTGTTGAAAGGGTCAACACGCTTACGGAGGGACGGGGAGATTGAATAATGAGCCCTACTCCGATGGTGGATTTTACGTTCGTAAAAAACGAACCGTTGTAAATGACTTATCTAATCGAGATTTTAATATGTTAATAAACCTCATGTAAATAAGAGTTGATTCTACAATTATAATTCCTTCTACATGATAATGATTTGTCGGATCACGACTATAAAGGTTAACAATTTCTTCGCACGCAATTAGCTCCCTTAAGTGTCCTTTATACAGCTATTGAAGATTTTTCTTCGATTTTCCATAAAATCTAAATAGAACGCTTTTTAAGTTGTTTATGCAAGATCAAAATAAAATGTTTAAAGTTCCTTTCTCAAGCGGCATTATTTTGAACTGTGATTTCCGTTTACGATTCCCAAAAGACTCTCGCATAAAATTTTATGTAATGCCTTTTCCAACAATTAAATCTTCTGCCTCCCTTTTTTGAATCGTTTTATGATAAGCCACTCTCAGACAAACTAAAAGCACAAAATCAAGTATTTACCTTTAGAATTCAATCAAATTAATTGTGAAAGCAAAAGAAGAAAAAAAAAATGTGTGTTCGGAAAATAATTGTTTCTTTGTTAAATTTAAAAAGCGTGATAAAATGCGCCAAACAATTACAAGTATGCTACGTTTTAAGTTAAAATCATTTTGACAATTTCATGCTGGCAGCTGAAGCTCGTAAAAGAACCTAAACGATGTGAAATATAATTTTTTCTAAGACATTGAATAAAATGGCACTTATGCAATTATGCCTTTTCTTTGAATATATGAAAATATACCCATATTTATAAACACAGTGTTATAAATCACATAACTGGAATCACGAAAGAAATAATTTCAGTTGCTTAAAATAATTTACTCTAAATGACAACAACTCTCCGTATAATCTTCTGTGCAAACATTTTTAAAAGTAACCCATCAAATTCATATAAAAACACTTTTAATAGTTAGTATGTTTCATAAACAATTTTTACTTTATTATCGAGAAACTTTTTTATAATATACAAATAGTATTGCTTAAAAAAATTGAAGTCCCTCTCTATTGAAAAACAGTTATTTCATTGGGAATTTCATTTGGGAAATGTTTACTTTGCAAGCAAAATTATTCAAAAATATTATAAAATTTATATATATATATAATATTTATATATATATATATAATTATATATATGTGTGTGTATATATATATATATATATATATATATATATATATATATATATATTTATATATTTATATATTTATCTAAGTATATATATGTATATATATTTGTGTATATATATATATATATATATATATATATATATATATTTATATAAGTATATATATATATGTATATATAGCCTACTATCACCTCTCTAAATTTGTCGGTCGAATTCGGCAACATCCTGTATGTAGATGTATAAGTGCTTGCATGGTGATTTCTAATATTACATCATAAATACATTTGTAACATTGAACTCAAACAATGGAATCCTACGCGTATAAAAATTTCATTTCATGATTCATATATTTTATTATTATTACTATTACTCGGAAATTTCTTAATTAACACCTTAAAACGAATAATGTATTTTTTGATAAAAAATCAGATTTCCTTTATCATATTTAAATTAAAGAAGAGTAATAAAACTGAGTTCCATCTCCTGAGAGAATATAAGAATCTTAAAAATTAAGAATTATTGTGAAATAAAAAAAATAAAAAAGTAGTAGTTGCTTTAAAACAAACACTTTAATTATGTATGGGCTTAAATTAGTCGTCCTTTATTATAGTCTAAAAAGAAATTTTTTTTTCTTTATCTTAGAGTTTTATCTAATTATGCGTTCTCTGTTTTGTTTTTTAACTTTTGAAAATTCCTTTGAAAGTTTAGAAGTAATAATCAAACAGTTTGCGTTTAAAAATTAGATAAAAAATATATCAAGCGTTTGAAATTTTGAGAATTGCACTGAAGGAGAGGTGGGAGGGGGGAAGCAATACAAGATTTTCTCTTTTTATTCTTCAGAAAAGTTTGACGTAAAAGTTAGGGTAGATTAATTCAGTAGTAGATAAATGGTTCACTTTAATAGTCAAAAGCAAAAGAACGTCATTTTTCTTTGTTTTTACCATAAACATGTGCCTGTAGCATTATCAATATTGCTGTGAGCTGAAAGTGAAGTTAATTGTTATTTTAACAAATATGTAACATATTAGCTTGTATAAACACTAACTTCTTAAATCCACATACTACACTCATGGACAAAAAAATTAGCGCACCAAGAAATAATTGCGGGATTGTAATGAAACTTGCAATGAAGGTACATGTCGGGGAGATATGCAAATGATTAGAAATGCAGCGTGATTGCGCATTACGTATAGCCGGTAGAGGGCGTTGAACATCGTACTCTGTGGAGTATAAAACAGGTAACCAAAGCTTGTTTGAGTGTGCTCAATCATTTACAAAGGAAGAGCTGAGATAGACATGCCATTACGCCGTGTTCGAAGACAATATAAGCAGTTGTCGCAGTTTGAGAGGGGGAGAATCGTCGGGATGATGGAAGCTGGGTGGTCAGCTAGGCGAGTAGCTCGTCAATTAGGCCGCTCTGATTGTGTTGTGAGAAGGTGTTGGGACCAGTGGACCCGAGAGATGTCATGTACACGAAGACCAGGCTCAGGACGCCCTCGACAGACCAGTCGTCGAGAAGACCGCCACATCGTAACAAATGCACGCGTACAGCCAACTGCTTCATCGGCCGCCATCCAGGCACAGGTAGCACCTTCACTAGGGGCATCTGTGTCTTCTCGAACCATACGAAGGCGCCTGGCGGAAGGACAGTTGGTATCGCGGCGCCCATTACGTGTGCTGCCCTTGACGCCCACCCATCAACGCCTCCGTTTGGAGTTTGGCCGCGCACGAGGAAACTGGACTGCAGCGGAATGGAACCAGGTCGTCTTTAGCGACGAATCCAGATTCAATCTCGGCAGTGATGACAATCGTGTTCGTGTGTGGAGAGCCCGTGGTAAACGCTTCAATCCTGCCTTTGCTGTACAGCGACATATCGCTCCCACAGCTGGTGTGATGGTATGGGCTGCCATTGCCTACAATACACAGTCACCCCTAGTATTGTTCCGTGGCACCATGACAGCCCAGCGGTATGTTCATGAAATCCTGCAACCACATGTGTTGCCACTCATGCAACGGCTCCCAGGAGCCATTTTCAACAAGACAATGCTCGGCCTCATACGGCAAGGGTGTCACAAGACTGTCTCCGCACTGTTACTACCTTTCCTTGGCCTGCTCGATCCCCAGATTTGTCTCCAATCGAGCATATCTGGGATCATTTGGGACGACGAGTTTGGCATCCCACGAGTTTGAACGAACTAGAGGCAAGGTTACAGCAAATATGGAATGAAATGTCTCAAGACATCATACAGAACTTGTATGACTCAATGCCCGATCGTATCGCATCGTGCATTCGCGCTAGAGGGGGTCCAACGGAGTATTAACTCCTCCGTTCTTTTGCCTTTTACTCTGAAATAAATTATCCTTTTTCTTTGATTTTCTAATCATTTACTTACATCAAAGTAGTCATTACGTATGTAAAATTTCGTTTCATTTTGACGACTCCTTCTTGGTGCGCTAATTTTTTTGTCCATGAGTGTACTAATTGAATTATTTTATGACTGAACAAAATTTTGAGAAATAGTTAGGACTAGATGAATACCCGTGCTTCGCTACGGAGTACATTCAAATTAAGTACAATGATCAATGTATACAATTAATGAATATATATATATATATATATATATATATATATATATATATATATATATATATATATATATATAAAATCGTAACGGATATCTTTATAGACAAAATAATGTAGAAGGATTTATTTAAATGAAATACAACGGTTAATGCATGCAATAAATTCGTATGTTTAAATCCATAAAATGTACTATTTTGAATTAAATTCTTAAAAAACTTCCATCTCAATTAGTCTAGTGGTTAAATTGTATATTTTACCGCATTTCAATATTTTTTTTTCAATTTATTTCGTTGTTATTCACGTGACGCAAAATTAATTTAAAGTATCTCAAAACAAATAGAAACCACGTGATCAGCATTTAATAAATTAAATTGTAAAAATTAATCTTTAAAAATTCACAAAAAATCAGAAAATGAAGGTAAAGATTCAAAATAGATTTCAAAAGAATTTTTATGATCTTTCTCGTGATATAAATTTTATAACCCTGAGATTATTATTTTAATTGCAAACCTAAAAAAAGTTACATAAACAGCTAAAAAATTTAATTAAAAAAAAATCTAAGAAGAATTTTTCAAAAATCTTTCTTAATGCACCCCTACACTATAAGAAAAATCGCCATGCAAAATTTCAGCCTTTTAGGTCCAGCAGTTTGGTCTGTACGTTATCTGTCAGTCAGTCAGTCAGTTACGGAACTGTTTTATATATATATATATATATATATATTAGCTTGTATAAATACTAACTTCTTAAATCCCCATACCGTTGTTTAAATTATTTTATGATTGAACAAAATTTTGAGAAATAACTATAAATAATTAACAAAAATATTTAACAAAATAATTATTTTTTCTTTCTGTTTGTTTATATGATTTCTTCTAATATGCCATGATGATCAAAGAATATTTCTTAATATTTCGGAGAACTGAATGCTATAACTGGAATGTACACGAATGGATAAACAATTTCTTTACCATTATAATGAGACGTTAGGTGGTTTCATTACTGAATTTTCGAGCTTACTTCAGTTGTCTCAAGAAGTCCCGTTCTTTCAAATAACGGTGTCGATTAAAAGCCTATTTTAAATGGTATTCATTTTTCACTTAAGCGTTATCATAACATCTTTGCCACACATTCTCAGATATAGGAATTTTTTATGTAAAATATATAGGCTAAGCTGGGAATCAAATCCGGTTCTGTCTGCTTTATTGACTAATGTGTCAACCGTTCCACTTTTAAGCCGTAAAATTTTCTTCATAAATGTGTATCCAGGATGTCTATTTGAAACCTATCCTTTAAACAGGGTATCCGGGCTAAAGGTATCCAAAAGTTATGACTTATTTTTAAGGAACTACCCATTAGAATTTTAAAATATTTATTTAAATAGAAAGAACATGTCTCCAAGTTTTAATATCAGTCATAAATATCGATCATAGTATCATAGATTTCGATGTGTACACCTTTTGTAGCACGACTGACTTCTAAATGGTAATCCAGTTCTCTCCAAGTGTTTCGTAGCATTTCAGGCGTAATTAGACTTTTTTGCTTGGGGCTTCATTCAATCCGTTGTGTATAAACAAAAATTGAAACTGTGGATGAGTTGGAGAAGCGTATCATTCGAGCAATTCGTGTAATAACTCCTGATATGCTACCAAACACTTGGAGAGAATTCGATTACCATATAGACGTTTGTCGTGCTACAAAAGGTGCACACATCGAAATCTGTGATATTATGATTGAAATCTATGACGGATATTAACACTTGGTGAGATGTTCTTTCTATTTAAATATTTTTTTTTAAATTCTAATAGGTAGTTCCGTAAAAATAAGCCATAACTTTCGGATGGTTTTTAGCCCGGACACCCTGTATTATTCTAAATGTAATTTTCAACTAGGTTCCATAACGATATTGATATAGTTAAATAAAATATACGCTTACAATTCATCCAAACCCACGTAGTGTTTAAAAAATAATTAAGTCAACTTTTTGTTTTCCGAAAATTGATTTAAATTTGGATCTTTGCCAGAATAAACAAAAAAGAAAAAGAAACCTAAATTTCGCTGCAAATGAACAAAACCCTATGAAAATTCTTTCAGGTAACGATATCTCAAAACAACTTTCCGAGCAGTAGCTGTAATTTTAATTGAAAATGCCATTCCACATGAAAAAAAAATTGTTTTTAACTGAATTATGTAACAGATATTCTAGAGCAAAACTACAGTTGATCTGGAAACTTCAACTACTTTTCTTTTAATGTTTCATGAAATGGGCTATCGCACCAACATAATACTGCTTTAGTAAGTCTGTAACAGAAATATTTATGGCGTTTTCCAACTTATATTCTACACACGAATGAAAACTCGACTTCTTTCAACACAAGGATGTTTTTTTTTTACCTTCGTTTCTTTTCATGTTTTTTTCATATATGTTATACTACAGCACAATTCCATGACCTTGGGTACATTTCTTCTCGTATATTGTTTTTCTCAGTGTTTTGCCGTATACAATACTAGCTGAAAACCCGCACTTCGCTACGGAGTACATTCAAATTAAATACAGCAGTAAATGTATGCAATTAATGCCAAAAAAATAAATATATATATATATATATATATATATATATATATATATATATATATTTATAATAAATACGACGATCAATATATACAATTGATGTAGAAAATATATATATATTTATAAAAAAATCGTAAGGGATATTTTTATAGACAAAATAATGTCCAATCGTCTGCCGCATTAGCAAGAAAAAAAAATATTTTTTTTGTCTATTTAGTTGTTATGCACGTGACGATAAATTTATTGAAAGTACCAGAAAAAGAAATCACGTGATCAGCATTTAATAAATTAAATTCTAAAAATTAATCTTTAAAAATTCACCAAAAATCAGAAAATAGAGTTAAAGATTCAAAAAAGATTTCATTTTAAAGGTATTTTTACGATCTTTCTCGTGATATAAATTTTATAACCCTCAATTTATTCTTTTAAATGCAAACTTTAAAGAATATTACAAAAACAGCTTAAAAATTTAATTTAAAAAAATCTAAGAACAATTTTTAAAAAATCTCTCTTAGTGCACCCCTACACTATAAGATAAAATCGCCATGCAAAATTTCAGCCCTTTAGGTCCAGCGGTTTGGTCTGTGCGTTGTATGTCAGTCAGTGAGTCAGTTACGGAACTGTTTTATGTATATAGATCAGCGTTTGAGGAAATGAAAAATCAAAGAATAAGATTTTGCAAATCTAATTAACTTCTTTAAAGAGGTTGCAAACTTGATAGATAAAATTATGATAAAAACTGAAGACGTTGAATGCCTTGAAAACGATCCAGTACATAAAGGCGAAAAAATAAATGCAAATTGTACAGCAGAGATATGAAAAAACTATACCTGTTTCAGATTCTCAAATAAAAGAAAATTTCAACTAAATTTTCAAATTCTTTGAAATTTCCACGCGCATCTTCCCACAAAGTTACCTTTGAGGGGAAAGAACGTTGCAAAATGTGGGTAAAAAGACCAAATTTTCTGTTCCGTACCCCTTCACTAAGTTATCTCAAAGTATTACCTTCCAAAGGCCCGAGGCTTGCTGGATATGCGGCAATGGTTTGCTTGCCGAAATGCGGTACTAACGGAGCTTGGACTAACGGAGGTACTAACGGAGCTTGGTACTAACGGAACTTGGACTAACGGAGCTTGGTACTAACGGAGCTTGGAAGCGCCGTTCAATGTCCTATTGTCTACGCCGGCATGGACACATTCAGTCCTTATGGTGCATATGCATTCATGCAGAGTTCTCTGCATGGAGACCCCCCCCACTCCTGTCATCACATTAGTCACGGTAACCCTACACGCCGTGTCCCCCGCCCCCATTGACACCATTTGACCCCCGGGACCCCGGGATCTTTGATGCTCTGTAGCAGGACCGAAAGAGGAGGCGATCCACGCATATACAGAGTACGCAGTGAACATAAATCACTATCTTCCCCAAGGCAAAGCAGAGCAGAGTACATGAATGCAAACGCAGCATACGGATGGAAAGTACCTCCATGTTGTATGAGGGTCGAGGAGGGTACCAGCCCAACAGATGTCGCCCCCGGGGGGAGGGGGGTTGATCAGTTATTATGGAGGTACCAGGGGCTATGTTTTTTTACCTATAGGGTGCCTATATTATTAGCACGAATAAGCGGACCCTCGGCTGAGTATTCAGGATTACGCGCTGCGGCTACTCTGCAGGTTTATTCACGGCTAAAAGGTTTATTCATACCTCGCCTGTTTATTCATACCTAAAAATTGGCTGGGTTTATTGATTAGTGATTACCTATACGGTACACCCATAATTAGAGGCCGAGAAATATCTCGATAGTAGGGTGCATTGGAACGCCATATAATCTTCATTTCGGGTTATATACACTTTCGGGTTATACCTTCAAACATAGGTCTATTTCAGAGAATATTTATTTATTTACGTGATGAAATAAGTTGAGTTCCTCCAGACGTGTGGATAGAGTGTCACTTAAGTTCTCGGGTCATCCAGTCGACTACCAAATTTTATGCCATTACATTTTCGTAATTAAAATGTGTTCAAATATTTTACTTATACCTTCTTCATTGAGATAAATTTTCTATTCTTTTATTTCATATCTGAACACTGTCAAAGGTTATACAGGATGATATTATTAAAGGCTAAATAAGACAGAATGTCATATCTGAACACTGTCAAAAGTTATACAGGATAATATTATTAAAGGCCAAGGGAGACAAGATGTCATATCTGAACACTGTCAAAGGTTATACAGGTTAGTATTATTAGACGCTAAATAAGAGAGGATGTCATATCTGAACACTTTCAAAGGTTATACAGGATAATATTATTAAAGGCTAAATAAGATAGGATGTCATATCTGAACACTGTCAAAGGTTATACAAGATAATATTATTAAAGGCTAAATAAGATAGGATGTCATATCTGAACACTGTCAAAGGTTATACAGGATAATATTATTAAAGGCCAAATAAGACAAGATGTCATATCTGAACACTGCCAAAGCTTATACAGGATAATATTATTAAAGGCTAAATAAGATAGGATGTCATATCTGAACACTGTCAAAGGTTATACAGGATAATATTATTAAAGGGTAAATAAGATAGGATGTCATATCTGAACACTGTCAAAGGTTATACAGGATAATATTATTAAAGGGTAAATAAGAGAGGATGTCATATCTGAACACTGTCAAAGGTTATACAGGATAATATTATTAAAGGCTAAATAAGATAGGATGTCATATCTGAACACTGTCAAAGGTTATACAGGATAATATTATTAAAGGCTAAATAAGATAGGATGTCATATCTGAACACTGTCAAAGGTTGTACAGCATAATATTATTAAAGGCTAAATAAGATAGGATGTCATATCTGAACACTGTCAAAGGTTATACAGCATAATATTATTAAAGGCTAAATAAGATAGGATGTCATATCTGAACACTGTCAAAGGTTATACAGGATAATATTATTAAAGGCTAAATAAGATAGGATGTCATATCTGAACACTGTCAAAGGTTATACAGGATAATATTATTAAAGGCTAAATAAGATAGGATGTCATATCTGAACACTTCCAAAGGTTCCAAATTTCAGAAGTAAATTATACAAAATGAAGCATTGTGCTATCGGGTTATTTATAAAATACTCAAAAGTTATTAATTTAAGAAATACTATACTCTGGAGCGTATTTTGTCATACTTCCTTTAATTTATATATCTGCACCAAATATCAGAGAATTTGTCAGTATCAAACATTACCGATCCTCTATTTTTATAAACAGAATTTTTCAAAGTGAATGAAAAAAATAACTTTTGGGTAAAGGGTGATTTTTTTCTCACTCGACAGCTCTATGTACCCATCGGATAAAGTGGCATGAATTTAGAAAGCACGAAGTTTTGATTTTTTTATATATTTTTAAAGCTACTGATTTTTCCTGGAAATCTGTGGCAGGTGCGCTACAGCAAACTTTATTTTAAATGCGCTGACAAAAACACAAAACTAAAGAAAAGATAAAGTTTTGCGATGTAAATCTACTAAAAGACGGAACCGTCTCGAAAAAAGTCAAAACTTTTTTTTCGATGGGGGCACAGCCCATTTTTCATTGTAAACAGCCTACAAGAAAAAAAAGATGCGGATTAAAGTTTTAAATTTCGGAGAACATGTTTTTTATGGAGATTAAGGTACTAGTACACTATGGTCAAAAAGATCGATTTTTGAAATATGTGCAACAAATCGATGGAAAGGGCTTTAGAAGGCGCTTACTTTTCTTCGTTGAGTTTCTGCTTAAAATGTTAAAATCTCTCTTTTAAGGTTGTTTTTTTTTTACTTAACTAAAAATTCATTAAATTTTTGACGCAGCTTCAAAGAAATTATATATATATATATATATATATATATATATATATATATATATATATATATATATATATATACACTCAAGAGCCAAAACATTATCACCACCTGTCAATAACGAGTTGGCCCTCCTTTGGCGCGCAACACAGCTTCAACCCGCCTTGGCATGGATGCCACAAGTCCTTGGTAGATGACCGGAGACAGATTGTACCAGATGTTTAAGCAACGGTCACGCAAATCCGAGATATTGCGAATTGGTGGTCTTTGAACTCTGAGCTGCCGTCCCATGACATCCCAAATGTGTTCTATCGGATTGAGATCCGGTGAGTTAGGCGGCCAGCACATTAACTGGAATTCAGCATCATGTTCCTGGAACCACTCCAACACAATTTTAGCCTTGTGACACGGGGCGTTGTCCTGTTGGAACATTCCATTTCCAACAGAGGCCATGTAAGGGTGCAACTGGTCCGCAATGATGTTCAGATACCCTGTAGTATTCATGGTCTGCTCTACCACAACCACGGGTCCCAGAGACACCCAAGAGAACGTCCCCCAAATCATAATACCGCCACCACCGGCCTGTGTATGACCTACTGTACATTGCGGGAGCAACAGTTCGCCTGGAAGACGGAGTATCCTGACACGGCCATCGGCGTGATGAATGACAAACCGTGATTCATCTGACCAGGCAACTCTTTCCCACTGATCCATGGACCAGTAGCGATGTTCCTCGGCCCAGAGCAGGCGCAGTTCGCGATGACGCTCGGTCAGCAAAGGCACACGAGTGGGACGTTTGCTGCGTAGCCCCATATCCAACAGTGTCCGCTGAACAGTGTGCTGCGATACTATTCTACTTGGCCCTGCATTGTATTGGGCTGTCAGCTGAGCTACTGTCTGGCTCCGGTTTTGCTTCACCATGCGAGACAGTCTCCGACAGCCTTTTTCTTTGATAGCGTGTGGACGTCCAACACCATGTCGTCTACTGCTGGTTTCACCGTCATTCATCCACTTTGCATAAGTACTAACTACTGTAAGTCGCGAACAACCCACGAGTCGTGCAGTTTCGGAAATACCTGTTCCGAGCCTTCGAGCCATTACAATATGTCCTCTATCAAAGTTGCTTAGATCCGCATCCTTTCCCATCACACACAGAAGTAAGTGAAAGAATGATTCTTCAGACTCTCCAGCAGCAGTTAAATACCACTTCCACCTGATCACGTGCCTTCCACGTCATCTAGGCGAATTTATTGCAAAATGTAGGGGTGGTCATAATGTTTTGGTTCTTGAGTGTATATATATATATATATATATATATATATATATATATATATATATATATATATATATATATATATATATATATATATATATATATATATAAATATATATATATATATATATATATATATATATATATATATATATATATATATATATATACATACATACATATATATATATATATACATACACACACACATACAGGGTGGTCATATAAAAACTTTGCCGATATATGGACCTCTAGCAGCTGTTCCATTCAACCGATCGAGATGAGATTTCAGATATAGCTATTCAGAGGTATGATCTCGGTATTCTGTGAACAGCAACCAAGTGGCGCTCACGGTTACGGTTATAGGTACAGAAACTCGAAATTTTCGAATGGCAATGCCCACTCTTTCCCGTCGCAAAGTGCTCATCGGATTCGAAAATCCTTAAGAGCGTTAGAACGGTACGTGTATCACAAAAAAACGGACGCGTTATGCACGCACAAAAAACAACTCTGCGAACGGCCAACAAACACACTATCGGGTGCACGGAGGAAATTTGCATATGACAGAGGCAAGACACCAATCACTGATGACAACGCATATCGGACAAAAGAAAACTTTTATTTGAATTACATATTTTCCACATGGGTGCCATCATAGGCCTTTCGCAGACCTGGTTTTTGTGCGTGAATAATGCGTCCATTTTTTGTGATACACGTACCGTTCCAACGCTCTTTCCTACAGATGGTTATTCATCGATACAACACTCCCGGATGCCTGTTGAAATTCTTGGAGTATGTGGGCCATCGGTTGGATGCGGTTCTTCCGAATTTATCTGGACAGTACCCGTCGATCTCTATCTTCGCCTTTCGTGGGTCTGCCGACATTCCGACAACCACCGCTCACCTTCTACTTCTAAATCCCCTAGGCCACTGTCTATTTTGGGTAATTCAGCTCGCTAGATATGTCCCTTAAGGATCGGCCATTTCTGTGATACCCGATGATTAGCATGTGTGTGCGTGTGCGTGTGTGTTTATTTTCTGTCAGGTACGCATATGTAAAGTAAAAACTTTTGTTCAGAAATCGTAACTGATTACTTCTAACTCATTCAGAACAACTAGCAAATCGTTTAAAATATTTCTAATTAACTTCCTTAAATAAATTATATCGATTTCGGTTTCAGTTAACATGATCCAATAAGATATATACAGTGGAATCTCGATGTATCGTTTTTCAAGGGACCGATTGAAATGAACGATAAATGCGGGAAAACGATAGATGCGGAAACATAACAAAGCAATATGATCGTCGGGATTGGATAAAATGAACGACACATACGGAATAACGATGGATCCGAAAACGATCGATCGAGATTCCACTGTACTTCTTTATTCTTGTTTTTATTTTTTTTTTCTGAATCTGAAAGCTATTTTAAAATTTAAAATCGTCGTCAAATTTATCGATTAATTGAAATATGAATGCTTGACTCATGTATCCATTTACCACGTATTTTGAAGCAAATATATATGTTTATGCACCTGTAATCTTACACGTATCAGGTTTCATTCTCTTTAACATTTGGAGTTAATATTATTTGGCCTTATTCTGTGGCTCTAAATTAGATAGAGTCATCCGGTAAATAAGAAACAAGAGTTTTCTCTCTGGCTCAAATTTAATCCCCCAGACACGAGTTGAACTATTTTTCGATAAAATGACCAAAATGAAGTCGTTCACATATCTCGCTTTTGCATTGAAATAAACATCTACTGCAGTGGCGTAGCGAGGGGGGGGGGCAAGGGTGTCTATCATGCCCCGGGCGCCACTTGCAGAGGGGCGCCAATATAAGGTCTATATATTACATTACTATATGTTTTTTTGGGGGGGTGCCAATATAAGGTCTATATATTATATTATTATATGTTTTTCGGGTGAGGGGCTCCAATATAAGGTCTATATATTATATTAATATATGTTTTGCGGGGGAGGGGCGCCACAAAGGTATCGTGCCCCGGGCGCGAGTTATGCTCCCTACGCCACTGATCTACCGAGAAAAAATCTTTGCGATGAAAGGATAATTTGCTCGTTCCGACATCCTGTAAAGCGAAACGTTCGAAGTTTAGAAATAAATAACATTGGAAAGTTTTCTGTCATCGCAAAATTATTCATCGCCTAAAGTGAAATATCAGATAGCTGTATTTCGAGTTTTGTTTTTAAGAGTTTGAAGCAGAATAAGCTGTAATTTCTTGTTGATGAGAAATATTTTTTTTTTTCAATTTGTGATTCAACCCCCGTCCAAACAGCTATTGCTAAGTACCGATAGAATTTTATTCTAAGCTGCAGCAAGATGGATTTCAAAGACCGACTTATCGGAAGAGAGGTAGATTTTGTTGTGAGAGAAAAAAAACGCACAATATGACTGCACATCAGCTAGAAAGGATAAACCTGCTTAGATTTTATAGTAGGCCGGTAAAATATTGCATAAAAGCAAACGCGTAGCCATTTAATAGTTTCTGTTTGAATAGTATAAAACGGGTGTGAAAAAATTTTGGAAGCTATTTTTTTTTCTTTAGGGTAAAAAATTATTATATATATAATAGCCGTTGTCTCTGTATAACACTCCCGGGCTGTACTCATCTTTGAATTGAAGCCCTCAGTAAACAAACAGCCGGGTAGGCTTCATTTCGATTTCAGATGTGGATCAGAATTTTTTCTTACCTATAAACTAATATCTTCTCCATCAAATCACGTTTGTTCAGCCTATTTTTCTATAAAACATTCAGAACTAAAAAAAATTGGATGATTTTAGCTGTATATCTAACAGTTTTTAAAAATCTGTTTACTTTTGCGATGAATTCTGAAAGTAAACAAACTTGAATGTGAATGAATCAAGTAGGTCAAGTATTCATATCGCGTAGTGAGCTGTAAAAATCTGGATGGCAGTCTACTACTCCAGTCGCATGAAAAGCTAAATAAATAAAAAATAATGAAAGGGTTTGCTTTTACAAGGTGTGGATTAAATGCAATATTGTTAGATAATTCGGGATATTTTTTAACTTTCATATACTTTTTCCATTATGACGTCATTATTAGTATTATGACGTCAAAATGACGGGTTACCTTCTAGTTTATAAATATGTTTTAATATAGAGAAAGTGAGAGTTATATGGAAGAAAAGCTTTAGTTCTGTCTTCCAAATTTCATTGATCATGAACCAAGCAACACTTTCAGCTGATTAATGCATATGAATAAAACAGTATTCAAATTATTGGCATGTGATTTAATTATATTTATGTATTAATTTAATATACACTCTCTATTCCAGTTTGAAAAATATTTTATTATAATTGTAAGAGTGAAATATGTTTACTTGTTGGTTCCGAAATGCGTTTTCAAACGGATGAAAAAAAGTATTAAAAACAATTTCGAAATGAATAGTTAGAGAAATTTTTTTAAATAAAATATATAAACAGCAATTTTAGTTCGGATTCTAATGTCATGATTTTTTTTATCTTTTTCTCGATATTTTCATTAGTTCTTGGGGGGGAGGCTAATGACAGAATCAAAAAAAACAAACCGGTTGCGACTTGACAAAATGTCATTAGCGTTTAACCAATTGAAGAGCAAAATATTCCGCTAATACGTTACACCCTGACTCGGGCTATTAAGCTTAAAATTTACATTTATTTTGACAATCCAACTATCCCGTTTCGAACTCTTAGATGGCAATGGGCGTCCCTACTGTAAACGTCGAAGTTTCAAAGCACCTGTGATATCCTAATGAGAATAAATGTCAAAACCAGTGCTCGCTTTGTAGGAATATAAAGCGTTTTGCCAAAAGTTAAGTGGAATGAACTGTTTTGTGTCATACATTGTGGAGAAGAACAAAAAAACATTGGCAAACAACAACTGTAACGGCGGGTGCGCCGGTGTTGGCCGTGAACATAAAGTCCTCAATTTAAACAAACACAACAAATTTATTGATACTTTTAATCGGACTGTGAAACATTCAACAATGGTGCTGAAGGCACGCAACAGACAATAATACGATTCGGTGCTCAGGGCACGCTACATTCTATCAGCGATGTAACAAGAGAAGTGCTTGCAGACAAATTCTTGCGGGGGAGGATGGGTGATTGGCGACGTGAACAAGAAAACTATCGCCTCAATTGGCGGCGCCAAAGGAGATTCCCAACAACAACCTCAAAGTAATACAAGCAGCGGTATATTTATAACATACAGTAAGTCCTGCCTGTAAACCGGATCATGGTGACTCGATTTATAAGTGACTCGTAGTATTCACGTAGAAACGGATAAATGGCTCGTATTTACATCTAGTTTAATATGCTCTATGTACAGTAATCATAATATACAGTAAGCTGTTCCGTAGAGCTCTCGTAACATAGATTAGAGAAAGCGGGAACATAACACAGTCCAAATTGAGACCTCAAATCTCCTAGATTCTCCGCCTCTCTCAGTACGTTAACACATCATCAACACTCAGTCTGTTCTGCCCTCGCATCGTGATGTCTCGTTCCTTCTTTTTGTCCTTGGAAAATTCTCATACGTTCTACCGCACCACGTGTAATATTCTTCACGCTTACCGGGAGTCACCTTTTCAATCCTTTGTCGGCCGTCCGCTTTAATGCGGTTAAGTATTCGCAGTCTTTTGTCGGCCCCGTCAGCTAGGTTCTTCCATTCTTACCTCGCCTCTCTTCCTTCGCTAACTGTCTTTTGCTTAACTATTCAAAACTATGTGTCCATTCCATTTATTATCGGAATTGTCCTCTTTTAAAAAGTTCCATTGAGGTGTTAATGTTCCTGTCGATCATACTTAAGCTCTCCACATCTGTACTGGATTTTCCAAAATTCGGATTGAGCATGTTTTACACCATGTCTCTCACTGTCCTTACGCGATTAATTCGTTCCAGAACATTCCGTGTAAGTAAAAAGAGCGTAAGTCGAAATTTACCACCATCGACATCATTTGTGCTTTAAATTTTCAAAAATACTTAACGCTTTCACTTGTATCAGAGCAAGACATATCGGTATGCGTTTGCGTTGGAGATCTTCAATCCAAATTTATCAATAATGTCTCCTTCGTTTCTATTAGAACACCCCTTTTCTTCGAAATTATCGTAGTATTAAAGTTGAAAATTACAACCGCGTATCTACGAATCCGCGTAACTCGGGTACTATATTACGTAACTGCCGAGCTGCTATACTACCTACAGCATTCAAGCCCAACGGAAACGGAAAATTATGTTGAAATGTGGTTTAACTTTTTCAGTGGCGTCGCAAGATGTTACTTCCAGATGGTAAAAGAAATCCACGTTATCTGTTTTTGGGAACATTTCTACGATGACGGGCAGTATGCACCATCCCCGTATCACTAGGTATCTGGTATACAAGGTGCGGCCATTCATTTCCAGGACTGATAGAATAACTCCAGAAAATAATACATGAAATACATACCCATTTAATATGTTTCGAAGTAACTCACTACTGCCGTAATGCACTTCTGTGCTCGGCTGTATAACTTTCGGAAACAACTTTTAAAGTCCTCTTTCGGAATGCTCTTTGATGTGGACGTCACCGTTTTCTTGATGGCTTCGACATCCTCAAATCTTGTTCCCTTCAGCAAATCTTTCGGTTTTGGAAAGGAGAAAAAGTCTGCCGGTGCTAAGTCCGGAGAGTATGGAGAATGCTGCATCTCCACGACCTCATGCCGGGCCTATTTCCTGAAGGGAACAAGATTTGAGGATGCCGAAGCCATCAAGAAAACGGTGACGTCCACATTAAAGAGCATTCCGAGAGAGGGCTTTAAATGTTTTTTCTGAAACTTGTGAGCACAGAAGTGCATTACGGTAGGTGGGAGTTACTTCGAAACATATTAAATGGGTATGTATTTCTACTAGACCTTTCAGTCTACCAAAGTAAAAGTTACATTCGCTTAGAATTTTGAGGCTGTTTTGCAGAATAAAAGCAGGTGGGTCACTTATTGTGCAAGAGAGGGGTTTTGTAAGAAGGCATAAAAGCACAGGATAGAGTTTGTATGAAAGTATAGAATTTTGAAAGTTATATTTTAAGGAAGGTGCATTTCATATATAGCCATAGCTAATGTGGTATAGAAAATTAAAAGTTATAAAAAGTTATGCAGGGCAGAAAAACGGAGGGAGAGAGACGACTTCTGGGACTTCAGTTCAGTTCTCCTTTTTAGTAACCTAATACCGAAAATATGGAAAAACGCTGCACATCAGCCCAGCTGAAATGGGGTAAGTCCGTCTTTTGATTCACGTTGGAGTGATACAATTTTAAAGGTTAGGGACCCATGTATTTAAATAAGTTAATTTAATGAAAGTGTTTTATTATTCATGGTAGTTAAATGTGTTTCAATATGTATCTATAAAGTGTATCAAATATTTATATGTAAATTTTTAGTGAAAACTTATATACAAATAAATTCCATTCATTTAAGCTTAATTCTTTCTCATTATTTAAAATCTTAGTTGTGTCGCTTTCCTACCAAGTAATAATTATTTGCATGCTGGGTAAAGAACCTGGGTAAATTTATTATGGATAGTTAAGGTTATTGCGGATAAGGAAACTTAATACGATCATGTTTAAAACTTTTAAACTAAATCTTCTAAATCCAGTAAACGGCGAGAATAGAGCCGAGAACCACCCAGCATTTCATGTAATGTTTTCTGGAGTTATTAGATCAGTCCTGGAAATTAATGGCCGCATCTCGTAAATGGTTCTGGCATAAATTCTTCTCAAGTAAATGTTTTGCGGGATGTCCTTCAGTCATCACCGAGCCGTTACATAATATCTCTACACTTTAGTCACATGTGTTGACATCAGAATATATCGGCACGGTGTTGGTCACTTGGCATTCATGACGTGTAACACTTAGGAAACGTGCAAGATGACAGGAATGTTCCTGATAATATCCTAAAAAGGAGGGGTTTTTATTTTTCCTTTCCAAAAGAGTTGTCTCTCGAAATGGTGTTTTCAGTTAAATTTTACTTTAAATTATAATATGAAGTACAAGTTGCGCCCATAAAGTAACCGGGCAGTTTTTTATAAATAAGAAATATATTACTCACCTTCAAATAAATTTGTCTCCTTCAAAATAATCACCAAAGGAGTCTACACAATTTTTCCGACGTTTCTTCCAGTTATCGAAACACTGTTTATAGGCGTTGGAACTAACCGCTCGCAAAATACGCGTAACATTTGATTTAATCTCCGAGACGTTTTCAAATCTGTGTCCTTTCATGGCCATCTTAAGCTTCAGAAAAAGGAAAATATTCAGCTAGTGATAAGTTGGGAGAATATAGTTGGTGATTTATCACTGTAATTGAATGCTTAGGAAGATATTGTTGTACAGAAATTGCTGTATGGGGCCTAGCATTATCGTGTAAAAGAAACCACTGCCCAGAATCAAACATTTCCTTCCTACCTCGCCTTGTCCTGTTTGTTAATCGAAAAAGCACCTCCTTGTTAAAATACTGATTAATTGTCTGATTTTCGGGAATAAATTAGTGGTGAATAAGTCCTTTGTAATCAAAAACTCCAAAATCGATGAAAGGACAGAGATTTGAAAACGTCTCGGATATTAAATCAGATGCTACGCGTATTTTGCGAACGGTTAGTTCCCACGCCTATAAACAGCGTTTCGAAAACTTGAAGAAACGTTGGAAAAAATTTATAGACTCCTTTGGCGATTATTTTGAAGGATATAAATTTATTTGAAGGTGAGTAATAATTTTCTTATTTATAAAAAAAATGTCCTGTTACTTTATGGGCGCACCTTGTATATTATTGTGTACTAAACGGCAAATTGTTAATGGGAAATTTTACCCCTTTTAACAATTAGCTATACAAGAAAAATATTTTTATAAGAAAGGGTTAACCAGTGAATAAAAAAAATATATTTATTATAAAGATATATACCATTTATTTAAATCTGATCTTGCAGGAACGTTCCCATAAAGTTCTAATAAACGCTCTAATATCTCCATCCTTCGGACGTCATCACCGTTCACATAATGCTATCAAATTAAATATCCGTCCCTTTCATCGCCTTCATATTCTGTTAAACACCCGAAACTCGCCTTCTTCAGTCATCAGTTCGTTATGCGGATGTTTTTCTTCCCTCGCTGGGTAAATAAACTATTTTCGTATCAGAAAAATACCGATGAAATCTGTTTCACTTTTCCTGAGAAAGGAGATTTATCGTCACATAGTTGTTATCTTCCGCTTGGGGGAAGAGCTATGTGTCGTGAAAGCGTTTATTTATAGGGCAGGAAATATGAAAGCTGTGGGTTAGTTACACTGATGGCCGTAAACCGAGAACGTGATGTTTTGTGAACAAGGGGACGGACCCCCGGGGAAGACTGAAGGTTGTGAGAAAATCGATTCCGGGGAGTTTAATGTTGGAAATACCTGGCTGTTATCCTAAACTTAAGCTCATATTGCGCATTAAAGAATCTTATCTATCAGTTAGAAAATGCAATCAGTCGACGAAAACACGTAAAGGGAGGGCTAGCGGTGTGAGAGGTCCGGAATCCTGTTTACTTTCTCAGCTCAGAAATTATTTACGATTTCTGGATTCTTCCAAAGCATAAAGTTAACAAAAAAAAATCTGTCGTTTTTTGTTATTTTCTTCGAAAGTAATTTTATTAGCGAGCTGAGTTTAAGAGAAGAATCTGGAACCTAGTTACCCATGGCTGTAATAATAAATTGGCTTTTAAGCGGTAATACCTTCCGCAAATACTTCAATAAGGATTCTACATTTTTATTTAGGTGACAGTGTAAACAAGTGTAGAAAAGGATTTTGTGGTATTGAGCTCATGCTAGTGGTATTGAGCTCAAGTTACATTCGCTTAGAATTTTGAGGCTGTTTTGCAGAATAAAAGCAGGTGGGTCACTTATTGTGCAAGAGAGGGGTTTTGTAAGAAGACATAAAAACACAGGAAAGACTTTGCATGAAAGTATAGAATTTTGAAAGTAATATTTTAAGGAAGGTGAATTTCATATATAGCCAAGTTATGCAGGGCAGTTTAATAAAAATAAGTATAAAAGCGGAAAGAGAGAATAACAATTTTACAGTGAAGGAATAGGTGTTACAGAAGTGGCTCTCCCGTAAAGAAAGGGGGTTCGAAAGCCGCCGTCAGGTAAAGGGTAATAAAATCACATTTATGAAAACGGCGGGTTTAAAAGGAAGGTGTTGTAAACAAGTGTAGAAAAGGATTTTGCGGTATTGAGCTCACGCAACATTGAAAACCAATTGAAAAACATTATTATATGGCCAGAAGAAGTATTGTAGAGATTTTAGCTTTGGGAATAAAGTGTCAGATGTTGAGGGAAGATACTGTTAGTTCCGTCCAGATGTTTCAGGGTCAGGTGGGCCCTGGTCAGGTGATACGGTGGGGGTAGAAATAAATGCATACAGCAGATAGATCCAATTGGAAATGAGAAAATATAATAAAGAAGAATTCTGTACCACTGGGGATCGAAGTTTGAACAAAGGCGGTCTGATATTAGATTCAGAAGGAGTGAGAAAATGATTTTATTGGGAAATAGAAATGTGGTATAGAAAATTAAAAGTTATAAAAAGTTATGCAGGGCAGAAGAACGGGGAGACGATTACAGCCTTTTTGTTTAAGTACAGGTACTTAGAGTGTGGTAATCGAGATGGAAGAACGCTGCACATCAGCCCAGCTGAAATGGGGCAAGTCCGTCTTTTAACTTAGCGTTGAGTGACACGGAAAGGGACCCAGATAATTTTTAGCTAATTTAATGCAAGCGATTTATTATTCATGGTTGTTAAAAGTGTTTTAATATGTATCTATAAAGTGTGTCAAATATTTATATGTACATTTTTAGTGAAAACTTATATACAAATAAATTCCATTTTATTTAAGCTTAATTCTTTCTCATTATTAAAAATCTTAGTTGTTTCTCTTTCCTACCGAGTAATAATTATTTGCATGCTGGGTAAATTTATTATGGATAGTTAAGGTTATTGCGGATAAGGAAACTTAATACGATCATGATTAAAACTTCTAAACTAAATCTTCTAAATCCAGAAAACGGCGAGATTAGAGCCGAGAACCAACCAGCAATAGATCGATATGTTCCATGTTTTACATATCAGAAAAAAAACGCAAGATCTTTCGGTAGCGTTAATAAATTTCGCTAAAGATCGGCGATCATACAAGAATCTATTATGCCAATTAGTGTTCATCAAATACAGGGTGATTTTTTTTTAAACTGACACTACTCAGAGCCATCTGTACCACGATCTATCAGCCGGAATTCCAACAAAATTGCTAGAGGAACTAAGGACGACATGGGAAAGAGTTTCCGTGAAAAAAAAAGTTCCAAAAATCGCCGATAGGGGATGATATGGCGCTTTTGTTGTCGGCGCACCCGAGAATATGCATAAAAGGCAAGTAAAACATCAAAACACAAATTCACGACTGTGTAGTCGACAGCAGCGCCAGTATTTCAGTCTATAAAGATAAGGGATGAATACCGAAAGAGTTGTAAGCAGACAAATGAATAACAAAGAAATATCCCTGCAACAACACTTTACGTAGCAAATTCCCTTCTCCCTCCTTCAATGTGACCACCGTCCTGGCGGACCACACATTGCATCCTGAACACTACGTTCTCAACGGCCAAGAATACCATGTCACCAGGAATGTTCATCATTGTCCGGGATATGTTGTCCTTTAGGGCCGCCAAGTTCGAGGCTCCACCAAGATACACCTTAGACTTTAAATAACCCCACAGAAAGATGTCACATGGGTTAGGTCCGGGGAGCGAGGTGGCCATGCAAGTGTGAAAAAGCGACTGATGACCCTTTCTTCTGTAAAGCGTAGGCGCAACGGATTCTGTACCAATCTTTATAGCCCAAAATATTGGCGCTGCTGTCGACTACGTAGTCATGAATTTGTATTTTGATGTTTCACTTGCCTTTTATGCAAATTCTCGAATGCGCCGAAAACAACAGCGCCATATCATCCCCTATCGGTGACTTTTGGAACTTCTATAGTCCCTCTATCAATTTTGGTGGAATTCCGGGTGATAGATCGCGCCACAGAGGGCTCTGAGTAGTGTCAGTTTAAAAAACATCACCTTGTATATTTGAAAGAAAGAAAGTGTTTCAGTTCTTTCAAAACCAGTGAGATAGAAACATTTGTCATGTTTAATTAAAGCTAATGTTTAATAATCTAATAGTAGTAATAGCGTTTTCACCTTAGACGAGTAATTAGATTCTGAAATTTCAAACTATAATGCAGGAAGTTTTGGATTCATCAATACATGTCAATAAATCAAATACCTAAGTAAATAAATCGTAAATTTATAATTTATTAAAATATTAGCTTCTACTATCAATACTAATGAATCAGATAAAGCAGCAATTTTAATAGTATATGTATTAACGTAAAAAAAAAGACGCATCATTATATCCATACATCTTTGTCGTTTAAGATTATAAAATTAATCAGTATTATAAAAGGAGATTATACAGTAAATAAATTATCTGTTAGTCCCTATGTACAAATATATTTCATCAATTTATCAAATAGTTGTAAATTCTCAAAGCATGAGTAATTTCTGTGGTTTTCCTGGCAGTGACTTACAATCCTTCAGTGGAAGATAATTTCTTATAACTTTGTACGATGTAGGCATTACCCGGTTTGTAGTCATTATATATTAGAGTATACCTGAACTAACAGCTGTACATGCACATAATAACAGCGTAATATAAAAGATCACTCATCATTAAATATTCTCTAAAATGCTTTAAAATGCGTAAATATTAAGTACCTCGAAAAATGTCTGGAGAAATTGCACATCTGTATGTAGATATCTACAATATGAACCTGTGTATAGCTCGTTGAGCTCAAGTTTACTATAATAGATGTCAACAGGATTTTATCTAAATGGAAAAGTTCGAAGAAAATAAATCAAACTATTAAAATAAATAGTCTTCAATAGCTAACGCATAAGTGTTCCGAAAGTGTTCTAAGCTCCATAACTTTTAGCGATTTTTTTGCAAAAATATAAGTGTCTAGACATACATTTAAAGTCTCAAACGGTTTAAATAATCTGTTGGGTGTTTTTTTGAGAATTAAAAATAATACCCTTGTAAAGACAGGGCAAAAATATATTTGTTAGAGTTTTTACGAATATCGAAGAATGGCATAACCTGTTTACAAATCTCTTTTTCTTTATGATATAATAATGAATATATTGATTAATTTATTTAAGTATTTTAAAGTCGTTTACAGGTTCTTTCACATGTATTCATGTAAGCGTGATAAATGAAGCTATATTTTTTAAATTGGTATTTTTCAGAGATTTTATTCTGTACTTTAAAACTGAATTAGATTATTCCTTTAAAATATGCTATTACAGCAGTTATTAAACTATGTTTAAATACCTGGAGTAATTAAAATAACAAAAAATACCGAATAAAAAATTTTAAAAAATTGTTTAGACTTCATGCAGTTTTTACTCTCTGTATTTCAATGGGTTATGAATGACACCCTTGTCTGAAAAAAAAATAATTTCATAGATTTTCATGGATTGCATCCACATATTTTAAGGTAACTGGTTTTATCTATAAAACCATAAAATTTAATGCTTAAGACTTTCCCTATGTTATGCGTTTAATTTGAATGCCAAACTATCTTAGTTAGGATATATATATATATATATATATATATATATATATATATATATATATATATATATATATATATATATATATATATATGTGATAATATTACTAACTACCTATAATCGCCCATTCTGTACTTCATCTCTGCCATGGTAACCCGTCCTTCTTGTCTTGGCGTAAACGCTTCGCCTTCTCACATACTAACTTCCTCCGCCAATTCTGGCAACCTCTCTCACCTAATTCTATTTTGGCGCTCTTTGCGGGAGACGCTGGACTGACTCGAAGCGAGTAAGATGTGTTGCTTTACTGTTTAATAAATTAGTTTGTTCCTGAAGCTGATTTTATTATTTTCCGGCCTCGATGTAACCTACATTTTCATGAGATGTCCATCCGGACATTTCACATATATATATATATATATATATATATATATATATATATATATATATATATATATATATATATATACACATATATATTTATATATATATATATATACATATATATATATATATATATATATATATATATATATACATATATATATATATATATATATATATATATACATACATATATATATATATATATATATATATATATATATATATATATATATATATATATATATATATATATATATATATATATATATATATATATATATATATATATACAGTAGTCTTTTTTCTCTAACGTAATCTTCTTACCTAAGCTGAGATAAATTGTTTGGAAAAAAAACTTTCTGTATCACAGAAAGAAAGATAGAAGAATTTTCATCGTTTATGGACATTAACCGTTTATTAGGGGGTGAACCACGTATTAAAAACATTTTCATTGTATTGTATTACCAGGAATATAAGGTTTACTCTATAGTAAAAATGATTCAAACACTTTTTTCTTCATTTTTTTTCTCTGTCAGATGTATGATTCGGAATAGGCAACATCTTATCTCAGTTCCACAACTCTTAATATCACGTGATTTCAGATCTCTGTGTCCACAATTTAATTATGCAAACATATTCGTTTATTAAATTCATATAACAGCAAGCAAGACGTTCCCAAACATAAGAAAAAATGAAATGAGAACTTCGACCCCGTAGACCAAAACTTAACTAACAGTAATAATTAGGAATACGTAAATTTCGCATAAAAAATATCGAAATTTCGCAACGAAAAAATACAATTTATAAAATTTCGCATTTATTCACAAAAAATATAAATTTAAAAAATTTTCGTTTATTAAAAAAAAAATTACAGTTTTACTTGTACTTTGATAGGTAAGTATCAAAATTCTTTGTTAAAAGCTAATATTGTAGTAGTCTAATATAGCACGTGCGACCACCACCCCCAACTTAACTTGAAATAAATTAAAACGTTAATAGAAGTCGAATTAAAATCGGAATATTGTAGAAAACTTTCAAGAAAGTTGGTTTTTTACCGGTTTTTTAAACTGTGAAATTGAAGATTCCGATTATGTCTTTAGCCTTAACATAGTTTTTAACAATGATAAGATCCAGAACAAAAATTCGATGCTTTATTTTTTTTCTCCTTTTTTTTATATTTATTTTTCTCATTGTATAACTTTTGAATACTATTCAAACTTCAATTCTATTGTTGTTCAATTTAAAAAACAACGTAATCTATATATATATAAAACAGTTCCGTAACTGACTCACTGACTCACTGAGTGACATACAACGCACAGACCAAACCGCTGGACTTAAGGGGCTGAAATTTTCCATGGCGATTCTTCTTATAGTGTAGGGGTGCACTAAGAGAGATTTTTGAAAAATTCTTCTTAGATTTTTTAAATTAAAATTTTAGGTGTTTTAGTAACTGTTTTATTAACTTTTATTAAGTTTGCATTTAAAATAAAATTTATATCACAAGAAAGATCATAAAAATTCCTTTAAAATGTTTTTTTTTTCGAATCTTTACCTCTATTTTCTGATTTTTGGTGAATTTTTAAAGATTAATTTTTAGAATTTAATTTATTAAATGCTGATCACGTTATTTCTTTTTCTGGTACTTTAAATAAATTTATCGTCACGTGCATAACAACTAAATAGACAAAAAAAATTTTTTTTCTTGGTAATGCGACAGACGATTGGACATTATTTTGTTTATAAAAATATCCCTTACGACTTTTCTATAAATATATATTTTTTTTCTACATCAGTTGTATATATTGATCGTCGTATTTATTATAAATATATATATATATATATATATATTTTTGGCATTAATTGCATACATTGACCATTGTATTTAATTTGAATGTACTCCGTAGCGAAGTGCGGGTTTTCAGCTAGTATTTCATATTTTTAAGGACCGCCCGGCAGTCAATGCGAGGAGGAGGTCCCTAATTGAATTCAACCCTCCCCCCCCCCCCCCTCCAAAAAAAAATGTTCGAAGCACTCTACGCCTATGGTTCGAAGCCTTTTTGCAGTCGCATTTCATCTAATGATTGGTACATGCTGCTGATACTGTAGTGTAGACCCTTCGCGACACGTAGTAATGAAGAAAACGTGAAGCTGTCAGTGTGTATGTTTTAAGGTGAATAACAAAATGATCGAGAAAAAGATAAGGATGCAAAAGGTTGAATAACAATGTATCGGAATGTATCATGATTGGATAAGATTCGTATATTGTGATACGGTGTAGCACAACACAAGATTATGCGCACCCTAATTGTGTATTTTAGAGATTAGCAGAAGGGAGGCTCTGCCAAGACAACGGCTTTGCGCCTGTGGTCATAGGGCAGATGTTAAACAGCTGTGGTTGATATTACATCAGATAACTGGTATTACGTTAAGAGACAACATAGTAGTAATGTGTAGCTTCAGGGAGTAGTTCTTTTCCTTGCCAGTTTGTTAACTTTGTATATTTCAACTTTTAATACTGCTTAACTTTTTCCTCATTCGCGATTATTTACTTGTTAATTCCAAATGAACAAGTAATATATATAAAAAAAATTTTAATGTCAATTCCTACTTAGGTCAACAAAGAAAAATTTGAGTGTGAACTAATAGTAGGAATTGAAAAAAAGGATTGCCTGCCAGAACCTTGCCTACTGTGCGAGATTAGGAGGGGGGAAAGAGAGAGAAAATGGTTGTCAGGTTGGGGATTCGATCCCGCAACCTATAGGACGGGAGAAGCCCGTGATACCGCAGTGCTACCGTTTGCACAGTAACAAGAGGGAAATTACTATTCAAGAGCAAGAGACGCTCTAGGTCTAAAACTAAAATTGATTAATTAAATTTAATTAATGAATTAATATTTGAAAAAACTGGATTAACATCAAGTGTCATCCACTACAAGTTTAAAAAAATGTATTTGAACTTGAGTGGATGAATAAAAAGTACTTTTATTAACGATTGAAAATTTGAACAAGATATATATAGAGAGAGTGTGAACTAATAGTAGGAATTGAAAAAGAAAAAGGAAATGATCTCTCTTACTTTTCTTTAACAATCTAATCCACAGACTATTTCAATGTAATTCTAACTGCAACTTGCATTAGACGTCTTTCTCGAAGGAAAAAAATATATTTGTTATGGGATAGTCATGGATAATATTTGGCATAATCCTGATTCACCCAGGACTGACGTTTTGAGCAACAAAGTAAGGCTAAATATCTACATTGTCAAAAAGTCCAATAATATTGCATGGATTGATAGGCATGGTTTTTGATGTCAAAAAATCGTAACATTGCATTGGAAGGCTGAGGATGGTTGATTTGATTTGCGATCATTGTCTGATTCATTTTTCTTAAAAAAATAACCAATGGGGAAAAATGGGGCATGTGAGATCACAATAGTTTTTATTTTATTATGATACATATCTCTGAAATTTGATTTTGAGTTGGCGGAAAATTCATACAAAAGCTATACAAAAAAAAACTTCAACAAATAATTTTCTGATTTAAAACGAATCATAAATTTAATTTATATATTTTAGAAAAAAGCATACGACGTAGCATATTTAATTTTTAAAATTTATCTAAAGCTACTTAAAAAATGTTTTTCGAATAAATTATAAAATCTAAGAATAAAATCGTAGAAGTGTATTATTTTCTCTTTTTACAACTCTTATACTAAGAAAAAATTAATATTGGCTGCAATCATGTTTTGGATTTATGATCTCTTTCGCTAAAATCAAGCGTTAAATTAATAAAGTAATTATTACAGTAAACAATTTAACTGTCTTCTGTTACTAATATAGGCTAGTAAATTTATCTTTTTAAAGTTATTTATTAGAATACTAGCTGAAAACCCGCGCTTCGCTACGGAGTACATTCAAATTAAATACAACGGTCAACGTATGCAATTTATGCCAAAAAATAAATATATATATTTATAATAAATGCGATGTTCAATGTATACAATTGATGTAAAATATATATCTATCTATATATATATAAATTTATAAAAAAATCGTAAGGGATATGCATTTTTTTTGGATAATATCCAATCGTCAGCTGCATTAGAAAGAGAAAAAAATATTTTTTTTGTCTATTTAGTTGTTACGCACGTGACGATAAATTTATTGAAAGTACCAGAAAAAGAAATCACGTGATCAGCATTTAATAAATTAAATTCTAAAAATTAATCTTTAAAAATTCCCCAAAAATCAGGAAATGGAGGTAAAAATTCGAAAAAAATTTCATTTTGAAGGAATTTTTATGATCTTTCTCGAGATATAAATTTTATAACCCTCAATGTATTATTTTAAATGCAAACGTAAAAAAAGTTTAAACATCAGCTTAAAAATTTAATTTTAAAAAATCTAAGAAGAATTTTTGAAAAATCTTTCTTAGTGCACCCCTACACTATTAGAAGAATCGCCATGCAAAATTTCAGCCCTTTAGGTCCAGCGGTTTGGTCTGTGCGTTGTATGTCAGTCAGTCAGTGAATGAATGAGTCAGTTACGGAACTGTTTTAGATATATAGATTAAACCATATTACACTAAATGACAACGTTAAAAATTTGAGCGAAATTTCAACGGTATTGCTACAGATCCGAGAAAAGCTTTGGGGAATTAAACATCTTAACCCTATTATAGTGGCTTATGCAGGGGATATCCAAAGAAGCAAAGAAATTCTTGAACATGGGAAACTCGTTTTAATTTTCATCGACAGTAGCAGAGATGGATCGCTTTTCAGGTCAAAATGACTTCTAGTAACCACGCCTTCTTGCCGCTTTAGGAGAAAGAACAGCCAAGTGCAGCAAGTTAACGATTGTTACACACATACTTAGGGAAAGATCGACATTTTCAGAATATTTGTATCAACAATGAGTACTTCTAGTCATGAAATTGGTGACTTTTTTTACAGTTCTTTCATTTTCAACATGGAAGAGCCGAAGTAAAGAATATAGTATATTAGAAAAGCCAGATGTTAAACCATTCGCGAGAAACTGATGACTCCAAAAGAATTTTTAAACATATATTTACTACGTGCTAAATATATATATATATATATGTTTTTCTCGTGATATAAATTTTATAACCCCCAGATAATTTTTTTTAAATGCAAACTTAAAAAATGTTACAAAAACAACTTGAAAATTTAATTTAAAAATCTAAGAATTTTTCAAAAATCTCTCTTAGTGCAACCCTACACCATAAGAAGAATCGCCATGCAAAATTTCCGGCCTTTAGGTCCAGCGGTTTGGTCTGTGCGTTGTCTGTCATTCAGTCAGTCAATCAGTCACGGAACTGTTTTATATAATTAGAGGAATATTTTATTCGAATTATAAAAACCAGTTTCTATTTTTAAATAGGAAATTGAATTCTCAACTAATACATAACACCACTAATAACAAAATAGTAACGCATAAATTTAATATGTTTTAAACGGATTAATATATATATATATATATATATATATATATATATATATATATATATATATATTCTTAGAAAGAGAGAGAGAGTAACCATTGCAAGTTGTCATTAAAATTTCTTTTCCATCAAAGGGCTAATTTTTCTTTCGATTTAATTAGGCAATAGTGAAAAGTGATAATTTTTAAAAATTCGACATGTAAAAGTTGGATCATTTACGAAAACGCAAAATACTAGAACATGAAGTAACTAATGACACTCTAAACTTATTTTGTCCTGAGGCCGTTTGCACTGCAATTAATTCTCAGTTTTATCTTAAACTTCGAATAATCATTTAAGTGACTATTTAAAAGTCGCTTAATTTTTCAGCGTATTCCACGCGCTGTGAAGATATTGCATACTTTAACAAAATGTGTCTTTCCCCCGTCGGAAGCAGTATCGAGTTTCTGCTCAACAAACCCTCAACCTGTGGGTTTTTTTTTTTTTTTTTAATTGCACATTCCTAAGTTAAGGCGTGAAGATCAGCCCGTTTCAACTACCCCTAACCAAACGAGGGGATTTGTACTGATTAGACGATGTCTTGTCCATGACCGGAAAGAGGGGTCAGCCGCCGTTTCTCCGCGAGAAGGAAAATTTTCTGGAAATCAAAAGTTGGAGGGGGGAGGGGGCAAGAAAGAATAGATATCCAATAAACATCTCCGGTGCTCCTGTTTCTTCGAGACAGATCCAGTCAATACGTTATGCTGCAGTCACACACATCTAGACAATTCTGCAGTACGCAGTCCCCAGACACCTGTTGACACATTTGGGGGTCGATTAGTCACGGTCCTCCCCCTAAGGTCCCTCGAATCTCTTTGATGATCTGTGAAACACCGACTGAGGGGAGGATCGCTAAAGAGCGGCTCTGCAGAGCGCACCCCATAAATCATTCGTTTTCCCCCTGAATACTGTGCAGTGCAGATGTATGTGGCCGCCTTATGACATGTACAGTTTTTTTACACTGCAAATTTTCTGCTTTCAATGGGCACGGAGGCTTTGAAGTGCAACGTGGCGGTCAGTTAAAAATAGTGTTTAACATTTTGTTAACAAATAAACTTAAGAGATTTTAGGATTAGAGGGATCTCAAATAATTTAATAATTTCTTACTTAAAAGATCAGTTTTTCGCAGTTCATACCATCGCTCGCCCTCCCGCATATACGAGGGTCAATTTTAAGTAAGAACCGTTTTGTAATGGAGTAAGAGAAACTTTAGTTATGAACGTAAATTGTATCAGAAAATAAAATATGAACATTTTTTCACGTTCCAACATAGTCACCACTGACATTTAAACATTTGTCAAGTCGTGTCACCGGCTTTTTGCATCCCATCATCAAAGAACTCTGCCGCCTGACCGTTAAACCAGTTAGTAACAGTTTCTTTCAACCTGTCATCATTTTCCAAGCGCTTTCCACCAAGAAATTCCTTAAGTTTTGGAAACAGATGAAAGTCTGGTGGTGCTAAGTGAGGGCTGTATGGTGGATGATCCAGTAATTCCCAATGAATATTGTCCAGTTGCGTCTTTGTTCTTGCCGCAACGTGAGGCCGAGCTTTGTTCGACGACGCCGCTAGAAAGCAGTCCCCGACATTGATTTTGACAATTTTCATTGGGAATTACTGGATCATCTTTTTATATAAAATTGTGTTTCTACGAAAATATTTGCATTGGGGGTGGAGTAGTTTTTTATTTAAAGAAAGTGGGTCGCGATCGAAAAAAGTTTGCGCACCCGCTGCCTTACGGTATACAGTCGAACCCCGTTATAACGCACTTCAAGGGACCAAATGTATTGTTCGCTTTATACGGTAGTTCGCTCTATCCGAACCGTTAAGAAAAATGCTAGAGTTCACAAAATGTATAACTCATCCGTTGCAATGTGTATTCAATAACGATGTATTAAAAAAATGATAAAATCTATTAAAAATGATCATTAATGAATTAAATGGACTATAATCGATTACATTAAACCGACACAATACTAATTAAATTACGTACAATAGGAAAACGGTGGGACCAAAATTTTCGTTCGTTATATCCGTGAGTTCGCTATAACGAGGTTCGACTGTATAACATTTTATTTTCTCTTTAAAATTTGCACTTCAAATTTGCACGGTCATTGCTAGGTATTACGTGCTTGCTAATTGCTGGAGGAAATGTTAAGCAATCCCAACTCGGTAAATACTTGTTTAAGGGGACACGGTGGACCTTCAAACCTAACTTTTTTTGTTTTGAATGGATTTGCTTGAAATTTTTATATATGATTAGTACCATGGATATGTAAAGGTGGTTAAAATTTAAAGATGAAATATTAATAATTTATTAATTATGAATTATGAATTATATCAAAAATTGGCCTAATTAAATATGTTCCATGCGCATTTCTTTTGCATATAATATGGTAATTTTTATTTGCGGGATACCTTATAGAACTAACAGTGAAACTTATTGCTTATTTTAAGCATTCATTAAAAATATAAAGAGAAAAAATAATAATAGTGAAAACACCCTTTTTATGACGCAAAATACCTATAAATCATCTTTTCAAGTACAAAATTTAGAAATTCTGAGCTACGAAGTATAATTTTTTTTAATAAGATTGATTTGATATACAGTTAAGTATATAAAACTTAAATTTCAAAGCGATACGATAATTAGAAATGCGGCCGGAGCAGTTTGAATATTCGTATGACATGAAAATTTTTATTTGGAGAAAAACACATTTAAAGTTATTACTATTAGTAACCACATAATATCTAAATTAAATGCAAATGCCTATAACTAGGAAACTAATTAAACCTTTAACATTAAAAATATAAAGAGAAAAAAATAATAATAGTGAAAACACCCTTTTTAAGACGCAAAATACCTATAAATCATCTTTTCAAGTACAAAATTTTAAAATTCTGAGCTACGAAGTATAATTTTTTTCAATAAGATTGATTTGATATACAGTTAAGTATATAAAATTTAAGTTTCAAAGCAATACGATCATTAGAAATGCGCCTGGAGCAGTTTGAATATTCGTATGACATGAAAATGTTTATTTTGAGAAAAACACATTTAAAGTTATTATTATTAGTAACCACATAATATCTAAATTAAATGCAAATGCCTATAACTAGGAACGTAATAACAGGAATTAAAAATTCTTTTTGAAACACATTCCTACTCGTCCGTAGTTTCACAATTCAATAAAATAAAAAAAGAATTTTTGTACAAATTTCACAATTTTGAAAGTCCACTGTCCCCTTAAGATATACAAATATTTAAAATATTTCCAACAACAACAACAACAAAAAAAATAATTCCTATCAAAGGAAGTCTCTGAAGAATTTCAGGCTGGATCCAAAAATATTTAAGCAACTTATTGCTTCAGAGATAACTTTTTTTTTCCTACCGCTGGCCACGAATTTCGCAACGCTTTTCTCGCTCGGTGATACGGGTGACAAGCTGTCTCGAACACTCGATGCTGAACTCGCATTCAGCACGCAGCTGCGACGAGTGTAAACGATCAAATTATTCGGACATTTTTTTTTTCTTTCTCGGAAATCGGTTTAAGTCACCACTCGTTAACACTGACATTTCACCCCCGGGTACGTTGAAGTTTTATGACTGCGAGAGATAATGACGCGCGGTTTTTCCGGAACAAGTCTTTTAACACTCGGGGGCCATTATCGTTGACACTCGACTCATAAAACAGCGTTTGTAAAATTTTACGACGAGCCAATAAGAAAAGTACCCCGTTAATTAATTTCATCGTTGAATGAAATCCCCATAATTAATTTCACGTTGCAGTTTCGGTGTGTGCGGTGGTCAGATGGAGGTAGGTAATTCCGGAATGAAGCGTGGTAGAATGCTATGACACTTTTCCTAATTATGCATTTGCAAATGCGTTTTGTTTACTAGATAGACGTTAAATGCATGCAACGAAGATGTTATAACGTGGATCTCAATTCTCAAACTACGTTGCGAAAACAAATAGTGGTGTTGTGTTTGGTATTTGAGATATTGCTTTTCTATTACCTTGAAAAGTAAAAAAGTTATTTTCGTTGAAAAAACAAAGAAAATATGTGTCACAATAAACAATAGCTGACATATGTATGTATGTAAGTATGTATATATATATATATATATATATATATATATATATATATATATATATATATATATATATATATATATATATGTATATATATATATATATATATATATATATATATATATGTATATATATATATATATATATATATATATATATATATATATATGTATATATATATATATATATATATATATATATATATATGTATATATATATATATATATATATATATATATATATATATATATGTATATATATATATATATATATATATATATATGTATATATATATATATATGTCTGTCTATCCAGATGAACATGAAGAGCGGGGGGTGCAGCCCAGTATTTTTTTGATGGAATGCATCAAAAATTTTATATCTATATACCTACCCAGGCAACGCCAGGCAATTATGCCAGTTATTGATAAAGAGAGGCACCTAAAGAGAGGTACCGGAACGCCGTTCAGGCGCGTTCCGTCTCAAATCTAGCCCTGTATATATATATATATATATATATATATATATATATATATATAGAGAGAGAGAGAGAGAGAGGGGGGGTATACATAAAAAATTGGGTATCACTCGTCTATAGGATTGATTTGTATTTTTTAAAAAACAACTTTGATGTTTTATTTATCTTCTAAAACATCCGCCGTCTATCTACAAGGTGCACCGATAAAGTAACCGGACAAATTTTTTTATAAATAAGAAAAATATTACTCACCTTCAAATGAATTTATCGTCTTCAAAATAATAGCCAAAGGAGTCCATACAGTTTTACGAACGTTTCTTCAAGTCATCGAAACACTGTTTATAGGCGCTCGAAAGAGCCGTTCGCAAAATACGCGTAACATTTGATATGATATCCGAGACGTTTTCAAATCTCTGTCCTTTCACGGCCCTCTTAAGCTTCGGAAAAAGGAAAAAATCAGCTGGCGATAAGTAGAGAGAATATGGTGTGTGATTTATCACTGTAATTGAATGCTTAGCAAGATATTGTTGCGCAGAAATTGCGGTATGGGGCCTAGCATTATCGTCTAGAAGAAACCATTGCCCAGAATCAATCAGTTCCTTCCTAACTCGCCTTGTCCTGTTTGTTAATCGAAAAAGCACCTCTTTGTAAAAATATTGATTAATTGTTTGATTTTCGGGAACAAATTCGTGATGAATAAGTCCTTTGCAATCAAAAAAGGCAATCAGCATCACCTCAGTCTTTGATTTTGAGAACGAATGTTCTTCACATTTTCCTCATTCTTTGAAGTTGAATGGCGCCCTGTCTTTGGTTCATCTTCAGTGTTTTCTCGCCCACATTTAAAGCGGTTTTACCACTCATACACTTGTGTTCTTGATAACGATGCATCACTATATAGTTTCCGAATCATCTCTAAAGTTTCGGGTAGCAGATTTACCTAATGTGTAACAAAATTTAATGTTACAACGTTGTTCCATACCGAAGCAAAATCTTTTGCACAATGCCTTCTGAGTAAATGAAAATTACTGCGGAAAATTAATGGGTACTGAAAATTTTTGCGTTTTAATATGCAAATCACTAAATAACCAGTTTAAACTGGCTTTAACAAGAGTTCATTGACGTAGCAAGCATAACTGGCGCCCGGGGCACGATACCTTTTTGGCGCCCCCCTTTCCGAAAAGCATATAGTAATATAATATATAGAATTAGTGAAAAGGACCATTTGGCACCCCTCTGCGACTGGCGCTCGGGGCATGATAGACCCCCTTGCCCACCTCTCGCTACGCTACTGCAAGAGTTGAGATGTCACTCTTTGAAGCCAGGCGATTATTCTTTCACTTTTTTATTTTATTGTTTGATCTTTTAATTTGTCCGGTTACTTTGTGGGCGCACCTTGTATATGGTGGACCTTGTATATGGTGGTACACTATCGGCTACGTCAGTGGTTCACAAACTTCATACGATTCAAGCTGACCTTTCGAAGCGGGACGGTCTCATCAGCGTACCCATAGAGGTGCGCAAAAGTCTTTTTAAAAATACATGAAAAAAATAACTAGAGATTTAGATGAAGGACGTATTTTCCCAGAAAAGAAGTTGTTCTTTTAATAACTTTTGAGCCACTTTCTAAGGAACACAGTAAAATTTCACCATGGCCGAGTTTAAATTCTCATTAAAATATAAACACGCTTGCTTCGCCAAATAAAAACGAAGTCTTGAATTAATCAAACACATTTAATTATATATAGAGAGACTGGGCAGAATGTAGTGATGACTGGAGTTCCTTGACCATCAGGTTTTAACTCCTGTACGCAAGATGTAATGTAATCAATGATAGTGTGCTCAATAGTTAAAATTTAAAGGCTAGCTACATTAATTAAGAGTAAAATTACTATCAAAGTACTAAATTTAAAGTTTGACACCTTCATAATTTGAAGGGTAAGGGAAATTTAAGACTAAGTAGATAAATTGGTAGCAAGAATACGAGAATAATTTAATATAGTTAATTTTAAGACAAGAGACAGGAAGATCAATTAACAAGATTAGGATACTCAGCAAAAGAAAAAAAAGGCCCTCTTCAGGGCCATACAATTCGTAACGAGATTATTGCAGAATTCCACGGGGAAAAAAGAAATATCAAGGTGGGTTATATACAGAGACGACACAGAGTTACAAAACGAAATCACAATAAAAATAACATAACGGGAGAGCAAATTCTCTGACACGACCTCACCGTCAGGGAAAAATCACTAAACTTTACGTCGACTTGTAGGGCGACCCCCAGGGAAATATTGGGTCCAAATGTGGCGAAGTTTGTATGATAATTTCGGAAGTTATGGTCGTCTTTCCGACATCTTTTGCGAAAGTCGGACGTTTGTTCGCGAAAAAATGGCACTTCCGTCAGGGATAATTCCAGAAACTTCATATGGTCTCGTAGGGCGTCATTTTGCGTCCTCTGTATTTTGCGTCCTCTTGAAAGCAATTATAATGAGATACAAAAATAAAGTAAAAATAAAGTAAAGTATTTCCGTAACTAACTCACTGACTGACATACAACGCACAGACCAAACCGCTGGACCTAAAGGGCTGGAATTTTGCATTGCCGCTTCTTCTTATAGTGTAGGGGTGCACTAAGAAAGATTTTTGAAACATTCTTCTTAGATTTTTTAAAATTAAATTTTTAAGCTGTTTTTGTAACTTTTTTTAAGTTTGCATTTAAAATTATAATTTGAGGGTTATAAACTTTATATCGCGAGAAAGATTCCTAAAAATTCATTTAGAATGAAATCTTTTTCGAATCTTTACCTCTATTTTCTGATTTTTGGTGAATTTACGTCAGTTTTGGTGTTTTTAGTCAGTTACGGTCAGTTGCGTCAGTCAGAGCTCACAAAATCTCCCAGAATGACCTTCTTTTTAACACTCTTCGCGCGCAAACCTCGTCACATCCGGCATTTGCCGAATAAACATAAATTCCACTATATCAGCAATGTCCTATAGAAACACAGGCTTCGCAAAAGCGATAAATCTAAGACGTGTCGTCACTTTCGATTCCGAGTCCAAACCTTACTGACACTAAGATATATTTCCTCTAGTATGTTTCTCATAAAATACCTGAAAATATAAGCACCCCGTAAGATAAACTTTGCACCAAAATTCTAATCGAAGTTTTAGACTGGATCGTCACAAATTAAAGGAACGCCACGAAAGCACAGTCCATGTATATATTCACTAGCTGAAAACCCGCACTTCGCTACGGAGTACATTCAAATTAAATACAACGGTCAATATATGCAATTTATGCCAATATATATATATATATATATATATATATATATATATATTTATTTATTTATTTATAATAAATACGATGATCAATATATACAATTGATGTAGAAAAAAATATTTATATTTATAAAAAAATCGTAAGGGATATTTTTATAGACAAAATAATGTCCAATCGTCTGCCGCATTAGCAAGAAAAAAAATATTTTTTTGTCTATTTAGTTGTTATGCACGTGACGATACATTTATTTAAAGTACCGGAAAAAGAAATCACGTGATCAACATTTAATAAATTAAATTCTAAAAATTAATTTTTAAAAATTCACCAAAAATCAGAAAATAGAGGTAAAGATTCGAAAAAGATTTCCTTTTAAAGGAATTTTTATTATCTTTCTCGCGATATAAATTTTATAACCCTCAAATTAGAATTTTAAATGCGAACTTAAAAAAAGTTACAAAAACAGCTTAAAAATTTAATTTTAAAAAATCTAAGAAGAATTTTTGAAAAATCTTTCTTAGTGCACCCCTACACCATAAGAAGAATCGGCAATGCAAAATTTCAGCCCTTTAGGTCCAGCGGTTTGGTCTGTGCGTTGTATGTCAGTCAGTCAGTCAGTTACTGAACTGTTTTATATATATACATTATATTTCAATGGAAAAATAAGGAATGTGAATTTTGTTGAAACATATTCCGGATCAGAATAGTTATTTTATGAATCTTTTATTTTAGAACGAATCCTCAACGAAACAACTTAAGATTTTTCACAAAATAAAAAATTGTTTTTTACTTTATTTTTGTATCTCATTATAATTGCTTTCAAGAGGACGCAAGTGAAGTAGGATGCGCATGAAATACCTTTCTCCCATTAAGGAATTTTTTAATACCGATATTTCATTTTTATGCGCTGAAAACTTCCTCAATGGGTGGACTAAGTGTCCATTAAAGCTCTCTAGACTATTTAATTTGTGGAAATTTGACAATGGGGACGTATTTGTTTTTAAATATGGCCGAGGGGTATAATTTGAAGAAAAAAGTTTAACTGCTCCTGAGGTTGAGGATTTAATCTTGCTTAGATTATCAAATTTTATCTTATTTTTCTCACATAGAATTAATTTAATAAGTCACAGTTCACGCAAAATATCTCTCTCACATACATACATACATACATCATATATATATATATATATATATATATATATATACAGTAACCACCGCTTATAGTGATCACTGGTTATAAGAATCAACCGTTTATAAGAATCAATATCGCGAAAACAAAAACAAATGAATTATTTCCATGTTAAAATTTTCGCTTTAAAGAATCAATCCACCGGTTTTAAGAATCAGTTTACACTCTTCGCTTTCCTTTCATTTTTCCAAAAAAACCACTTAAACCCTCAAAAGGCACGAAGTTCTTTCTTTTTTTTAAAGAAAGATTGGTAAGATGGGATGGAATATAGTCGTAAAATTCACCCCTTTCTTTATTAGACATAACATAATAGTTTCCCCTTAAACGCTTTACCACAACACTGTCCTATTAGCTTGACCCGGGGGCAACTTTACCCGTCCGAGTAAATCTTCGTCTGAGACTATAAGTATTGAAAGAGGTATAAACAGCCTTCTGAAAACTTCATTACGTCAAACTACCGTAGAAAACTTTTTCTTGCTCCCTTCCTGTAGTTGAAATGTTAAAACTGTTAAGCAGGTATGTTGTAACTTGTAACAAATATTGTATTTTTTCTTCTCTTTCTATAATGATGTGTATCTACTTATAGGTCTAAAAATTAAGTTTAATTTTTAAAACTATAAAAAATAATTTTAATAAAAGATAGTTAATGTAAATTAAAGAGTATTTTATGGTAAATTATCTAATATATGTATATATAGGCGTGTGTGTTCCTGTCCAAAAACCTAAATTTCGGTTATAAGAATCAACCGCTTATAAGAATCAAAAACAGTAATAACAAACGTGATTCTTATAAGCGGAAATCACTGTATATATATATATATATATATATATATATATATATATATATAGAAGGTGCGCCCATAAAGTAACCGGACAATTTTTTATAAACAAGAAAAATATTACTCACCTTCAAATAACTTTATCTCCTTCAAAATAATCGCCAAAGGAGTCTATACAATTTTTCCAACGTTTCTTCAAGTCATCGAAACACTTTTTATAGGCTTTGGAACTAACCGTTCGCAAAATACGCCTAACATTGGATTTAATATCCGAGACGTTTTCAAATCTCTGTCCTTTCATGGCCATCTAAGCTTCAGAAAAACGAAAAAATCAGCTGGCGATAACTCGTGAGAATGTGGTGGGTTATTTACAACTCTAATTGAATGCTTAGCAAGATATTGCTGTACAGAAATTGCTGTATGGGGCTACATTATCGTGTAAAGGAAACCATTGCCCAGAGTCAAACAGTTCCTTCCTAACTCGCCTTATCCTGTTTCTTAATCGAAAAAGCACCTGCTTGTAAAAATACTGATTAATTGTTTGATTTTTCAGGAACATATTCGTGGTGAATAAGTCCTTTGTAATCAAAAAAATGCAATATCCATGAAAGGACAGAGATTTGAAAACGTCTCGGATATTAAATCAAATGTTAGGCGTATTTTGCGAACGGTTAGTTCCAACGCCTATAAACAGTGTTTCGATGACTTGAAGAATCGTTGGAAAAATTGTATAGACTCCTTTGGCGATTATTTTGAAGGAGATAAATTTATTTGAAGGTGAGTAATACTTTTCTTATTTATAAAAATTTGTCCGGTTACTTTATGGGCTCACCTTCTATATATATATTATTGTCATTATAGTCTCTCGTATCACATTTCTGAAATCAAAATAAAGAAAATTTACAGCAATATTATCTCTTCAAAGATTACACTGAATATTTTGAGCGAAGGTGTAGAGTGCACATTTTGAGTGATGGCATGGGTATCACATAATCTATATATATAAAACAGTTCCGTAACTGACTCATTCATTCATTCATTCATTCATTCATTCACTGACTGACTGACATACAACGCACAGACCAAACCGCTGGACCTAAAGGGCTGAAATTTTGCATGGCGATTCTTCTTATAGTGTAGGGGTGCACTAAGAAAGATTTTTGAAAAATTCTTCTTAGATTTTTTTAAATTAAATTTTTAAGCTGTTTTTTTTACTTTTTTTAAGTTTGCATTTAAAATAATAATTTGAGGGTTATAAAATTTATATCACGAGAAAGATCATAAAAATTCCTTTAAAATGAAATCTTTTTCGAATCTTTACCTTCATTTCCTGATTTTTGGTGAATTTTTAAAGATTAATTTTTAGAATTTAATTTATTAAATGCTGATCACGTGACTTCTTTTTCTGGTACTTTAAATAAATTTATCGTCAAGTGCATAAAAACTAAATAGACAAAAAATAATTTTTTTTTCTTGCTAATGCGGCAGACGATTGGACAATATCCAACAAAATATTAAAATACAGTAAAAGAAATGTTCTAGAAACTGTACTATATTAACTGTACTATATTCTTTAGTATTCTTTATATTAGATTTAATTTGAATATCTTCTTCTACATTATTTTGTCTATAAAAATATCCCTTACGATTTTTTTATAAATATATATATATTTTACATCAATTATATACATTGATCGTCGTATTTATTATATATATATTGGCATTAATTGCATACATTGACCGATGTTTTTACTTTGAATGTACTCCGTAGCGAAGTGCGGGTTTTCAGCTAGTCTATATATATAAAACAGTTCCGTAACTGACTCATTCATTCACTGACTGACTGACTGACTGACATACAACGCACAGACCAAACCGCTGGACCTAAAGGGCTGAAAGTTTGCATGGCGATTCTTCTAATAGTCTAGGGGTGCACTAAGAAAGATTTTTCAAAAATTCTTCTTAGATTTTTTTTAATTAAATTTTTAAGCTGTTTTTTAAACTTTTTTTACGTTTGCATTTAAAATAATACATTGAGGGTTATAAAATTTATATCACGAGAACTATCATAAAAATTCCTTCAAAATGAAATTTTTTTCGAATTTTTACCTCCATTTCCTGATTTTTGGGGAATTTTTAAAGATTAATTTTTAGAATTTAATTTATTAAATGCCGATCACGTGATTTCTTTTTCTGGTACTTTCAATAAATTTATCGTCACGTGCGTAACAACTAAATAGACAAAAAAAATATTTTTTTCCTTGCTAATGCGGCAGACGATTGGACATTATTTTGTCTATAAAAATATCCCTTACCATTTTTTTATAAATGTTTTTTTTTACATCAACTGTATACATTGATCGTCGTATTTATTCTAAATATATATATATATATATATATATATATATATATATATATATATATATATATATACATATATATATTTGGCATGAATTGCATACATTGACCGTTGTATTTAATTTGAATGTACTCCGTAGCGAAGTGCGGGTTTTCAGCTAGTCCTCTCATATATATTCATTTGTACGGGAGTAATGTCTTCTTTCCTCTCATAAAGCCCTTTTACCTTGCTAGTTTTCCTCGGGGTCAAAGGGGAAGTGCCGTTTGCGTAATTACGGTGTAATCTTCAACCGACCGTAAAAATCACTCAAAAAAAAATAATAAAAAGAAGAAAAAATTAATGCTTTGTTGTCTAAGAAGATTTTCAACAAAGCAGAAATTACATGGGCTTAATTTTTCTAACTTTGGAACTGTGGTACTTTGGAACTTTGGTTTTATCTTAAATCGGATTATACACAGAAAAATGTGTCGTTATTTTTTGAGATTAGCTACAACAAGGAGACTTATGTTGCTCAAATTAAAATTGTTCAGTTAAAACAATTATCATACGAGGATTGATACATGTATGTATGTATGTATGTATAATCTAAATAGGGACAAAATCTATTCAAAATACAGTAAAGTTCGATTAATTTAAAGTGAAAATGTATGTAATGAAATTTAATAATAAATTCAATATTTGTTATCGTTGAATAACATGGAACTACTTCTGAAATTCTTTTTAATAAAACTTTTACACTTATTTTTAGTCAAAAAGGGTGCATTATCATTATTATCCATTATTATTTTCTGGTAATATATAAAAATTCTCATGTTTATGTTAATGCATAAACAGATAGGCATACACGTATGTATGTTCATATCTATCATCTATCTATCTATCTATCTACACACACACACATGTGTGTGTCCTACACTTTATTTCCTATGTAAGAAATAAAGTAGATTAAGAGTAGTTATGTAACAGAATAAAAATAGAATAGTTATACGTAATTTTAGACATGAAGTTAATATAATAGATAATATTTTAACTAAATAACATTAATTATAATAATTTTAATGCTCAAATATTACTATGATATTAATTAGTTATAGAAGAAAAGTTATATATCTAAATATTAATTTAATGGGCTATATGTTGCTAAAATGATTTTACGCAATTCGAGATTTCAATAAATTTTAAAAGAATATCAAATTAAATAAAATCTGGAAGCTATT
>OU015497.1:13348046-13368046 GCA_907164885.2 Dolomedes plantarius | reverse complement strand
GCTGGAATCGTTAAGAAGGTGACAAGCATTAAATTCGAAGCGTAGAAAGTGCTACTTTTTCAGTCAGAAAAACCTTCTTTTATCCGCCCTTAAATATTCCCAAGGTGATAAGCTTTGACAAAAAAAGATGCCGATAATGCGTGCATTCACCTGCAAAATCGCACATCTGTACTCTTTTTCTCCCGGTCATACCATTTTGCGGGTGATTCATGAATAACAAAAGGAGAGGGTTCTAAACGAAATACAAAAGTCCAAAATAATGTCACCATGATCCGTAAAGAAAGGAATATGCTTTTTCCAGGGGAATGGTGAGATGAATGGTCGAGAAGAATGATTAGAATGATTAAGTTTTAACTAATACTTTAAGTAAATCCTGCAAATCACAGTGAGCAGTTAATTTGAAACCTCTAACCAACTAATTTATCTATATATATAAAACAGTTCCGTAACTGACTCATTCATTCATTCATTCACTGACTGACTGACATACAACGCACAGACCAAACCGCTGGACCTAAAGGGCTGAAATTTTGCATGGCGATTCTTCGAATAGTGTAGGGGTGCACTAAGAAAGATTTTTCAAAAATTCTTCTTAGATTTTTTTAAATTAAATTTTTAAGCTGTTTTTGTAACTTTTTTTACGTTTGCATTTAAAATAATAATTTGAGGGTTATAAAATTTATATCACGAGAAAGATCATAAAAATTCCTTTAAAATGAATTTTTTTTCGAATCTTTACCTCCAGTTCCTGATTTTTGGTGAATTTTTAAAGATTAATTTTTAGAATTTAATTTATTAAATGCCGATCACGTGACTTCCTTTTCTGGTACTTTAAATAAATTTATCGTCACGTGCATAAAAACTAAATAGACAAAAAATAATTTTTTTTCTTGCTAATGCGGCAGACGATTGGACATTATCCAAAAAAATATTAAAATACAGTAAAAGAAATGTTCTAGAAACTTTACTATATTTACTTTACTATATTCTTTAGTAATCTTTATATTAGATTTAATTTGAATATCTTCTTCTACATTATTTTGTCTATAAAAATATCCCTTACAATTTTTTTATAAATATATATATATATTTACATCAATTATATACATTGATCGTCGTATTTATTATATATATATTGGCATTAATTGCATACATTGACCGATGTTTTTACTTTGAATGTACTCCGTAGCGAAGTGCGGGTTTTCAGCTAGTTATTGTATAAAGAGTTACTTTTACATTTTGTGTTCTCTATCTTCAAGGGCATGACATATATATATACGAGGGTCATTCTAAAAGTAAAGAACATTTTGATCTGACGAGCCGCCTAATTCTCCCACCACCCCCCGCTTCCGTGAAATTTACTTGCCAAATCTTTCTCGTCAGTTTGACGCTAACAGCGAGCAGCTGCGGTCATTTATTGTTTATTTATGAGATTTTAAAATGTGTGACAAAAATTAAGGATCCCGCTAAGTGTGAGGTTCGTAGCGTAATACGCTTCCTGAATGCAAAAACACGTTCACCCTATTGAAATTTACAGACAGATAACTGAAGTTTATGGAAAATATTATGAATGAAGCTTCAGTTCGAAAACGGTGCATTATTTTTAAATGCCGCAGCTTACTGCCTTCACAGACTACGCAGTGCCATTCAAAACAAACGGCGTGGATTGTTGTCCAGCGGCATTGTGTTTCTTCGCTCGTCCGCATGCTGCTGCGTTGACGAAGGAATTTGCTTCAGCAATTTAACTGGGAATTTAACATCCCACCTTAATCCCGGACTTGGCCCCCAGTGATTACTTACTTTTTTACCAAATTGAAGGATTTTTTGGGCGGAAACCACTATGAAAATGATGACGAACTGAAAGAGGAAGTTAGTAACTGGCTCAAAAACTTGGCGGCAAGTGAGTATGCAGAAGGCATAGGAAGCTGGTACAGCGCTTTGACAAATGGTTCAATTTGAACGGCAACTACGTAGAAAAATAGGTAAGATATCAAAATGTGTTGTACAATAAGTTTTCTTTCATTATCTTGAATAAAAATGACTAGAGAAACAAACGTTCTTTACTTTTAGAATGACCCTCGTATATATATATATATATATATATGTGTGTGTGTATATATATATATATATATATATATATATATATATATATATATATATGCAGGTAACCCTCCTATAACAGGGTAGATAGGTTCATAGAAACTGCCGTGTTGTGTGAAACCGTGTTATATAAGACCCAGAGACAGTTCAAAAACGGGGGGTTACGTTCTGAAAACTGATTAAATACAAACATTTTTAAAAAATTCCATAAAATCAACTTAATTTTTATTAAAACTATAAATGTATGTATAACACGAAACGAAAAGAAACAAAAAAAATTTTATTATCATTTAATACGACCTTAATGAAATAAATTTCTTCCTCATCACTGCTCAGTACAATCAAACGAGAACGTTTTTCCGGTTGAACGATATCATCTTCACTTTCAGAACCTCTTTCTTCATTTAGATTTTTTGTACCTTTTATCCTCTTTAAAAAAATCTGTAATTTTTGTTTATTTGTTGGTTATTACAAGGTCATTGTAGATTCACGGTATTGAGATAGACAATTTTGAAGCTCCCTTTTGAATTTTCGGCTTCTTTCAGCGGAGGGTCCGAATTCAGGAAAAATGATTCAAGATTTTCAGCTAAGCTTAGGCCTTCTTGTAATTTTATAGAGGGGAAAATGAATAAATTATAATTTGTTTGTACATTTTCCATGTAAAGCCACTATAGTACATTATTCCTTCCAGTCATTATTTTACGGTAATTTAGTTTTTAAATGTGTTAAACAAAAATCATATTATCTAGTGCTATAGGAGTACAGTGTTGTACAAAAAGGTTTTCGCAATTTTTTCATCGTGTTAGAGCGAAACCGTGTTGTAAGATGCCGTGCTGTAGGATATATATATATATATATATATATATATATATATATATATATATATATGTGTGTGTGTGTGTGTGTGTGTGTGTGTGTGATGAGATGACCAGAATGGTCATCTCATGAAGAAAAGCGTACACCGTGGCCGAAATAATGAAAGTTTGAATCATGAAGAAAATAATTTATTCCACGAGAACAGCGACATGACATCTTATTCGCATCGAGCCAGTCCAGCGTCTACCTCGTAAGAGCGCCAAAATACAATTAGCTCAGGGAGGTTGCCAGAATTGGCGGAAAAAGTTAGTGTGTGGAAAGGCGAGGCAAAGAAGAAAGAGGGGTTACCAGGACAGAGATACGGCTCAGAATGGGCGATCATAAGCAGTTAGTAATATTATCACACACATATATATATATGTGTGTGTGTGTGTAAGGAATAAATTTTAACCACCTATAATCGCCTGTAATCCGACTTCTCTCTCTCTATGGTAACCCTTCCGTTCTTTACACCTTTTCTCATATACTAACCTACCTCGGCAATTTCTGGCAACCTGTTTACAGCTACTTTGATATGCTCGCGCAGTAGATGGGAGTTGAACGCCATGCTGTACGGTGATGTTTTGACTGCAATAAACTGCGGTGTTCATTGTATTCGAATCTTATTATTGTTTCGACCACGATGTATTTGTTAACAGGAGATGACCATTCGGGTCATCACACACACACACACACACACATATATATATATATATATATATTCTAATAAAGGCTATTGAAAATTAAGCATTCATTAAAGATATCACTGAAAATCTCAGACGTTATTTGAAATACGTTCAATAGCTGTTCAGGGAAATATTTAACAAATATATACCTAATATGTCAAATAGTGATAAAATAAATATTAATTGTTATTTGATTTGTCATTAGTGCATTATAATAAGGATAAAGTACCCTCTTTATGACATGATGAATCCGATTTTTTCATACCTAATTCACTGATAAACAAATTTCGATTTTCTCGATGTCTATTGGTTTAAACAGAATTATATTTTGTAAATTTCGAAACAGTATTAATTGAAATTCCAAATAATGTTTTTTTTTCTTTTACACTTCAGACAAAATCGTATTGAATGAGCAAAATTTTAATTTAAAATTTAAAAACTTAATATCGAGGAGTGTTACTGTAGCAGGTAATTATAATACAAAATTTTTACGCAAAATAATGGTCTTTATTTACAGAATAAAATGAATTATTTTCCGTTTTATAAAGGGTCATAAAACCAACATCTATTAACATAGTCATTAAAGTCGTTAAGTAAAAAAATCTCCTTGGAAGATTTTATCTTCTGTTGGAAAAAAATAACACCTATTGAAGATACTGTATTTTTTCTGTTTGTGCGGAACCAACTTTTCGAGCTCATTTTGTAACTTGTAAATGCCTATTATTACTGCAGATAGAAAATATATTTATCAAATATAGGATAAATTTTAAGGATGCGAGCAGTGTATTTCTTATAATGCTGCTTAGATTTTACTGTACCCAAGATTCTCATTTCTGTTGTTTTTTAATTTGTATATTTTGAGTCTTTTCTTTTTATGCAAGATACTAAACGAAAAATCGGTATACAAAGATATTAAACTATAATTACGAAAAGGAACAATAACATGAACCGTCCGAAAGATTTCCCGGAATAACAAATAACATAACATTTTGAGAAAAATAAATATCACCAGCGTTGCTGAAACATACTGAAAAAAAGAAAGGTTCCCACAATATTAATAACATTTCCTTTATTTATATAAACATACTAGATCTAGATATTGTTATTTTTAATCAATAATCTACATAAACTAGATGGATGCATTTATTAAATTTAAAAACAAGTTTTTTTATTTATTAATGCATACTTTTGATATTGATGTATATATGTGTGTGTGTGTGTGTATGTGTTTGTTTACACACACATATACATATGTATATATATATATATATATATATATACATACATATATATATATATATATATATATATATATATATATATATATATATATATATATATATATATATATATATATATATATACATATATATATATATATATATATATATATATATATATACAGTAACCACCGCTTATAGTGATCAGTGGTTATAAGAATCAACCGTTTATAAGAATCAATATCGCGAAAACAGAAACAAATGTATTATTTCCATGTTAAAATTTTCGCTTTTAAGAATCAATCCACCGGTTTTAAGAATAAGTTTACACTCTTCGCTTTCCTTTCATTTTTCCAAGAAAGCCACTTAAACCCTCCAAAGCCATGAAGTTCTTTCTTTTTTTAAAGAAAGATTGATAAGATGGGATGGAATATAGTCATAAAATTCATCCCTTTCTTTGTTAGACATAACATAATAGTTTTCCCTTAATCGTTTTAGCACAAGACTGTCCTATTAGCTTGACCCGGGGGCATCTTTACCCGTCCGGGTCCGATCTCACTTTTCTCCACTGACAAACAAAAATAGGGTCTCTTTTTTCCCACCTCCCACATCCTCTTTGCGATTTCCTGGGCCCTGAAACACATAAATCTTCGGCGAAGTGGCCACTATCACTTTGGCAAACGTGACATTAGTAGATTCAGCACGTTATCACACCGTGAAACGTAAGCAAGAAGGTGAATCTTCGCCTGAGACTATTAGTATTTAAAGAGATCTAAACGGCCTTCTGAAAACTTCATTCCGTCAAACTACCATAGAAAACTTTTTCTTGCTCCCTTCCTGTAGTTGAAATGTTAAAACTGTTAAGCAGGTATGTTGTAACAAATATTGGATTTTTTTCTTCTCTTACTATAATCACGTGTATCTACTTATAGGTGTAAAAATAAAGTTGTATTTTTAAAATTATAAAAAAATAATTTTAACAAAAGATAATTAACGTAAATTGAAGAGTATTTTATGCTAAATTATCTAATATATGTATATATATAGGTGTGTGTGTGTGTGTGTGCCTGTCCAAAATCCTAAATTTCGGCTATAAGAATCAACCGCTTATAAGAATCAAAAACAGTAATAGCAAACGTGATTCTTATAAGCGGAAACCACTGTATATATATATATATATATATATATATATATATATATATATATATATATATATATGTATACATACACACACACACACACACACACACACACACATATATATATATATATATATATATATATATATATATATATATATATATATATATATATGTATACATACACACACACACACACACACACACACACACACACATATATATATATATATATGTATACATACACACACACACACACACACACACACACACACACACACATATATATATATATATATATATATATATATATATATATATATATATATATATATATATATATATATATATATATATATATAATCAAACAGAACAGAAGAGAGTCTACTCACCACCACTGATGCCTGATTTCATCCTGATTCACCTAAATTCCTTTTATACGGATTTATATATAAAATAGTGTGCATATGATTTCTGTTCAAAACTGTCTCAAAAATTTGTACGCTTATCTCAATTAAAAAAGGTCCCAATATAATCAGTACTTAGAGAAAAATGATAAGTTTAAATACTGAAATTATGTAGCGTCTAACTCTGTAAGCTGTTTTTTGATTTGATTTGATTTGATTTGTGGTATACCAAATGACATAAAAACTAACATGAAGTTTTGAGGAAACCAATAATTTTTGTTACTGTTTCGTTTTGATCAGATTGTCTAGAATGCACTACGTATCTCCTTGGTGTACACATGATTCCATTATCAGTACTGTATTCATTGGAACCTGTTCACGTTCACATTGAGGCTATAATTTATTTAAATACTATTTTACAGGATTACAATACACGATTTTTGTTTTTGAAAACTCTATTTATGGTAGATTACTTTCTTGCTCCCATTTCACTGATATTTTCACTGATTCTTTTCGCTCTTTTACCATTTCGTCTACTGATACTAGGAGTGATGTCGCAAGCTACAAATCGATCTGTAAACATGTTACTTATAAGCCACACTGCCGTGAGTCAGAGAGATTTTAGTCAGTTAGTTGTTAATTTAAACGAGATTTGACGCAAATAAAACGGCCTACACTTAAGTAAATTACTTTTTACATTCCTACTATTAGTTCACACTCTCTCTATATATATCTTGTTCAAATTTTCAATCGTTAATAAAAGTACTTTTTATTCATCCACTCAATATCAAATACATTTTTAAAACTTGTAGTGGATGACACTTGATGTTAATACAGTTTTTCAAATATTAATTCATTAGTTAAATTTAATTAATCAATTTTAGTTTTAGACCTAGAGCGTCTCTTGCTCTTGAATAGTAATTTCCCTCTTGTTACTGTGTAAACGGTAGCACTGCGGTATCGCGGGCTTCTCCCGTCCTGTAGGTTGCAAGATCGAATCCCCAACCTGACAAACTTTTTTTCTCTCTTTCCCCCCCCTCCTAATCTCGCACAGTAGGCAAGGTTCTGGCAGGCAATCCTTTTTTCCAATTCCTACTATTAGTTCACACTCAAATTTTTCTTTGTTGACCTAAGTAGGAATTGACTTTAAAATTTTTTTATATATATTACTTGTTTTTCTCTTTTTTTTCTCAAAGTGGGAAAAATATATATAACAGACAGCTAGTTCGAGATTTATAATGTGCTAAACTTATAAGCTGTAAATTTCAGGATTTAGATATTTAGATACTTAAAGCCCTACCTGGAAACGTATGAAAAATACACTTCTTAGATACTTATAAAATACTTTCTATTCTATGCCTATATTTAACAAACATATCATTTCCTTTTAAATCTAAATGCGTATTAATATATTCACTTTTCGGACATCCGAGAACAAACAAATTTAATCGAGGATACAGCGTTATACTGTACTGAATTTTTATGATAAAATCTCTTACAAACAGATAATGCTTTATCTACTTTGCAGCTGCAAAAATTTGCGGTTAAGGTGACAAGGGATGTTCAACATGGAATTTTTTAAATTTTCAATTTTTAACTTTATAAACAGACTAGCTGAAAACTCGCGCTTCTCTACGGAGTACATTCAAATTAAATACAACGGTCAACGTATACAATTTATGCCAAAAAATAAATATGTATATTTATAATAAATGCGACGATCAATGTATACAACTGATGTAACATATATATCTATCTATATATATATATTTATAAAAAAAATCGTAAGGGATATGCATTTTTTTGGATAATATCCAATCGTCTGCTGCATTAGAAAGAGAAAATAATATTTTTTTTGTCTATTTAGTTATTACGCACGTGACGATAAATTTATTGAAAGTACCAGAAAAAGAAATCACGTGATCAGCATTTAATAAATTAAATTCTAAATATTAGTCTTTAAAAATTGACCAAAAATCAGGAAATGGAGGTAAAAATTCGAAAAAAATTTCATTTTGAAGGAATTTTTATGATTTTCTTGTGATATAAATTTTATAGCCCTCAATGTATTATTTTAAATGCAAACGTAAAAAAAGGTTTAAAAAACAGATTAAAAATTTAATTTTAAAAAATCTAAGAAGGATTTTTGAAAAATCTTTCTTAGTGCACCCCTACACTATTAGAAGAATCGCCATGCAAAATTTCAGCCCTTTATGTTCAGCGGTTTGGTCTGTGCGTTGTATGTCAGTCAGTCAGTGAATGAATGAATGAGTCAGTTACGGAACTGTTTTATATATATAGATTGAGGATAAGTAATATTCCTTTTTACTACACTGAAGACCCTTAGAATTCCAAATATAGATTTTGAGGTACAATACTACCCGTTTTTCAAATTATTTTTCAAAAACACTAGCATTTTTCAAAATGCTCGAGGTGCATTCCATACCATTTTAAAACTTTAATTTTCTAAATATAAGTTTACCATATATGTATAAACATAGTTGTGCACTGAATTTTTATTTTTTGAATAAATGCAAAGCCATAGATAATTTTTTTTTTTAATTTGCCCTTTATTTTATGTTTTTGATATCTTTTTATTTCAGTTAATAGTGAATAGATTTAGAAACTATTTGGGGTTTTAAAGAACTATGCACAGTTTTGTGACAAACATTTCCGTTAACAATCCCGAGAATTTTGGAAGAAATCAAAAGAAAATAAATGCTCATGGGGCATTTTGAAAAATACTAGGAATTTTTGAAGAATTTTGTGACAAACATTTCCATTAGCAATCCCGAGAATTTTGGAAGAAATCAAAAGAAAATAAATGCTCATGGGGCATTTTGAAAAATACTAGGAATTTTTGAAGAATTTTGTGACAAACATTTCCATTAACAATCCCGAGAATTTTGGAAGAAATCAAAAGAAAATAAATGCTCATGGGACATCTTGAAAAATACTAGGAATTTTTGAAGAATTTTGTGACAAACATTTCCATTAGCAATCCCGAGAATTTTGGAAGAAATCAAAAGAAAATAAATGCTTATGGGGCATTTTGAAAAATACTAGGAATTTTTGAAGAATTTTGTGACAAACGTTTCCATTAGCAATCCCGAGAATTTTGGAAGAAATCAAAAGAAAATAAATGCTCATGGGGCATTTTGAAAAATACTAGGAATTTTTGAAGAATTTTGTGACAAACGTTTCCATTAGCAATCCCGAGAATTTTGGAAGAAATCAAAAGAAAATAAATGCTCATGGGGCATTTTGAAAAATACTAGGAATTTTTGAAGAATTTTGTGACAAACATTTCCATTAGCAATCCCGAGAATTTTGGAAGAAATCAAAAGAAAATAAATGGTCATGGGGCATTTTGAAAAATACTAGGAATTTTTGAAGAATTTTGTGACAAACATTTCCATTAGCAATCCCGAGAATTTTGGAAGAAATCAAAAGAAAATAAATGCTCATGGGGCATTTTGAAAAATACTAGGAATTTTTGAAGAATTTTGTGACAAACATTTCCATTAGCAATCCCGAGAATTTTGGAAGAAATCAAAAGAAAATAAATGCTCATGGGGCATTTTGAAAAATACTAGGAATTTTTGAAGAATTTTGTGACAAACGTTTCCATTAGCAATCCCGAGAATTTTGGAAGAAATCAAAAGAAAATAAATGCTCATGGGGCATTTTGAAAAATACTAGGAATTTTTGAAGAATTTTGTGACAAACATTTCCATTAGCAATCCCGAGAATTTTGGAAGAAATCAAAAGAAAATAAATGCTCATGGGGCATTTTGAAAAATACTAGGAATTTTTGAAGAATTTTGTGACAAACATTTCCATTAACAATCCCGAGAATTTTGGAAGAAATCAAAAGAAAATAAATGCTCATGGGGCATTTTGAAAAATACTAGGAATTTTTGAAGAATTTTGTGACAAACATTTCCATTAGCAATCCCGAGAATTTTGGAAGAAATCAAAAGAAAATAAATGCTTATGGGGCATTTTGAAAAATACTAGGAATTTTTGAAGAATTTTGTGACAAACATTTCCATTAACAATCCCGAGAATTTTGGAAGAAATCAAAAGAAAATAAATGGTCATGGGGCATTTTGAAAAATACTAGGAATTTTTGAAGAATTTTGTGACAAACATTTCCATTAGCAATCCCGAGAATTTTGGAAGAAATCAAAAGAAAATAAATGTTCATGGGGCATTTTGAAAAATACTAGGAATTTTTGAAGAATTTTGTGACAAACATTTCCATTAACAATCCCGAGAATTTTGGAAGAAATCAAAAGAAAATAAATGGTCATGGGGCATTTTGAAAAATACTAGGAATTTTTGAAGAATTTTTTGAAAAACAGGTCCTATTCTCCCCCAAAATACTTATCTGTTAATTCTAAGTGTCTTTAATGTAGAAGAAAAGATTATTAATTATTATCATTTTGTGTATACAGTAAAATATTGAAAATTTGAAGGAAACGAAGTTGAAGGTCCTTTACCCCCTTAAATTTACTACCTAGAAACTTAAAAGGAAACCTTGAAATTCGCGTATTTTCACTCTGTTAAATGGTATTTAATAAATAAATGCATTGCCTAGAAACGAAAACTTTCTTTTATATACATACATTACACAAACATATAATTTCCTATTTAATCTACACGGGTATTAATGTTATCCGCATTTCCACGGCATCGGAGATTGCGATTATTAAATCTGTTCACTTTTCGGATATCAGAGGACAAACATTTAACCGAGGATACAGCGCAATACTGTATAGAAATTTTATGGCTGAATTTCTCATAAATAAATAATGCCTGATCCATTATGCGGCTGTAGTTGCTTGTGGTTAAATTTACTACCTAGACACCCGCCTTACCTAGACAGCTAAAAGACAACCTTAAAATTCGCGTATTTTAACCCTGTGCATTCGCATGTAATAAAAAAACGCATTACTCAGAAACATAAAATATTTTCTCGGTATACTTATATTTGCCAAACTTATCATTTCCTATTTAATCTACATCAGGGGTTCTTAAACTTATGTAGTCCGAGGACCCCCTATTGAACAACATTTCTTTTTGTGGACCCCCTCCCAATTCTAGGCATTTTAAGTCGTTTTTGAGACTTAATTTCTGACTCAATAATCTTATAGGCACTACGTTATAATAAATATTTGTAAAAATGTATCGCTGGTTATTTTAATAAATGGTCTTGCGCATTTATAGAGACGAACATTTTTTTAGGACATAGAATAAAAACAGTAGTAAAAAGAATTTTAAAAGTTACAAATCATAATACATTAAACTCATACAAACATTTCTTGGTCAAATATTGTTCAAAATAGATCTATCTTATTATACTATGTTTTCTGTAAATGATTTTTACTTAATGAGATGGGTGCAGTGGTTCTCTTGAAACCAGAACCGCAATGGCGGGCTCTATGTTGGAAAGTTTTATTATGAGGTCCGCTTCTACATTGAGTTTGTTTCTATACTTTGATTTCATATATATAACAGTACCGAAAAAGCCTGTACAGTGGCGTAGCGAGCATAACTGGCGCCCGGGGCACGATACCTTTGTGGCGCCCCTCCCCTGAAAAACATATAGTAATATAATATATAGACCCTATATTGGCGCCCCCGATAAACATATAATAACATAATATATAGACCTTATATTGGCACTCCACCCCCGAAAAGCATATAGTAACATAATATATAGACCTTATGTTGGTGCCCTCCCCTAAAAACATATAGTAATATAATATATAGACCTTATATTGGTGCCCCCCACAAAATAATATAGTAATATAATATATATACCTTATATTGGAGCCCTCCCCGAAAAACATATAGTAATATAATATATAGACCTTATATTGGGGGCCCTCCCCTGAAAAATATATAGTAATATAATATATAGACCTTATATTGGGGGCCTTCCCCTGAAAAACATATAGCAATATAATATATAGACCTTATATTGGCATCCACCTCGAAAACATATAGAAATATAATATATGGATCTTACATTGGCGCCCCTCTGCGAGTGGCGCCCGGGGCATGATAGACCCCCTTGCCCCCCCCCTTTGCTACGGCACTGAGCCTGTATACATAAATATGTTGTGCAGAACGGAATCAAATGTTGGAGGGCTTCATTTGCAAGTGCAGGGTAATCAGATCTGAGAAATAACCAAAAGTTTGTGAGTTCATTTTTGTTGAATTGTAGTTTCAAAGACGTATCGCATGAAAATTCCACGAGAATATCTTGTTCAAGTATAGATTGTTAATGTCAAAATTGTTTCGCGGACCACAGTTTAAGAATCTATGATCTACATGCATATGATCTATTTACGTTTTCGAGAAACAGATTTAATCAACGATACAGCGTCATACTGTACAGAAATTTTCTGCTAGAATTTCTCACAAACAAATAATGACTTATCCGCTTTTGCAGCTGCAATAGTTTGCGGTTAAACTGTGCCAAGCGTTTAAGATTACACCCAGCGAAACGGGCACGATTTAATTCCTCATTAGCTGAGTCAGAGAAACGCCGTAAGAAGTATTCCGACAGGTCTAGAGGAAATAAGATCAACGCTTTTAATGTATAGCCAATCTTCGCTGCACTAAAAGGAACATGTTGACACTTATGGCACTTGTTACACTTGATGATTGCTCGAGAAATCTGGGTTACGAGTGTTAACTGGAAATTAGACGTTTAAAACTTCTTTTTTTATTATTATTATCCTGAATTACATATGTTTACTTTCAAACACGTAATTGCATTTCCTTTTTTAAATAAAATTTCTCACAATTATCTCAGAATGTTTACTGTATCAGTTTCGTTGAATTTTAAATATTTATTTGTTATTTTTAAATTTGAATGCTTGTGATCTCTTACCTAGTCTATATATGTAAAACAGTTCCGTAACTGACTCATTCATTCACTGACTGACTGACTGACTGACATACAACGCACAGACCAAACCGCTGGACCTAAAGGGCTGAAATTTTGCATGGCGATTCTTCTAATAGTGTAGGGGTGCAGTAAGAAAGATTTTTCAAAAATTCTTCTTAGATTTTTTTAAATTAAATTTTTAAGCAGTTTTTTAAACTTTTTTTTACGTTTACATTTAAAATAATACATTGAGGGTTATAAAATTTATATCACGAGAAAGATCATAAAAATTCCTTCAAAATGAAATTTTTTTCGAATTTTTACCTCCATTTCCTGATTTTTGGTGAATTTTTAAAGATTAATTTTTAGAATTTAATTTATTAAATGCCGATCACGTGATTTCTTTTTCTGGTACTTTCAATAAATTTATCGCCACGTGCGTAACAACTAAATAGACAAAAAAAAATACTTTTTCCCTTGCTAATACGGCAGACGATTGGACATTATCCAAAAAAATATTGAAATACAATAAAAGATATTATGTTCCTCAAACTGTACTATATTCTTTTGTAGGCATTAATTGCATACATTGACCGCTGTATTTAATTTGAATGTACTCCGTAGCGAAGCGCGGGTTTTCAGTTAGTATTTTAATAATTCAAGAAATTTCACCGTCTCCCCACCTTTCGGTGATACGGTATATCCTGAGCTAATACCATCAAGGTAAACTCAAGAGAGAAAAAATTATTCTTATACTATTATTTAATTTAATGTGGACTGAAAAACAACCCTGGGCTCGAACCTGGACCAACCGGATGGCAGGCGAGTACACCACCCCTGTGCCAGCACTAATACATATACAGTTATACGATTTCTTATAGATTTAAATCAACATCCAATGCTGTTTCACCCTACATTAAACCATTCTGCAAATGCACAGAGCTATTTTAAACAATAATTAATAGTCAACAACAGTTAGTAGTCAACAATATGACTTTACATTGATGCCTTATAATTTTTTTTACACTAGTTACACTCATATATTACTAAATACTTTTACACAGATGCATTACTACTGGTCAACAAGAAATATAATGCACTTCAATTACAAATCATTTCATCTACATTTCTTAAGAACATTTGTTAAGGAGGGAAATAAACTTTACAATATTCTTGTATTATTACTTTTAAATTTTGTGTATTTATCTTTTCATCAATCAACTAAGCTTCAGTCCATCAACATTAATTTACCTTCAATATCTAGTTTTTTAATAATACAGAACGCTTTGCTTCATAAAGTAACGTACCTTTAATAAAGTGTTTTATTCAAAACACTCCATATGATAAATCAACTTCATTTGCATTCTAAAAGTTGTATCGAAATCAATCGAAAAACATTTTTCCTGCTATGATTAACATGTTATAGATTTTAAATACTGAATTGGATGAGATAAATAAATGAATGATTTTGAGGAACAAGTAGGTCCCACGTCAAAAGAATTGTATACGGGGTGATTCAAAACTCCATGTACAAACTTTTAGGGGAGATAGAAAACTCAAAAACAAAACAGAATCACATAGGAATGTATGACCGGAAACGCAAACCGGTTCATCTAGAGCAGTGGTTCCCAACCTTTTTCAGCTGGCGACCCACCTTTACTTATCGGAATACCTTCACGGTCCATCGGTCCATGGTGGAGTAAAAAACCTTATTTGTATCGTACCCCTTCCCTAAGTACAGAGGCTGTTCGCACATTTTTTAGACGATTTTGGTAAGCGGTAATAAAAATTCGTTTGCTGCAACAGAAATAATTGCAATTGAACTATGTTTTCAAAAGTCAAAATTATCGTCTGCGGCTTGAAAGTTTTGTTTTTATTCAAAATGGCGTTTTTAACAAAGCAGTGGTTCAAAGGCTACATTTATGCTATTTCCGAAGAGAAATATGCATACTTCGTTATCCAAAAGCGATGTGAGAGTCATGGTTTTGTGATATCTAAAGCGTCGATAGGTAATATCGTCAACAAGAAAGGAAAAAAACGTCAAATTGGAGCCTCAAGTGGGACAAAAATTCCAAACAAGTATCCAAGGAAAAAACGGACATCTTCGACTATTGCAAAGGTACGTTGTTTAATGTTAAAAGAAAATCCCCCTAGTCAAAGGACAGTTGCAAAATCATTAAAATGCTCGGTGTCCACTGTAAACAAAATGATAAACGTTGATTTAAATCTTAAGAAAGCGAAAAAACTCAATGTGCATCGTCTTCTTCCAAATCATATCTCTGAACGCAGGACACGATGCAGAATTCTATATGAGAAACATTTATCCAAAGAAAAATGGAAAACAATTGTCACAATAGATGAATCATGGGTGTATTTAAATGACTGCAACAAAAAAAAACCATTTATTATCATAAAAGGGGAGAAAAAAATTTAAGTACATGGTTCAAATAATCGAAAGAAAGTTTTTCTAAGGGATTCATGATTGTTGCTGGTTTTTCTTATAATGGCAAGTTAAAAATAAATAGAGTGGAAAAAAATGTCAAGATTAACTCCAAATACTATGAGGAACATATTTTATCGCCAATTTTTCTGAATGAAATACCATCGCTTTACCCACAGTGCCATCAATCTGTGAGACTCATCAGGACAAAGCTAGCCGTCACACATCAAAATCCACTGTAAAATTCCTAAAAGAAATGGAACAAAAAACTGGTATCAAGGCCATACCCTTCACTGATATCCCTACTAAATATCCCGATGTATCACCTATGGATTTTTGTGCTTTTGGACTTTTAAAATCTGCATTATCCAAACGTCGTCCCAAAACCCTTACCGGACTCTGGAAAGCTATTCGGGAGGAATGGGATAGAATACCTCTTCTGACACTTCAAAAGGCATTATTATCCTGGAAATTGCGGTGTCGAAAGATAGTTCAGAATAAGGGATGTCAAATAGAACATTTAAAACACAAGAATTTTATGTAATTTAGTTTTGTGAATACAATATACATCGTCTAAAAAATGTGTGAATAGCCTCTGTATATATAATTTACCATCAAATATTGCAAATATATATATATATATATATATATATATATACATATACAGTGGAATCTCGATCTATCGTTTTTCAAGGGACCGACTGAACTGAACGATAAATGATGGAAAACGATAGATTCGGGAAAATAACAAAGCAATATGATCGCCGGGACTGAGTGAAATAAACGACACATACGGGAAAACGATCGATCGATATTCCACTGCATATATACATATATATATATATATATATATATATATATATATATATATATATATATATAATATATATATATATATATTATATTATATATTATATATATATATATATATTATATTATATATATATATATATATATATATGCTTTTTTGAAGACACAGATTGATTACTGATAAACAATTTGTGCCTTGATTTGAAAATGGTTGAAAAAATATAAGCACTTTGTAGCAAAACAGTTATTTATTTATCAATAGATATATGTTTGCAATATATGCAACAAGTGGTTTCATACTCACTAACAAGTGTTCCTAGGTGAAGATAAAAACTACAATTATAAGAGTACACAAAGATCATTTTAATTTTTCAGGTAAAAAAATTCATACAGCTTTGATATAATTACAATTAAGAAAATTGTTATCACAATCTATCAATATGTAAAATTGCTGTTTCTAAGTAAGTTTCGATTTTTCTTATCTTTTCTGATGATTTATTCGATGGTTTCTGATAGTTTTAGGATCGAGTCGCGACCCACCTGTATCCCTTCCGCGACCCACTAGTGGGTCTCGACCCACCGGTTGGGAACCGTTGATCTAGAGCAATGGTTCTAAACCAGTGGTACGAGAAACCCCTTGGGGGGTAAGCGAAAATCTGTAAGGGGTACGCGGATGACTGCCAAAAAATTTACAATATTATATTGATACATGCTAGAATTTAATTGTGGCAAAAGTTTGAGTAATGATTTAAAACTGAAAACTATTAGTAAAGGTGCAAGCAAACACGTCGCTCGTTACTACTGTAGTAAACTGGACCAGTAGTGTGCAAGTATGCAACACAGAGTGGCAGACAGGGAGAGCAGCGCTGGCTACCGACACACTGCCGCAACAACGAGTTACCTCAACCGCGCTATCGGCCACCGTGCATTCATTTCCCCCTTTCGCCATTCTGTCTGTGTCTGTTTAGTCATTATTAAGGGGACAGTGGACCTTCAAACCTAACTTTTTTAGTTTTGAATGGATTTGCTTGAAATTTGAATATGTGTTTAGTACCATAGATATGTAAAAGTGGTTAAAATTTAAAGATGAAATATTCATAATTTATGAATTATGAATTATTAATTATATCAAAAATTGGCCTCATTAAAAATGTTTCAGGCGCATTTCTTTTGAATGTAATATGGTAATTTTTATTTACGGGATACCTTATAGAACAAACAATGAAACTTATTGCTTATTTTAAGCATTCGTTAAAAATTTAAAGAGAAAAAAAATAATAATAGTGAAAACAGCCTTTTTATTACTCAAAATACCTATAAATCGTCTTTTCGAGTACAAAATTTAGATATCCTGAGCTACGAAGCATAATTTTTTTCAATAAGATTTATTTGATGTACAGTTAAGTATATAAAACTTAAATTTCAAAGCAATACGATTATTAGAAATGCGCCTTTAGCAGTTTGAATATTCGTATGATACGAAAATGTATATTTTGAGAAAAACACATTTAAAGTTATTGCTATTCGTAACCACATAATATCTAAATTAAATACAAATGCCTATAACTAGGAAAGTAATCGCAGAAAATAAAAATTCTTTTTGCAACACATTCCTACTCGTCTGTAGTTTCACAATTCAATAAAATGAAAAAATCGAATATTTGGACAAATTTCTCAATTTTGAAAGTCCGCTCTCCCCTTAACTACTCAGTAACTTTCCAGTTTTCAATCTTACTTTGTGCGTGGACATATTACAGTAAGAATAGTTAAAGGTCGTATACTTTGAAAAGTGTTTATATATTTAACGATAAGTGTTTATATATTTAACGATAAGTGTTTATATTTAACGATAAGTGTTTATATTTAACGATAAGTGTTTATATTCATTAATTTACGACGATGAATAAATGGCTTCTTTGTGCTTGGACAGTTAAACTTTAACTAATATAACACATTTTAATAAAACTAAAGTGTTTTTGCTGGGGGTACGCATAGTTAATGATACACAAAAAAGGGGTACGTGGGTTGAAAAAGATTGAGAATCCCTGACCGAGAGGATAAACAAAGGTGCAGGAATGAAAAGCCAACAATGGGGAGATTTCTGCATCTTTGTTTATCCTCTAGCTCATAGGTTCTTAAACTGTGGTCGGCGGACCCTTGGGGGTCCGCGTAGCCATTAGCGGGGGTCCGCGAAACAATTTTGACATTAACTTTTTAAAATTCTTCATTAACTTTATTAAAGTCTTTTTACTACTATTTTTATTCATTTTACGTTTTTTTTATTCTATATCCTAATAAAAATGTTCATCTCTATAAATGCGCAAGACCATTTATTGAAATAACCAGCCATACATTTTTACCAATATTTATTACAACGCAGTGCCTTTGAGATTAATGAGCTAGAAATTAAGTCTCAAGAACGACCTAAAATGCCTAGGGTTGGGATGGGGGTCCGCAAAAAAAATGTCGTTCAAGAGGGGTCCTCGGACTACATAAGTTTAAGAACCCCTGCTCTAGCTGATCAAGTTTGCGCTTTCGGTCATACATTCCTATGTGATTCTGTTTTGCTTTTGAGTTTCCTACCTCCTCCAGAAAAATGCGATATTTCTGGCCATCCAGTAGGGGTGGTAACAGGTATGGTCCGATTAAGTAAACAGCGACCTACGGCGTCAGGTTTGCGTTTCCGGTCTTACATTCCTATGTGATTCTGTTTTGTTTTTGAGTTTTCTACCTCCCCTAAGAGTTTGTACATGGAGTTTTGAATCACCCTGTATCTTAAAGACTACTGGAAATTTTTGGTACACATTTCTCATTCAGAGCAATTCTTCGAAACGTGCTCTTAGGGAAAACCGGTAACGTGCATCGAGGCGAGTGTTGACCAAAACATACAAAGTTTGACTTTCAACGACTGTATGAAATTGGTTTCAGTACACAAAAATGTGAAAGTTTTTGCAGATTAGACACGAAAACCTTCTCTCTCTTAAAAGGTGTGCTTAAAAGTTTTTTATTCATGAACTTATAATGTTCAGAACCGGAAATATTTAGACGCACTTGCTTCTGAAAAACGGAGTAAGTGTGTGCGTATGTGTCTTGTATTTATCACCTGTTTTTTTTTCTCTGCGACGACGTTGGAGTAAGTGAAGTTCCACTGGTGCAAGTGAAATGAAGATGTGACTCTTATATATATATATATATATATATATATATATATATATATATATATATATATATATATATATATATATATATACATATATATATATATATATATATATATATATATATATATATATATATATATATATATATACATATATATATATATGTATATATATATATATATATACATACATATATATATATATATACATATATATATACATATATACACATACATATATATATATATATATATATATATATGTATATATATATATAT
>OU015497.1:13303046-13340546 GCA_907164885.2 Dolomedes plantarius | reverse complement strand
AACCGCATATGATAAACACAGCTGCTGAGTAGATAAAGGACCCAGTTGTGCCAGGAATTTTTTTTCTCCAGCATGTAGAACTTGGATTAGAGCAGAACGGCTGAACTACTGACCTTTAAACTGGGGATGTATGTCCGTCGAAAACGCTATTAAATAAGATACGTTCAATGACACTAATGAGACACAGTTTCTCAAACCCATCTCTTAAGGTTTTAATTTCTTGTGCTTCTGGATGTATACGGATTTTCGTGGCATATTTATGCGTATGCTAATAAAAATTTAGGATAATCAGAGATTTCGTCAAATTGCTTCGAATCAGCATTTTAGATTTGAGATATCGGCTTTTCGTTTTATAATTCAAATTGAATAATGTATCAGTCAATAAATAACAATGAAACAAATAACTGCAGGATCAGGTATTTTCTCACACTGGTTTGCATTAGCAGTTTGGCTTTTATTATGGACTTGTCGTTTTATAATTAGAATTGATTAATATATAAAAAATAACGATTCAGCAAATAACTGCAGGATTTTATGTCTGATAATCAGAAATTTTGTCATATTGCTTTAAATTAGCATTTTTGCTTTCATTATGGTAGTTTTAAAATTGGAATTGAATAATACACCGTAAGATGGGGTTACTTTGTGACGGATTTTAAGTTTTTTCCTGTACCAACCGATCAAAAAAGACTTTAAAGATTTAAAAGCAGCCCAAAAAGAACAATTACAAAACATTGGTGCATCCTTTCCTCACGTAAGAATGTATTGCGCTATCCCAGATGTTTAATTACCATTGAGAAATTAAACTTAAAATGTGTCACAAAGTTGCCCCGCCGAGGGTGGCTACTTTGTGACATCTGTATTTTTACCTTGAAATTCAAGAGGAAAAATTACTTGACACAAAGTTAGACAGTAAAACGCTTTTAAAAAGTTTGATACACAATTATATATACCTATTACATATATTGGACGGCTTTATTTATATCTTTGACATCAAAGAGACCTCGGGTGTCCAGGGCGGCCATCAGTTCTTTGAGAAGATGAGGAAATTCGTCTTTCCGCACATTCTGCTCCTTCGGGTAGTTTTTTTCCAAATAGTCAATACTTCTTTCTCTCCAGTAGTATTTTAGAGTACGAAAAAATGTAACATCGAGCGGCTGGAGGAGGTAGGTCGACTTCGTGGGTTATTTTGCGACAGTGTCAATGTGTCACAAAGTAACCCTGTCACCTTCCGATATTTAGGTTATGTTCTCATATCTCTCGGAAATATCACTACGCAAAAGTTATATTGCTCCGCAATCTAGCCGACATATTGACAACAAAAAATAATCACCTGTGATAGTTGGTTGCATAAGGTGTTAGCCTTCAACACATAAAGTTTCCGAAGGTTGAGTCAAAAGCTTGACAACAGGTGTGAAAGATACACTGGCCAGCAAAGACAAATGGCGCGCAGAAGCTTCGGTCACTGGCCTTTGGGTGTCGGCGGCTCCAGTTCAGAGTTTTTTTTTTTTTTTTGGGTGGGGGGGGAGGGGGCAACATTGGCTCTTAGGGTTATATATATATATATATATATATATATATATATATATATATATATATATATATATATATATATATATATATATATATATGTATATGTATATATATATATATATATATGTATATATTGTAAAGGATATTTAGTTGTGGCCGTGATTATAAAAGATCAGCACATTGCAAAAAATAAAAGAATAAAACTGGAATTCACTTACCACACTTTATTTAAGACAAGTTAGGAGAGCATAAAAAAATATTTTGCACCTCGTGCATCACAATTTATAGCACGCATGTTGAGGTCACTTATACAGCACAATTGTTAGCACGAAGATTATGTGCTCTTGGAAAATACAATTCTCAGCAAAAGAACCAAGAATCTTCGGTCAATTCCGTATTTCTGTAAATCTTTCGTAGACCAGTTGAGTCTCCTTTGTGCCACTCGCACAACCACGTGCTTCAGACAACCCTCTCCCCAAGAACAAAGACGTACACCTTCGCCGAGAACATTCGAGGAGTGACTTTTCATAAAGTCCTTCTGCCGGAAAAAAGTCCACACCTTTCCTGTTGCCAACGTTCTCTTTAAACTTTGTAGGAAGATCTGGAGAATGTCCGAATGGGTGATCAGGAGTGAAATAAAACTGGTCCCGTCTAGTTTCAAGTACGATACTTCCGAACCAGTTTTACGCTGATGTTTTCACAACATATATATATATATGTGTGTATATGTATATATATATATATATATATATATATATATATATATATATATATATATATATATATATATATATATATATATATATATATATATATATATATATATATAATATATATATGTATATATATATATAAGAAATAAACATCGTCACATTGTAAATTTAAACTCATTTAGTATTAGGTCTACAATTATATAATTTTACGCTACTTTAATTATATAATTTTAAAAAAAATACGCCGGGCTTTTTTTGTTGGGGGGGGGCAATTGCCCCTACTGCCCCCCTTGGAGCCGCTATTGACCCGGTATCACGTGCGCGGCGCAAGATCCGAAATACGAAAAAATTACTATGTGTCACATAGTTACCCCTGCAGTCAAAATGTCTTAAGGTACCAATAATAAAATTTAAATGCAGCAAATAACTGCAGGATTTTCTGAACTAGGAAACGAACACATTGAAATATGAAACACATTTAACTTTTATAAAAATTTCAAATATAAATCACCCTTTATTTTTCACCTTCATCAGAGTTTCTAAATTTAAAATAAAACCTTTAAATTGAAGTCGACAATCATTGGAAACATTTTTTCCTTAGGTTAACACTGAGCTGATCGAATCATGCAACAGTCTCAAGAATTAGCATGTGTATGTTATTTTCCCATAGGAAATGCTTTTATTTTATAGAACCGTTAATGATATGTGATAGATAACGAATCATTCTCTGTAGAGAATATGAGAGCATTTTACGTTTCTCCTTACAAATTAAACACTCGAACCATTTTCTTTCCTCCCTCGCTTTTCAACCCAATTCAAAGGAAATGCAGTCTATAGAAGTTAATCTTATCATGACCCTATCTATTAAATCACCTTCAGCGCAGTGCTGTTTAAAGGACCGGCGTTCATTGCTTCATCTTTACTAAATTAATTAATGGAATCTTCTCTAATGTTGTCAAACACATCTGGCAGTTAATTATTTATGGTCGCTATAAAGTTCTGCATTTGATGATAGAGCTAACAAAATAATATCTTTAACAAAATCTGATAAACCTGGAATAGTTTGCCTCGACATTTCACATGTAGTGAAATGAATGTTAGAATAGCTTTGCGCGAGCAAAGTTGATGCTGTTCCTATGTATGGGAAAAGTGTTTTTAATATGGATGCAAAATTTCTGTCACAATGTTTGTTAAGGCAGATTTACTTAAGGCATATTTACTTAAACTCAAATTATATTGGCAACAGAATAATTTTTCTGGATAATACCTTAAAAATTTATCTTGGCCAAAGCTATATAATATAGCGGAAAAAAATAAATGAAAAACAGAAAACTAGCGACTATTTAAAATATGTTATGTTTTACAATGATGTTTTATGAGATCGCCTGACAATTATGATATTGATGATTCACCAATATTATTACTGTCAGACAATGGTTGGACTCAAGCCGCTATGATTGCTTATGTAGAAGCATGGACTGTGAACTCCTGACTCAGTGGTTTTGTTGGTTTCTGAAATATGTTTTATCTGAATAAAATTGGCAACATTGTTTTCCTAGTGAAAACGATTTTTATTCCATTTGTAAAATGAGACGGTGAGAGATGCAATAGAATACGTTTCTGTGTAATAGTCATGTTTTGTGCAGGGATTTGAGTCTTTTTATTACGTAAACCTCGACGAAGTTTTATTTAATACCTTGATAGAATTGCTGTAACTCTAATTAGTTAGACTTACAGGTTCGAAGGTCTATTTAGGCATAGGTGTTTGTAATCACTCGGAATTGACTTGCTTAAGATCCGGATACACAAAATTCCCCCCGAAGAAAAAATGACCAAAGTACATCAAAATTCAACATCTATTTTATTTATCGTGAAACTTTAGGCAGAAAAAAACTACAAAATTATTCTATAGTAACATTTAATACATTTTAAACCAATGTATAGTTAAGTACATAAAAAAAACGTGGATACAAATTTTTATTGATTACCCCTGCCTCTAATTTAGAAAAAAAAGGAAATTAAAGAGCATATCAGATAATGACCTATCAGGTAAGAAATCAATACATGATATCCTCCGTCCAGCACACTCTCCACTTTTTATATTATAAATGTAATTCAATACAATTGTCTTATGTTAATTAATGTTCCTTTGAATTAAATGGTACAAAAGTAATAAACATTTTTAATAATTTTTTGGTTTAATATTTGTTAGAAATCATAACAACTCCATCGGGACTAACAAATAACTTATTATATATATATATATATATATATATATATGACGTGGTTTGAAGCACATCCATTCTTTTACAATAATATCCAGTCTGCAGCGTTGTGGTGAGGCACTTCAATACTTAAGAAACATACCATAATCATTTTCCATAAGTTTATTCCTTCAGTTCACAATGAAATCACTCTCCATTTTAACATATAGCCTGGCGCTCGCCATCTCAAAACACGGAACGCTTCACTGCGTGTCCATCATAATCGATTTCATTCCCCGGTCTGCCTATTATTTTTCCCGCTATATCGAAATAACGCGCGCTAAATTCATATCTAGATTGTTCGAGAACTTTTTAAGCTGAACTCACCAATTTTCAACGTAGTCCTTTCCCGCTAATTTCTTCAAGGCTGCTCAATTCTATTAATAGCTCTCACGGCATTCTCCTCCCACCTACTTTCGCTTGTCTTAAATGTGAATAATACTGACATTTGACGCCTTATAAATCAGATCTGGTCTGAAAGCCCCATTTGTGCTCCCTTAAAATCTAACTTCTCTAAAAAAAATCCATATATATATATATATATATATATATATATATATATATATATATATATATATATATATATATACACACTTGTCAGGATACGAACCGAGAACTCTCGCTTGCCGACGTGCTAACCACCAGACTCACATTGGCCTGATTTAAATTTGATTCCAAAGAACATATACTATTATGAGAGAGTTTAATGACATTTCAACAAAGAAATTTTAAACACGATCTTTCAGAGTATCGTGTTATATCTTCCTATAACTATCCTATTTTCCTATAAGTATCATGTTTATTCCCACGATATTGCCTTATAAGCCTTACTTCAACTCTGTCTTGGGAAGCATAGTCTAAAAAATACTCTAACTCCTGAATAGTTGAATAGGATTGAAGAGCAAAACCGTGTCTCTGAAATGCAATTTACCTAACGGGAGGGTTAAAAATCATTTTGCATTCCAAAGAATAGATATACGTTTAGCTTTAAACGCAACACAATTTGAAAGCTTGAGAAATCGACAACTGGAAAATACGGATCCATTCAACGGACCTGAACTGTGCTCTCGATTCCATAGAGGGAAACAGATAACGACACAAAGGTTTGCCTTAGTGCTCAAAATATAGCTCTTGGAAAAGATTTCTAACTCGCTTGAGCGCGATAGTGAAGGTGAACCGAAATCCGTGATTTCTGAGGGGAAAAGGAAACTGTCATTCAGCGAGCGATTTCACGAGCCTACAGTCAAATTCGATGGAAAATCCTGCTATAGTGGCGTCAAAGAAAGCGATAAAACGCTAAGCCCGTTCGAAACGCTCACTTACGTGCCCTAGAGAGCGGGGATACAAAACGTCAACTCGCGAAAATACAGATTTGATTCGGAGGTGATGGATTTTGGTGGGCACGTATAGCTGACGTTAATGAATGAGGACGTTTACTCGATTCGATAGCGGAGAATTAATGTTGCGAATTGCGTAAATGTAGATGGCACGTAACACATGCTAGAGAGATCGACTGATTGTGCTTCAGGAATGAATGACCGAACAGCTTTTCACGGCTGTATCAGTAGTTTCTGCCGGAGAGATTTTTTTTGCTTCGAAATGCAACCAAAATAGATCTTTTCGAAGAAGTTGTACTTTAAATGAATCATACATATGATTTATATGTATGATTCATTTAAAGTGCAACTTAATGTATGATTCATTTAAAGTATCATACATATGATTGCAGTTGTGATTTGACAATCATAACTGCAATAAAATATAGAGACAATCATTTACAAAATTAAAAAGTTAAAACATCCGAAAATGTCTAACTCGCGCCCAAGATAGCTTATGAATAAATGATTAATTAATTAAAACTTCACAAATCCGCGATTAAGGTGTTTATTAGCGTATTAATATGTACAGATGTACGTTTGCCAATAAACGAGATCCAAGCACAGTGAAATGTAATCTCCAAGCTGTAAAGGTCACAAAAAAAGGCTCTTTCTTTATCAATCTCTACATCAGCGTCCCTTACAACTGAATATCAAACAGCTGGAACTGTGATGACGTTAATTACTATCTCATGATATTCAATAAATATTCAAGATATTGGTTTAACCCTTCAGCGGGTGGGCCAATTTTTGGAACACCAGCAGGCGCGCGTGGCACAAAGTGCAACGTCTCTTCCAACTTTGATTATTCCTTTTGTAATAAACTTTTTTTTTCAACTTTAAAATAATAATTATACTTTTTTTGACAAGATATAAAATGTTGGTATTACTGAGATATATCCATAATTAAAGGTCAAGGAATGCAGATACAATCATCTTATTTCAATACTGTCCGGTTTATTGGACCTGAGGACAACTTGCGAATGGATTCCTATTATGTCCAAAAACCTAAAAAACAATGAGATTCTCCATCTTAGTGATATGCGGGATACCGTATCATAGCTGCATATTGGATAGGCTACAACAACTCCTGCTTTTGTCGTATTGTAATCCAGTATAATCGCTGGTTTACCAGGTTAAATCCCGACTAACAATGAATGGAAAGGAATATAAGGGTCAGAAAATCGGACCTGCATTAGAAAGGGTGTAGCTTTAAATAGAAACTGCTTAGAACATTCAAACCTTACATGTAAAAACAAACCATTCAGAATTAAGAAAATGTTGCACTCTGTACACAGGCGCGCCCGCTGAACGGTTAAAGTGGTCGGTTAGCTCCCCAAAACATTAAACTTCTCCTGTACACATGCAGTAATTTATATACTGTCCGCATATCACTCAGTCGCGTGAAAATATAATAAAATAAAAATGCAGTGAAATGTTCCCATGAACCGATTCTTGAAGTAATATTGCAAGAAAATAAAAAGGAATGTGGTTGCCTTAATTACGTCACATGATGACTATGACGTTACACTGTACCACAGGTGGGGAACCTTTTTTACCATTGGAGGCCACATGCAAATTAGGTAGTAATAAAGGAGGCCGCATAAGTTGATGTACCTATAAATGCGACTTTTATGAAATTATTATAGTTAGGTATAGTTTTAACAATTTGGTGCATTATATAGAAAAATAACAAAAAAAAATTAAGTCCTTACTTATTTATTATTTGACTTAAAAAATTACAGTATAAAATATTTTTGCATTCACATAAGGGTAAAAACTTGTTATAACATTAATCATTAATTATTATTTTTTTTACAAAATTATTAGATTCATAGATACCACTGTAATTTTTTATATTTCACTGTTGGTATTTTTATTTCTGTAAGCACACACACACACACACACACACACACATATATATATATATATATATATATATATATATTCTAGGCGAATGTCTTCGCGACAAGTGCCTCCGCATTGAATATACATATATATATATTTATTTATTTATTTATTTATTTATTTAAATCTTAATAAACAACTCCATATTTAAATACCACTTCAAATAAAAATAATAAAGTAGAAGAATTTTTAAATAATTTTAACATTATAAAGAAATACAATAGAAAAATAATAGTATTAAATTATAAATAACTGACATAGCAACAATTCCTAAAATAATTTTAAAATCTAACGGAAGATTTAAGCTAGTGGGATATTTGCAATTGTTTCTTGCTTGAAAGTAATTGAATATTTGGATCAAGCTTCGTAACGCGAAGCCTGCGTACATACATTCATGCCGTTCTTTATTTAATTCCATTGATTTGCAAATTGTTGTAATCTATAAAATTAAATATTAATTAATACAAATGCTAGCTTTTATGAAGGCCGCACAAGAAGATTACGCAGGCCGTGCATTCTCCACCTCTGCACTGTACCTTAAGGCTCCTGGATTGCAGTCGTTTTGAATTCGCTTAGCACCATGTTAACCTATGGGGGAAATATTTGCAATGACTGTCGACTTGGAGATTTAAATATTTTTATTTTTAAGGGAACGGTGGACCTTTATTTGAGCAAATCTCGTCATTGTAATACTGATTGTGTTATTGTAAATAATATATATTTTTTTGTAGATTATTAGTACTAAAATAATTTTTTTCAAGTAAAAAATCATTTATGAAGCTTCTACAAAGTAATTTATAATGGGTAAGTGTAGTAATAAATTTTAAATATGTTTTTCTCAAAACAGATTTTTCAAGGTTTTTGGATTTTTTAAATGCTCTATGCTACTTAATCTTTCTTCAAAATTCATGAAGGAGAATTCATAAGGAAGAATCCTGATGCTGTTTACAAAAAAACTGGGTATGCATTTTACAATTCGACTTCATTAAGGTAATTAAATTTGATTTTAAACTTTTCAAAAGGCAAAATTTTTTTATGAAAATCGGGATGGAAATCAGAAAAAAAATCTCTCAAAAATTAACTATTCTAGGGATTAAATAATTGATACCCAGATTTGTTTGTTATACAGTTTAAAGAGATTAAAATGCAAAATCGACGAAATATCTCAAAAATTAAGTAACAAGGATCATTTTAAAATTTTGTTTATAAATTTCAAATTTTTAAAAAAAAATCTTAAAATTATAAGGAGATTGGAAATTTCTTTTTAGGTATTCTATTTATTTATAGGGAAATGTGTATATGTACAAAATTTCGTATCTCTATGATGAAAAGTAAAAAAAAGTAAATTTTAATGTCCCCCGTTCCCTTAAGAATTCGCACTAGAGAAAGACATCCGCTATGTTGTTCATTCTTTAAAAGAAAGGCCAGTAATATTTTTAAATTTGAATGTCTCGAAGAAAAAATGGGGTATACTGTGTTTTAAATGCGCATCGTATACTTTAATGGCGAAATGTCAGAAATGAACGAGATAGCAGAGTAAAAAAAATTCTTTGTCTGTTACGAAGTACAATCTTTTAATCCAAGTTGACAATCATCGGAAACGTTTTCTCTATTGGCTATCATTGAGTGGAGAGAAACCAATAGGCTTACTACACAGCAGCGGGGCCGCCCAGACGGGGGGGGGGGGGGGTCAACTGGGGCACTTTGCCCCAGGCCCCCAACTGCCGGAGGGGCCCCCCCAAAAAATGTTTTTCAAATATTTATTAGATTTCCTCCGAACGAAAATTCTGAAACGTGTACCGTACTTCAAAATTCAAAATAATATCCTGAAAAAAGGGGCCCCCAAAAAATAAAAAAAAAATTATTCGATTAATCACATTTCTTGGGGCCCCCAACAGAAGTTTGCCCCAGGCCCCGTAAAGTCTCTGGCGGCCCTGCACAGCAGCCTTAAACCATTTCAGTAAAGAAAGAAAGAAGAAAAAAATATTTTAAGGGGACAAGAGGCCTTCAAACACGAATTTTTATTTTCAATTTTGAACTCTATACACAAAATGAGAATAATTAGTTTTCTTTTTTACTACATTGAAAATTCTTAGAATTCAAAGGAACTTTTGGCAGAAAAATTCAAAATGCTCCATGCGCATTCCATCTCAATTAAAACCTCTAAATTTTGTATTTTAAGTTTACCATCTATGTATATAAAACAGTTCCGTAACTGAATGACAAATAACGCACAGACCAAACCGCTGGACCTAAAGGGCTGACATTTTGCATGGCGATTCTTCTTATAGTGTAGGGGTGCACTAAATTTTTGAAAAAATTCTTATTAGATTTTTTTAAAATTACATTTTTAAGCTATTTTTGTAACATTCTTTAAAGTTTGCATTTAAAATAATAATCCGAGGGTTATAAAATTTATATGACGAGAAAGATCATAAAAATTCCTTTAACATGAAATCTTTTTCGAATCTTTACCTCCATTTTCTGATTTTTGGTGATTTTTTAAAGATTAATTTTTTGAATTTGATTTATTAAATGCTGATCACGTGGTTTCTTTAATTTTTGTGATACTTTAAGCTAATTTTGTGTCACGTGCATAACAACGAAATAGGCAAAAAAAAGATTTCATGCTAATGCGGTAGATTATTGGACATTATCCAAAAAAATATTAATATACAGTAAAAAAATATGCTTCTCAAACTGCACTATATTCTTTAGTATGTTCTATTAGATTTGGTTTGAATATTTTCTTCTTCGTTATTTTGTCTATAAAAATATCCGTTACGATTTTTTTAAATGTATTTTTCGTTTTCTTACGTCAATTGCATACATTGATCGTTGTATTTATTATAAATATATGAGTATATATATATATTTTTGCTTTAATTGCATACATTGACCGTTGTATTTAATTTGAATGCACTCCGTAGCGAAGTACGGGTTTTCAGCTAGTATGTATGCAAATATAATTGAACATTTATTATTTTTTTTTGGTAATGCTGCCTGATTTTTTTTGTTTTTACTTTATTTTATGGTCTATAAATTTGAAAAATGTTTTCCAAAGAATGGTGCACAGTTTTGTGGCAAACACTTCAGTTAAGAATCCTGTGAAATTTGGAAGAAATCGGAAGAAAATGAATTCGCACGGAGCATTTTGAAAAGCGCTTTTCAAGAATATTTTGAAAAACAGGTCTTATTCTGTCACAAATTACTTATTGAAGAATTCTATGTGCCTTCAAGCTAGTAGAAACGAATATTAATCATTATCATTTTGTTTATAGTTTTTGTTCATACTGAACATTTTGAAAAAAAAAAGACTTTGAAGTTCCCTTTTTCCCCCGTAAAAAAATATATTAAAAATACAACTCATGGCTTCGAAATGAAATGAATGTTATTGCGGGCTTCAATGTTTATTTGTCTATTTCACCCTCTTTTAATAGTTTGAATGAAAGCTTAATTTTTTACACCCAGTGACTCATAACGCCCGTGAGAAATGCTAAGAATAAACACCGACTCAGTGCAGTCGTTATAATCGAGACAGATGGAATTAAGTTCAGTTTACAATACATAACGAGAATAATTATTTTTTTTAGACTTTTACTGAACCGCGGATGTTGTAAGAAACCGCAAATTTAAAACGATTACGCATTTGGCAACAGCTGCTAAAAATATGGCGGATGATAAAACCCCGACAGTATTTTAATGACGCTATAGCTTTGGACAAATATTTTTCGGTTAGTTACTTCGTGTTTAAATTCATGCCATTCTAGGAAATGTATTGTGTGGGTGTTTTGCGCAAAAAGCAATTAAGGCATTATTTTGCATCTGCGAGCTATATATTTTTGTGGTTTGAAAGTACGTCCATTCTCTCATTTTTGTTCTTTAAGTACTCAGTTTCTGGTAAATTAGTTTTTCAATGAAACAGGTCATTATGTGTAGTAATGACTGTTAAATATAAAAATTCAGTGGAATGTTCCGTATATATAGCTTAACAATACACATTTATTGCACAGTTATCTAAGAACGTTGGTGTTAGCGTATAGTATCGAGACATTATAATAAGTTGTTAGTAATAAATTTACTCTTAAGTCAGAATAATCCTTAGAAATACTTTGAAAAAATAATCAGAATTAAGTAATACACCAGAGAGATGTTTTGAAAAATTGTAAAATATGTTTTTCAATGGCTAATGTACGTTTAATTTTAAAGTTTCAGGATGTTAAATCAAAAGTTTGCATGAACAAAATATTTGTAACAGGAGCCGTTCTAGGAGTTTACTTTAAATATTTTACTAAACATTTACAAATTTCTCTTCTCTTTGCTTGATAAAGTAATTCAATGTTCGTTTAAACTTGTTCTCGAGTAGTTGTTTTGCCATTTTCTCTTACTCGGAGTTGCGGAAAAGAAGTGCTATGAATTTCTCCACAGAAAGCCAAAATAACAAAATAAAATTCTTAAAACATTCAGGCAATAATATATTAATTTATGCTATTTTTATCTTTCCAGTCATTTAAGTCTTCTCGTTTAAACATGCATGTTCGATTTTACTTAAAGGATATAATGATAATACGGATTTTTAGTTTTGAAATGAAAGAATAAATATGCAAATCCAAAATAAATTTATTAGGCCTATGAATAAATTAGATAAAACAAACTGTTCAAATAGCGTAATGCTGAAAGAATATTTTTAGAATTATATTTCAGAAAATCCTAATATATGTGCATAAAAGATGAATTTAAAAACTGCACTGGAATTTAATAAAATGAGACAAGATATTTAAATACGTTTCAGTCAGTTACTGCGGAATAGTTATGGATGAAGCCCAAAATATTTAATAGATCTGAACATTTTTGCTAATTTAAATCAGAATGTAATAAAACTAAGTAAATGTTATTTCTCTACAACTAATTATGTAATCTACATATGTAAATATTATTCCTTTGAAATACTACTTTCAAGATAACTTGTAATTCGAGTATTTTCATCAAAGACTATAGTGACATTCATATGTTATACTTAATTTTATTTCAAGTACGTGTTAGATTTTAATACTTACTTAACTACGTTCAGTTCTCGTTAATTCAATTTTCGTCAATGTTTTGCGTCAATGTTTTGCAGAATTGCATTCTGAAAAACAGCACAATGAATAATTGAAATATAACTGGCTTAAAATAAAATATGAAATCAATGAAACGTTGTAAAAGTTTGGCGAAACCTTTAGAAAAACTGCTAATATAATTTATATTAATGTAAGTATTGGAGATCCCAGCTAAACGAACTGTAAAATTTCGATTGGGTTCATCCATGCATGAACCACTTAACAATATCCTTAGCAATATTGATTAATTTGATATCAGTGCATAAAGTTTTGATACCTGATAGAGAAGACCCTGATTCATATCGAATCGGCCTTTCGTTGATAACACAAATGATACATGATACAGTTAAACTAAATTGGATTCTTCTTGTGGTCTGACATTAAACTCAGCGTGGATGTAATGGTATGATTTGGTGGATAACACACAAAAGACACGGCTAAGAGAGCTTAAAAACAAGATCTCACATCGGTCACTACTATTTCATATGGTATTGTAACGTGACTCAAATGTGGCCGTGCTTTTACAGACTGGAGAACGTGATTTAAACGGTTTTAATTTTCTTGTTTAGTTCAAAATTTCCTTTTGGTACGAGAGGCTAAAAAAATTCTTACAAATAATCTTCAAAACGCATTCTAAAAATAAATTATCATCATCACTAATAACAGTTATTGATGAAAGCAAAATATCATTTCCTCATCGTAATAAAGATCTATATGAAATCTCACGTTGGGTTTAAAAGAAAATGTATTTCGTGCAGTTCTGCGCATAATATTCCCACACAAACAAATTCAGAGTGATGACTCCTATCACTTCTTTTTCAGAACGTAAAACATTAGCTTGTAATTACTGTTCATTATTGTGTTATTTACTTTGCTGTTAATTTTAGGTATATTTTAAAAGTTTTTTTTCTGTTCCTTAATTACCTTAATTCCTTGATTACCTTAATGCTTTTAAATATTGTTGATTATTACTTGCGTTAAAAAAATATTGTTGAATATTTCTTCTATTCAACAATATTGTTGAATATTACTTCTTCGTATCACTTCGTTACTTCAAAACGTTATATTTAAATTACTGTTAATTATAGTTTTAGTTATTTCACTGTTAATTTTAGTGATATTTTAAAAGTTTTTCTCTCTTTGTTTAACCGTACAATATTATCAAATATTGATGAATATTACTTCTGTTCAACAATATTGTTGAACGTTACTTCTTTTCCGTAATTTAAAACATTAGTTTATAATTACTGTTAATTATAATGTTATTTATTTCACTATTAATTTTAGTGATTTTTTAAAGTTTTTCGCTCTTTGATTACGGTGCAATATTATCAAATATCGATGAATATTATTTCTGTCCAACAATAATGCTGAATGTTACTTCTTTTTCGTAATTTAAAACATTAGTTTATAATTACTGTTAATTAAAGAACTCTTTATTTGACGCTTAATTTCAGTAATATATTAAAAGATTTTCCGTTCTTTAATCACCTTATAATATTTTTAAATATTACGTAATATTAAATTATTTGCTTTATGATACATAATAATATAAAAATATAGTTCTAAAATCATTTTATAATACAGTAACCACCGCTTATAGTGATCACTGGTTATAAGAATCAACCGTTTATAAGAATCAATATCGCGAAAACAAAAACAAATGAATTATTTCCATGTTAAAATTTTCGCTTTAAAGAATCAATCCACCGGTTTTAAGAATCAGTTTACACTCTTCGCTTTCCTTTCATTTTTCCAAAAAAGCTACTTAAACCCTCAAAAGGCACGAAGTTCTTTCTTTTTTTTAAAGAAAGATTGATAAGATGGGATGGAATATAGTCGTAAAATTCACCCCTTTCTTTATTAGACATAACATAATAGTTTCCCCTTAAACGATTTACCACAACACTGTCCTATTAGCTTGACCCGGGAGCAACTTTACCCATCCGAGTAAATCTTCGTCTGAGACTATAAGTATTGAAAGAGGTATAAACAGCCTTCTGAAAACTTCATTACGTGAAACTACCGTAGAAAACTTTTTCTTGCTCCCTTCCTGTAGTTGAAATGTTAAAACTGTTAAGCAGGTATGTTGTAACTTGTAACAGATATTTTATTTTTTTCTTCTCTTACTATAATCATGTGTATCTACTTATAGGTCTAAAAATTGAGTTCCTTTTTTAAAACTTTAAAAAATAATTTTAATAAAAGATAGTTAATGTAAATTAAAGAGTATTTTATGAAAATTATCTAATGTATGTGTATATAGGTGTGTGTGTTCCTGTCCAAAAACCTAAATTTCGGTTATAAGAATCAACCGCTTATAAGAATCAAAAACAGCAATAACAAACGTGATTCTTATAAGCGGAAATCACTGTATTGATAATAATTTATACTGCCAAAGAAAACTCTTTCAAATATCTCTCTCTACGATCATTCATAATGGGAAGAATAAGAAATTATCCTTTCGGCCTGGTATTTTTTTTCTAATTTTAAACTTTCAGCAGCAGAAAATAGCACCGAAAACTTCCGCTTTTAATATCACCAGCTATTTTGAGCCTTTTTGGACCGGGATAACGAAACAAAAGTTCCTCTCACACCTGTTGCAGTTTTTCAGGCAAAATAGGAGAGAATTTCTTAATGAATCCCTTCACCCGTCTACCTACGCGAATTCATTAAACTTAGTATGGATTGTATTCAACATACGCCCTCGCTAGCACATGCTTCGGGACAGTGCCAAAATAGCTCAGCTATGATGACACTGAAATCCCGTAGCGGGCGAGGGAAAGCAACCTGATATGTCTGAAAGATTTTTTTTTTTTCGTTCCTGAATCGCGTATAAACTTATAAGGAAAATATACAATGTAACCTTCATCAGCACACTCATTCTAGACAATTTAAAACCCTGCTATTTTTTTTTTTCTATTCGTTTATTTATCTTACTTTAGCAGAAACAAAATTTCAGACCTTCATGTAGATAGAATTTTCTCGTTTTTTTTTTTTTATAAAAGCTGATATAAGAAATAGAAAAGTGTACTTATTTCTCTCCGTATACACCAGCAGCATAAATTTATGTAGCCTCAATCCTTTAATCCAGTGGTCCCCAACCCCCGGGCAGCGGACCGGTACCGGGCCGTTGATCAAATGGTACCGGGCCGCCAACTTAGGACCACAAGCTCAGGGTTATCATTGATTTAGTGTTCTAGTGAGTTAAAATGTTAAATCCCTTTATATTCATTTATTTTTTGGTGTAACTGTATTTTATTTTGAAGGCATTTTTAAGTACAATTAAATTAAATTATTAAATCAAAACAATCTGAAATATAAACAATCAACGCCCCCCCCCCTCTCATAGGTCCGCTGAAAAATTATCAAACGTTGACCGGTCCGCGGCGATAAAAAGGTTGGGGAGCACTGCTGTAATCTAACGTACGCATATTCTTAATTTAGGGGAACTTTGTATAAGTATGTAGATGTTGAAGAAAATTCAAGAAATGTATCATTGCCAAGACCATAGGACCATAGGACTAAATGTTTAACTGAGTTTCCTAGGCCAACGCCTTCAAGCTCAGATATTTCATAAATTATCATCGAATGGCTGGATTTCCTCAGGAAATAGAAAAAGTTCGTTGTGAAACGTCAAAAGTACAGGAAATACAACACAAAATTATTATTTTAAATGCAAACTTAAAAAAAGTTACAAAAACAGCTTAAAAATTTAATTTTAAAAAATCTAAGAAGAATTTTTCAAAAATCTTTCTTAGTGCACCCCTACACTATAAGAAGAATCGCCATGCAACATTTCAGCCCTTTAGGTCCAGCGATTTGGTCTGTGCATTGTATGTAAGTCAGTCAATCAGTCAGTCAGTCAGTCAGTTACGGGACTGTTTTATATACTATATAGACTATCATCTATTTCCAAGGGAAAAGTCTATTGAGGATGACTGGATAAAATTTAGCGATAAAACACGTGAAGAGGCCGTGACCAATTTCAGACTAAACAGGGCACGACTGTCTGGCTGAACATCCGGCCAAAATAGGGATTGTGAGTTCCAACTTATGTGAGAATGAAAATACGAATAAAGCTCACCTACTTGGGCCAGAGAACTTATGTCCTGATCTCGCAGTCTTCAGTTATTGTGCTTCTGGCTTTTTAACTTTTTATCCTAGAGCTTTACTGTTTTTAACTGGTTTTAAGGCTTTTTGGTCGTTCTTTATATCGTGTCTTGTGGTTTCTTTTTCGTTGTCCTGTGTTTTTATATTTTTTGTATGCTGGGTGAGTGGCTAGACTTGCATGGATTGAGTTCCAGTCGGCCATATGCAACAACAACAACAACAACAACAACAACGTCTAGGGAACTTTAGTTGTATGTAAGAAGCATACGCAAAAATTAATTACACACTGACTTTTCTGTACCGTGTATTAAAATTTACTTTGACAAAGGCTAAAATTCCAGACCTTCACGCAGATAGAATGTAATCAATGAAGGTTTTTTGCTTTTTTAATAAATGAATCTTAATAACTTTATTTATATATATATATATATATATATATATATATATATATATATATATATATACATATATATATATACATATATATATATACATATATATATATATATATATATATATACATACATATATATATATATATATATATATATATATATATATATATATATATATATATACATATATATATATACATATATATATACATATATATATATACATATATATATATACATATATATATATATATATATATATATACATATATATATACATATATATATATATATATATATATATATACATATATATATATATATATATATACATATATATATATATATATATATATATATATATATACACATATATATATATATATATATATATACATATATATATATATATATATATATATATATATATACATATATATATATATATATATATACATATATATATATATATATATATATATATATATATATATATATATATATATATATATATATATATATATATATATATATATCTGGCGTTATGTCAGATGTTGATATCGCCGGAAGATTCAAATTTATGTTTTAAGTCGATATATCACACGTAAAATTATCATGTAAAATTGGTTCTTTAATGAGGCAAAAGTTGATATGTGGAATTATTAATTAATACTATGTTATTCGTAATTTCGCAAAAAGTTGATATGTTTTCTTTTTTCTCAACCCTCCCAAAATTTTAGTCCCTAATTGAAAATTTTCATTGAAGACCAGCCGTATGCTTGAGTTTGAATATGAGTATTAACTAAAGAATATTTGGATCGAAAATTTTAATTGAGCGATTTGATATTTCAGAACCAAAATTAATTTCCTAATTTGCCGAAAGCATGAAAAACTGACTTATCAGAAGTGGTGCCAGAACACCACAGATATATATATATATATGTGTGTGTGTGTGTGTGTATGTATATGTATGTATATATATATATATATATATATATATATATATATATATATATATATATATATATATATATATATATATATATATATATATAAGAATAAGATGAAAGAGAAAACCAGTAATAGCTCTAAAGCTACTTGCAGCCAGGAACAAACATCATGTAAAGAAAAGTATGAATAAGGTTTTTGACAGCATTTCTTCATCAGCGGTGTCAATACTGTCTAAAAACCAATATATTGTTTCTGATGAGTATGATCTATTAAATAAACACACTCAGACACCGTACAATCCATTATTAACAGAAGAATTGATTAATAATTTTGAATAAGTACTTAACCAAAGAACACCAAGCCTGGCGCTAGTCAGAGTGGAAGTTAAGAACTTGTAACCGCAAGACGTCATAAAACTTGCAACCATTGAGGTAGTGGATTCTCAGTTACAGACTTACTTAGGTTACCGTATTTTAAGACTATTATTCCTTTAATTATTTATTTATTACAGTTACTACTTTGAGCTAATTTTATTATTATTTTATTTTACTTATGATTTTTATTTTTATTTTTAGTAGTTATTATTACTATTTTAACCTATTGTTATGTTTAACATATTAATGCAACAGAACAAACTATTCATTAAAACAAAAACAACCAATTATGTTTTTGGATAGACTTACAGGGTAATTATTACGAGTTAGCACAGCTTTCAAGACTATAATTTGCTTAATCCTATTGTCTTTAGAACATAGCCCATTTATACGAACTAACTGATTTACAATAATGTTATTAAAAACAGATTTATGTAAACAGGTTAGATAATTTTGAAATTTAACAATATTAAAATTATAATCAGATCTTTTGTCGTATAAGTCAAAAGTAAATTTACTGTGAGTACTTAATTTAATATTAATATCTAGAAAGTTTACATTAATATTATCATGGCTACTTTTAATTAGTTCCAAATTAGGAGGGTAAAAATTTAAGTCTATAGGGTTATTTCTTTTATTAAATACTATTATATCATCTATATATCTATATATATTGTAATTGCTATTTTCTATATTATTAATTTCAAAATAATATAAGTATAAATTAGCTAGCATACTTGAAGCATTACCACCTTGTGGTACACCTTTAGACTATAAGTATATACTATTATTATGAACTATGTATTTATGTTTAGTTACTAATTCTAGGAGCCTATTGAAACGAGTTAGTTTAATTTCGTTGCTTAAGTATTGAATATTATTTTTGTACTAACATTATGATTATTCTATTTAAATCATTTATATCAATATTATTAAATAGATCTTTAAAATCATAAGTTACAATATATTTACAGTTATCTAATGTTTGTAGTTTTCTAATTAGACTATAGCTATTATCAATTATACCACAAACACCAGATGTTATATTTTTATAGATTAATTTAAGGTATTTTAATAATAATTTACTTGCTTTTGTAGCATAAGTGTTATGACCACAGGTTACTGCTCTAAAAGCAATAGGTGTTTTATGAAATTTAGGAACTAAAGTTATATAAGGAAAATGATAAATGTTAGATGAAATACCTAGTAGTTTATATTTTTCTATGATTTTCTTAATAATAATACAATATATATATATATATATATATATATATATATATATAATTTATTTTTACATGGTCAGTCATGCCAGCCAGGGTATAGAACCTGCAACATTGAAGACTATGTTTAGGATATGATTTATGAGCTACACACAAAAGAATGAAAATCGATTTTAACGTTGTACAGTTTTGTAACGTGAACGTTAGTGCTAGTATACTTTATAATCCTGGTGAATTTTCGATACTGGTTTTCCTGGGTTCGTTAGGATTGAATAAAATCTCTTCAGAAACTGCACTCAAAATATAATTTATTACCTGCAATTTCTTCAGGCGCATACATAAATTCAAACAGAAAACACGTAACAACTGTCTTCTATACAGCAGAAAACTCTAAAAACGCAAGTCAGGATAACAGAGTCTTCAATACGATACACGTCTAACGCAGTTTCGACGAATTCAATTTTCAGTAGAAAAAAACTGAGTTCCAATGCCAATGTCAGGTATATTTATAGACTTCGCAATCGCCCTCTATCGGTCAGTCAGCTAGATATCTCTAGAAGCTTCCAGAAAGTTCTAGACGGCAAGTTGGCGACCATTTGGCGCCATATCGCAAAAATTTGGCGAAATATCGACAAATTTGGCAGACATAATAAGTCACCAAATCCATCGCCAATTTGGCGATAACTCTCATATTTGGCTAGATTACCATAGACTCGTAAAATTCGTAACAATACTTTGTATCTATTTCTATTTCTACCTGTACCTTGAAGTAGAAACCGCACACAATTAGTGTGTACTCAAGTAGAAATGTATTTGTTTCTAACTGAATTGTCATTAACACTGAACTTTAACCATCTGCTAGTCAGTTAGATTCCTGATTGGAGTATACATGTACAAGCAAAAATACTGCTGATCTAATTAACGAGTAACTAATGATTAGAGCACGTATGTTAAGCATGAAATTTAGAGAGCAACCGTTAGATAATAACTCCGCTTTGTAGTTTCCGCCCCAGTTTTCCTGTTAAGTCAATTACCCGTTTCAGAGGGGGCTCATCAGTATAAACTTTGAAAGACCAATTATGCGCTTTAAATCTCCGGATTCTTCAGACTTCCAATTACTGATTTTCCAGAATATTAAAAAGCGGAAATAAAAATAAATATTATATCATTCAGAGGTCTAAAATATAAACTTAGATAAAAAGTATCGAGACACAAGAAATAAATTTTTGTGAAAAACTTTCGCCCCTAATACTTTTGCTTTAAAGTTTGCCGCGAATAAAAAAAATCATACAGCGCAACAATGAGAGATTCTGTTTGCGGTGGATAACTTTTCGGAAAAATATTTTTATAGATATGTATTTTGTCGACCAAATATATTACCGGAGAGCGTATTATCTTTTTTTTTTTCTTTGTGTCTTTCGATTTTATATTTGTCTATTTACTTATTATTTTTGTTCGCTAGTTTTTAAATTGCCTTTTCGGGAACTTGGGTTGTATCATCGAAGAAGAGATACAAGAAAATCTCGAGTAACACCTTTATGTAATACAAATTTTGGCATCTTACGCATTTTTGTTATTTATTTAAGAAGAGATTCTCGTCTGCTTTAAATAACGTAAAATAATGCTTCATTAGCACTTTGAGGGGGCGCCGTTTGCGCAGTGCAAACGCCTAAAACTAGTCATTTCCCCCCCCTTGCATTCAATGTATTCCAATTAAATGAGCAGAAAAAGAGTTAGTACTGCCATCTGCTATCAGTTTAAAGAAGTAAAAACATTTTGCAACCTTTAATTGGGAAAATTTTCAAGATTCTCTAGGATTAAAAAATTTGGGAAAAAATATGCACCGTGAAAACTGGGGAGGTTGTTGCCCCTGAAAGGATCATATATGTGTGATATATGATGATCATATATGATCATATATGATGTTGATATATGATCATATATAATGATATATGATGATCATATATGATCATATATGATGTTGATATATGATCATATATAATGATATATGATCATATATATGATCATATATTATTGATATATGATCATATGATCATATATCAATTTTCTTATCTGTTGATCATATATGATCATATATGTGGATCTCTAAAGTGTCACCAAATTTTAGTAAAAATTTGTTGATTCAAAATTTCGGAATGAATAAGTGGACATTTTTAATAGTTTATAAATAGTATTGTTGGGTTGGAGAATAAGTCATAAGCATTTTTTTTCTTTTTTTTCAAATTTAAAAATAAAACAGAAATAAACCGCATCGGCAGTATGTTTTATGCTGTTTGAAAGAGGAGGTTTTGCCCTACAGGATAGTGTGTTTTGATTTGATAGTTTTTTTTTTAAAATTTTCGCGTATTTTCAGATCATTAAAATGGAATGTCAAGTGGACCAAACTGAGCATTTTCGACACAATTTGGTTCTTCCATACCCTTCAGTTGGCGCGTCAATTTTTGTAACACTAGCAGGCGCGCGTGGCAGAAAGTGCAACGTCTCTTTCGACATTGGTTATTCCTTTTGTAATAAACTTTTTTTTTTCAAATTGAAAATAAGAATCCTGGGTTTTATGACAAGATATAATATGTTGATAATACTGAGATATATTTATAATTAAAGGCCAAAGAATGCAGATACAATCGTCTTATTTCAAAACTGCCCGGTTTATTGGATCTAAGGAGAACTTGCGAATGGATTCCTAGTAAGTCCAAAAACTTAAAAAAACAACGAGAGAGTCCATCTTCGTGATATGCGGGATGCCGTGTCATAGCTGCACATTGGATAGACTACATCAGCCCATGCTTTTGCCGTATTGTAATCCAGTATAATCGCTGGTTTACCACGGTTAAATCACGACTACCAACGAAATTGAATGGAATAGAAGGGTCAGAAAATCATGCCTGCATTAGAAAGGGTGTAGCTATAAATAGAAACTGCTTAGAACATTCAATCATTTCATGTCAAAACATACGATTAAAAATTACGAAAATGTTGCACTCTATACCAGGGCGCGACCACTGAAGGGTAAAAGTGTGTGGCATCCAAGCGTTGTGATTCTGAACCTTGCCCATTGAGTGAAGGTGCTCCACCAACTATTTTTAATCACAACCCATCTGCTCCGACATTTCTCCGGTCGTTTGACGTGGATTTTCGTGAAGAAGTTGATTCAATCGCTCTTCGTCGAACTCAATAGCGCCCTTTACACGTACGCTCTTTCGCGAGTGCTTGGAGCGTACGGTATTGCGCGCACGCTCCAAGCACTCTCGAAAGAGCGTACGTGTAAAGGGCGCTAATACCGCCCTTTACACGTACGCTCTTGGAGTGCTTGGAGCGTACGGGATTGCGCGCTGGAAAGAGCGTACGTGTAAATGGCGCTAATAGCACCCTTTACACGTACGCTCTTTTGCGAGTGCTTGGAGCGTACGGAATTGCGCGCACGCTCCAAGCACTCTCGAAAGAGCGTACGTGTAAAGGGCGCTAATAGCGCCCTAAGCTCTTTCGTGATTGCTTGGAGCGTACGGGATTGCGCTCGAGAAAACTTGCAGTACGCTCCAAAGCAGCTTTCCCTTCCTCTCCGACACCTTCACGCGTGCACTCAATCGCGCGGGATCGTGGTTTCATGCGGGAAAGAGCGCTTATAGGTCGACCGCTGTGGGATCCTTACTTAATGTCAAAATTGCCATTTTTGAGGATCGAAAACCAACGATGGACGGTACTTTGAAGGCCTTGCTCGTTCTCCATGTACAGCTGAAATCTCACGGGCAGCCATAAAACACCTCGATTGAATGCAAACAGCAGATGGTGTCGAAAATGCTCGGTTTTGTCCACTTGACATTCCATTTTTAATGATTTGAAAGTACACAAAAATAAAAATTAAAAATTTACAAAATCAAAACATACTATCTTGTAGAGCAAAATGTTATTTTTCAAAAACCATAAAACATTTTGCCAATGCGTTTTATTTCTGTTTTATTTTTAAATAGGAAAAAAAATACGCTCATGAATTACTCCTCAACCCATATTCCTTAACTTCTTGGTGAAAATGATGATATTTAAAAAAAAAAATAGCTTAGTGATTCACCAGTTTTTAGATATATTCTAAGCAAGCTATCTTTTTTCTCTGACGAGATTGACATTAGTTAAGTATAGTTAAGTATCAGAATCAGTGGCGCACCCAGGGGGGAGGGGGGCAAGGGGCCCTGCCCCCCAAAGAAGTAGAAATTGCACTATGAATATTAATTTTGCATTATAAATATTTTTATCCGTTCATCTCGCCCCCCCCCCACAAGGAAAAATCCTGGGTTCGCCACTGATCAGAATGCCAAGAACAGGCTCAACAAACGTAACGTAACCTAAACGCAAGATGAAGCCGAATTCTGGGAATTTTTTATTTCTGTAAAATTCTGGCTACATATATCGTCTGTTTGACAAAACATTCTGCCCTTTATTTATGAACCGCTTGCCCCTTAAACCAGAGGCTTGGATAGATTTAAGAGGACCTGGGCACCTAGTGCATCGGAAATCGACATTAGGATGTTCGGTTCGAATCCGGACAAGCGTCACAGATTACCCCCGTGTCTCTGATGGTGGGCAAATTAAATATGGTTTGCGTATCTTGAGTTGTCGATGACACTTATATGAAAATAGCTTGTCGGGGTCTTACTTTCAACTGTTGTTTTTATTTAATAATCTATGAGCAAAACTATTAGAAATTCACTATATTCAAAGAAACAAAAAAAAATCGCTTTTTTATTTTCGTAGTATCCTGTTTTATATTTTTATAGCAAAATATTTTTTATAATCTCGTAGAAATATTACCTATTTATGTACACAACATATAGAAAAGGTTATTACTGACGTACCCTCCCCATGCATTACCCCCTATGCATGGGGAGGGGTACATGGGGGGTTCTACATATATGTATACTCTTGTTATAGAAATTGCACCTGCCCATCAGCATAACATCTGGTAAAACTGTTTTAAAATAAAAGCATTAATTCGGAATATCAATTACAACCTTAATATTTATTTTTAAGCTTATTAAATATTGCCTTATCTTGGCTATATGAAAGTATTACATTTATATACATTCTTAATTGAAATTTATCCTACTCAGAGGAGTAGCATACGAAAAAGTACGATTTTGAATTTGAAAATATTATATTTCTGACCTTTATATACAGGGTGTTCTTAAACTGCGTACACATAATAATAGGGATCGTAGTACGCATCAAGACGAACAATACTTACAATGTAACCTAGAGCCGCATTCTACACAGTGTGTTAGAAAAGCGTAAAGTCCAATGCTCATTTTGAAATTTCGTAACATGTGATTGAACTCAATCATAAGTTGCGCAATCCCCACGCTACTGCCCCTCGTAAACACCAGAAGAGATTTTCAGTGAACATCTGGGCAGGTACCCATTGGTGATTGCCTGGTCGGACAGTATCTCTTGCCATAACGTCTTACCTGCGCAGCGTACCGTTTCCCTCTGGAGCAAGTGCTTCCTGGTTTCTTGCAAGAGCTTCCGCTCACTACGCATAGGGTCATGTGGTTTATGCATGATGGAGCTTCTACACACTTCAGCACCGTCCCTCCGCCACTTTCTGAATGCCACATACCCTGGACGGTGAATTGGACGTGAAAGACCTGTGGCTGAGCTTCCAATCTCACCGGTCTAAAATCCATTTGACTTCATCTTTTGAGGACACTTGTGTATGAGACACCTGTGGACTCAATGGAAGATCTCATCGAGAGAATCGTTGCTGCAGCTGGAAAGATTAGCATGACACCAGGGGTGCACGAGAGGGTGCGCCAGTCTTTCATTCGTCAGTGCCAGTTGTGCGACGACACCCTTGGACGGCATTTTGAACATCTACTACTTTGAGTCTTTCTCCGATCTGAATGGGATTGTGCAACTTTCCCATTTGGTGAATTCTCATTTTTTTTCCAGTGACGAAAGTTCAACTTGGACACTGAACTTCACAATTTTATGGGGAAAATGGACCTAGGGGAAATGGCCCTAGGTTGCATTGTATATATAATATTCGTCTTCTTGAGTACTATGAAGATGAACTATCACCCCTCTTATTTTCTCTATCACTATCACCCCTCTTATTTTGTCGACACAGTTTACGAACAAACTGTATATTGTCTGATATTCGCTGTATAAAAGTATTACATTTATGGATTGCGTAAGATATGATAAATTACTTTTGACATAAAAGAATTATGTTATCAAGAAATATCACCTGCTTATGAGCTTATTACTTGAAAAAATATAAGATCGAGGGGAAAAACCATAAAAATCAAGAAATACATCCATTTTAAATTGAAGTTTCGTGCAAAGCCTTACCAAAAGCTGTATTTTATTTTAACTGTTTTCACGCAAAAGAAAAACACAACATGGCAGTGTTTCGTTCACCTACTCAAGGTATCTTACGAACTGAAATTTTTCTGGATGAGTGTTTTGGTGGAGCAGGCACGCAAACGTGTTGTTGGAAACAGATTAGTGCTTTTTTTTATTTTTATTCCGTTGCTTTGTTTTTTCTTCTCATTTTGCCTGCTTGTAAATGGTTCTTCACACGGTTTGTAGTTTCGGGATTTGTGAAAAGAGACGGCCATTTTTAAAATTGCATTGCGAATCCCGTTTTTGTTATGAAACCTCCCGCAAATGAACCGGTTATTTCGAGAGCTACTTCACAACTTCATCTTGTTGTCTGCTTTTTTTTTTTGAATGAATATTTTGTAATGAGATTCGTGCTCTTAATTTTTAAGATCGTAATTCGCTCTCGTTTGTACATTTCTGAATTATTAAATATCTTGGAATTCTGACAGCGTTTGACAAAAAGATTTTGAGAATTATTCTTGGACAGTGTACAAGTCGAGGGCATTTGGCGAAAAAGATTTAATCATGAAATTTATAGGCTATATAGGTAACCAGATATTATTCATTTCGTAAAAGTACTGATGAGGAAAAAATGAGCTAACAACCCACTAAAATGAACCATTCACTCTATGCGCATATTTTTGATGGCAGATTACTATATACGATTGCACATTACTGTAGATGATATTGTGTTCTTCGTACAGAATGATTGTATGCGACGGTATTCCATTAATTGCTAAGAAAACGTAGAAATTACCACGATGCTAGACTTTTCTCTTAAAAGCATAAAATCGAAAATTCCAATTGCTGACGGTTGGTTGATAAAATGAATATTATTTCGTCTACTACAGTAATAAATTTTTTCCAGACATTTTTTCCAAACATGTGGCGCACACTAACGGCAGTTTAACTCGCCATCGAAAGTTCTGTAAGTTGGTTCTTTCTTGCATAACACTATCCGATTGTCTCTAAGCTTTAAATTAGAAGCAATTACTTTGACAGCATTTTATGAGTTTTTATCTTTAATGTTGTGAATTCATTCGTTGGGAATTATTCGTTCAACATTGCACATTCATTCACATCTGTGCGTAACTCAAATTTCCGCAGTAAGGGTTAACTGTTCAGGAAATTTTATTCGCGAGGCTGATTATTTATCTGTGATGCGGTTTCCATTATCATTTTTAGAATTCATTTAACTCGTCCTTTGTGCTGTAAATAACTATTTCGCTTTCCACGTGACCATTAAAATTGTTTAGGAAATGTGCTTCCATTATATACTGATGCTCGGTGGGAATTATTTAATTTTAAGAACAGAACTATTAGAGCATATCGTTGAGTCTTGTGACCAATTTCATTTATGGGGGGAATCTATGATAGGAATTATAGAAGGTTACATTAAAATTTTCAAAATACAGACAAGCAGACAAGCAGACGTATAGAAAATCATTTAAAAATACGGATTGTATAATATACTTGTAGTTTCAATGTAATAGTAGTTATAAGGATACTAAAGATGCAAAATTAAAAATCATAAACTTTCAAGTGAACTGTTTTATATCATAATTAACCCTTCAGCGGTTCGCACCCGGGTACAATGTGCAACCTTTTTAATAATTTTGAAGGGTTTGTTTTTGCATGTAAGGTTTGAATATTCTAAGCAGTTTCTATTTATAGCTACACCCTTTCTAATGCAGGTCTGATTTTCTTACCCTTGTATTCCTTTCCATTCATTGGTAGTCGTGATTTAACCGTGGTAAACCAACGATTATACTGGATTACAATACGACAAAAGCAGGAGTTGTTGTAGCCGATCCAATATGCAGCTATGATACCGTATCCTGCATATCACAAAGATGGAGAATCTGATATTTTTTTAGGTTTTTGGACATAATAGGAATCCATTCGCAAGTTGTCCTGAGATCCAATAAAGTTTTGAAATAAGGCGATTGTATCTGCATTCTTTGGCCTTTAATTATAAAGATATCTCAATATTATCAACATGTTATATCTTGTCATAAAACGCAGAATTATTATTTTCAATTTGAAAAAAAAAAAGTTTATTACAAAAGGAATAATCAAGGTTGAAAGAGAAGTTGCACTTTGTGCCTCGCGCGCCTGCTGGTGTTAAAAAAAAATTGGCGCGCCCGCTGAAGGATTAAATATGAAAATTGGGGGAAAAAAGATTAATTACGAGTTTGGCGTCATATTTTTTTAAATTTCACGTAACGACCAGACGTCTTTGAGTTCTCTAGATTTATGACAATTGTTATACCGTTCCGGGCTCGTCCACCTCTTGTGAATTAATTGTTCTTTAATTAGAATAGAAAAAGTGTGATCCGAGGTCTAGCGAGATGGTGTCGTCCACTCCTGGTGAATTGTTCTTTAATTAGACCCAAGAGTGTATGAGCGGAGGTCTGGTGAGATACTGGTGCACCTCTGGCTGATTGTCTTGTAATTTTATGTTAAACTGTAAATAAATATTTGTGTTTGAGTCGTAAAGAGACGACTCAATTTCTATACCTCATTGTCCCTATGCCGTAGAAAGAACTTTCGAATCGAAAGAATCGAAGAGAGAGCGGCCACATTTCCCATTACGGGTGGACCGTAGTCAATAATACGACAATCCTTTCGCTTCAATTACTTTACTACGATACGTTAAACATACTACAACTACAACAGTTAAAGCAAGTATGTACAGCGAGTTAGAATTTATAAAGTGAGATAGTCAGGATGGCTTCTGGTTCACCGACAGCGCTGGCCTACAGAAGGTCTCTCGGACCAGGAGAGAGTCTCTCTCGCACTCAAAAACAAATCTTTTCCACGTGGACTATCGGGGTCTTCTTTTATACTGTCGGCGAATTCAAAGGGGTTTCTATGGCAGTTGAAGTGCTGGTAAGTGTTCGAAGTTTATGGGATTCCAAATGTCACTATAGAGTCAAAAATCTCAAAAGCCCTCGAACCACAGTGGGATTTATGCATTCTATAACGTCAGAACCGCACATTGCAAGAATTTTATGGCCTCTTATCCTAGAGTTTATGAGACCGCCCAGATCAACAGTTCGCCGATAGATGACATGTTGAGATGTAGGAACGGGGCGTCACATACTTATAGAAATACTAATTTCGAGTAGTAATTGAGACAGTGTCGCACGGGAAACTTTCTATGCTTGAATGAGAGCAATGTACGTATTCAACATGACATAACAAAAGCCGTAGTTTAAGTACGTGCCTAATTCATGTAGTTATGTCTTGATCCCAGGAGTGGTTGCAAATCAGAGAGCACATCTAGGAAGATCGGTGATTTCTTGCCCTTAAAAGCACTCCCAAGTATATCAAATGGTGTCAAGAGACACTAGGTCTAGTTACCATTGAAAATGTGCCGACCCACAGATTTGGCACACGGGCGATCTTTGAATACCTCTATCGCCATGATATGGGTTCGATTCCCGCGTGTCCGAGTACAAGGCTGAGATTAGGAAGCTGTGTTATCTGACCTACAGGGTTCCTATCTATATCCGTAACATCCCACTTAACTTCTAAACGGTGACAGCTTAGGCATTAAAGATGGTGTCTAGGTATAGTAAAATGGCTATGAGCTACTCGATGAGAAAACTTACAACGCCATCTATCGGCAACTTTTGGAATGAGCGTTTGTATCTCAAAAATGGTACGAGATACAGGAGAAAAAAAATCAATTACAAAGTTGTTCAACATCATCGATTTAGTAAGAAAAGATACCTTGCGCATATTAATACTTAAAACAGAATGTAGAAAATGAACATTTGTTTGGTCGCGATTTCGAAAGTTGTCATGTTATAAAGAGTGGAAGAAAGAAACTGAGACGCTTCCCTATCTACAGGATCATTTATTTATGTTGCTGAAAATGCTCTCCATTAGCCACTATACACATTTGCACTCTGGACTGGATTTCTCGCTGCACAATGGTGCAACGACGCCATAGTGTTGAAAATGACGACAAGACAACTGTTCATTTTCTACATTCTGTTTTGAGTATTAATGCGCACAAGGTGTCTTTTCTTACTAAATCGATGATGCTGAACAACTTTGCAATTGACTTTTTTTCCGTATCTCATACCGTTCTCATACCGTTATCATTTTCCCGTATCTCATACCTCAAAACGCTCATTCCAAAATTTGCTGATAGATGGCGTTGTAAGTTGTCTCATCGAGTAGCGCATAGCCATTTTACTGTACCTAGACACCCACTTTATGGCCTAAGTTGTCACCGTTTGGAACTTAAAAGGGGTGTAACGGATGGAAGTGGGAACCCTGTATAGAGTGCTAACCTGATAAAGAAGCCAACAAATTCGCAGTGTGGATGGTCGAATATCGTAACAGACAAAGTGCCTGTCGCGTTAGAAACAACCATCAAAAATGTTCCCATTTGCTCTCTCCGTTAGTAATGTCAATATACGCCACAAACAGAGGAAAATTACTTAATGTTGACTTGGCGTCTTTTAAGGGCATTCACTACCCTTAAATCTTTTAAACATTCGATTTTTTGAAAAAAAATATATGTTAAAGCCTGATCATTTCTGAACAAAATAAAGCAAACCGCATGAAAATATTCCGCTTAGTTCCAGAGATATTGATATTCTAAATATTTAATTGCTGATCCAGTTTATGGTAAGAAAAATTTCAAACTCATTTTTCTGAAAATTTAATTTTGCATCATTCCGCAACTGATATCTCAAAAACTATGAAAACATAATTCCATGAAGTTTTTATCACTGCATAATCATATTATTTTATTGCGTCTGAACTAGAATTATTGCAATCACTGCACATTTTGTTATTTTTTCAGGGATAAATTAATGCAAAAAATTAAGGAAATTTTAAGTATATTGAGCAGTTTTAAAAAAATTGAAAAAATATTTTAATGTTGAATGTTTTATGTTCAATTATATTTTGAATTATTTATTTTAAATATAAAACAGGAATTATACATTTAAGCGTAAAATTAATTTCATAGTTCTGCGCGCAAGCCAGTATACAATAAAAATGCTTAAAAAACAAGGTATATCTAAAGCATTCTTTCAAAAAATTATTTAAAATTATTTGGAGAGTTGAAAATTTGTTTATTAAAACAAATATATCAATTTGTGATATACATAAAATTTAGAAAAATTGGGAGTAAATTGAAATAGTTACAAAGAGTCAAAAAGTATGAAAATATGCTTTATTTCCTCGACTTAAGAGTCGTGAATCCCCTTAATTTCTTGTTTCTAACCCTATTGTTTCTTAAAAATTGGAAATCGAAAATTTTGCTGTGATTGCTAAACATTAAACTAGCACTGAAAATGGCGAAAAAATATCTTTTTAAAGCTTTGAAATAATCTCTTTAAATTTCATCTAAGGTAGAAATATTTTATTCAAAATTAATTTATCCAGTTTCTTAATATATTTTTTTCTTATTAACTAAATACCCTCTGCACAATTACCTCCTGAGAAGAAGCGATAATTTCCTACCTTTTGAAATGTTGGACGAAATTTGATTTTTTAATACATTTTTATTATTTTTAAAATAAATGCTGTTGGGTGGAAAATCTTTAAAGGAAACAAATTTGAATATGCAATTAATTTTTATTTCACAGAAGTTGTTAAAGTAATTTTAGATAACGTTATAATTATTTAAGCTAAGAAAACTGTTTAATGTATTAAATAACTTTGTTAAATGTATATTTAACTATATTTATAAATATAGAATAATTCAGCATAAAAATTAACTGCTATATGTGCCTCATTTTAAGTATGTAAAATTGCTGTATATTAATAACATTATATAAACGTTATCTTTATACGCAACGAAACTATATTAACAAACAATGCTTAAAATAATTATCTTAATTTAATTTTCCATTAGTTTGGGAACAATGACACTTTTGACATCTTAGCAAGAGTTGCTTTTTAGAAAAGATTTTAAAATTACACTAAAATTAAGTATGGTTTATATTCAAAAATTGTTTTCTGATGCTCAATGAAATAGTGGAATTGTTTTCCTTATAAATCTTTTTGAAACAATAAGAGATAAAATACTTTTAACTAGCTTCATAAATTTTATTCTTTCGTAAGTGTTTCATTATATATGTTAAAAATATTAAACATATGCATAAGTATAAAACATTTTTTTTTACTGTGTTTCTTATTCCAGCGTTATTCGAAATCTGTTTTAGTAGCATCTTTAGAGGTTCTCTTTAGACATCGTTAAAGAACCCAACGTTGAATTATCCCGTGTATTTACTTCAGGTTTATTTCAGATTTATTTCTTTGAAGAAGTATCGTCCCATGAAAAACACATATACACCAGACCTTAAAGTTCCGCGGAATATTTATTTATTTTAGCCCGTTTAAAATGTTTTATTTCAGCTTAAAACCGACATAAGCTTTGATTTTTTTTTCCCCTGCAAACGATACCGCTTCTATTTGTCTATAATCCACTTAATAGTGAAAAGATGCAGGACGTAAGAAAACAAGCGAACTGTTTATTCTTTCTCCTGTAGTTCTAAATCGAGGAAAGAAAACAAAAGGAACCAAACATCGTTTAGGTGAAAGTTTCACAAAAAAGTTTCCCTACCGATCTGTCATCTTGATGGGTTTTCCACCTAAAAGAAAAATATGATGTGAAAGAATTAATTCATCACTAAAGAGTTTGTGAAGGGAGAGGTGTTTTTTTTTATTTTGCTTCTTCTCTTTTAAGCATTTTCTTTTCCCTGGAAAGGTGTGTTCGGAGGTAAATACTCAAACAACTTTTCGAGAGAAGCACTAAATTGCAAGCGAACGTGATATTCTGCACATGCCAGCGTAGAGAAAGTTCGGGTTAAATTAAAGAAAATATCTCGGGGAACTCTACCGGAGTAAAACGTATACGAGTATTCCTGAAAGTAATTTATTCCTACTTACGGCAGGTTAAATCTGTATATAGCTGTTGTATCCGTATATGTATAATTTTAGGTCATGGAATTTCTTCATATTTTTTGTATCCCATGATTTCACATTGAAAAGCTTTAAGGCATACTATTTTATACCTGAAATGAATTAAAATTCATTATTTTCATATTTGTTGTTGTTGCTGGTGTTGGTCCTAATGCCTCCTGGCACATTTTTATAACATATATATTATATATATATATATATGTATATACAGTGATTTCCGCTTATAAGAATCACGTTTGTTATCACTGTTTTTGATTCTTATAAGCGGTTGATTCTTATAGCCGAAATTTAGGTTTTTGGGCAGGCACACACACATACACCTATATTAACATAATTAGAAAATTTATCATAAAATACTCTTTAATATACGTTTATTATCTTTTATTAAAATTATTCTTTATAATTTTAATTTCTAGACCTATAAGTAGATACACATGATTATAATAAAGGAAAATAATCCAATATTTGTTACAATGTACCTGCTTAACAGTTTAACATTTCAACTACAGGAAGGATGCAAGAAAAAGTTTTCTATGGTAGTTTGACGTAATGAAGTTTTCATGAGGGTGTTTATACCTCTTTCAATACCAATCAGTCTCAGGCGAAGATTCACCTTCTAGCTTACGTTTCAGGGTTTGATAACGGGCTGAATCTACTAATGTCACGTTTGCCTAAATGATAGTGGACACTTCGCCGAAGATTTATGTGTTTCAGGGTCCAGGAAGCAGCAACCAGGATGCGGGAGGTGGGAAAAAGAATCCCTGTCTTTGTTTGTCAGCGGAGAAAAGTGAAATCGGACTCGGACGGGTTAGATGCCCCCGGGTCAAGCTAAAAGGGCAGTGTTTAGCTAAAGTGTTTAAGGGGAAACTATTATGTTATGTCTAACAAAGAAAGGGATGCATTTTAAGACTGTATTCCATCCCATCTTATCACTCTTTCTTTAAAAAAAATAAAGAAAGAACTTTGTGACTTTTGAGGGTTTAAGTGGCTTTTTTTGGAAAAATGAAGGGAAAGCGAAGAGTGTAAGCTGATTCTTAAAACCGGTGGATTGATTCTTTAATCCGAAAATTTTAACATGGAAATAATACATTTGTTTTTGTTTTTGAGATATTGATTCTTATAAACGGTTGATTCTTATAACCACTGATCACTATAAGCGGTGGTTACTGTATATATATATATATATATATATATATATATATATATATATATGTGTGTGTGTGTGTGTATATAATATTAGAATAATATTTTCCTAATTGCTCTTTAAATTATTTCGTGTGTTACGACGTTCAATGTGTTTTTCTGTTGAACAAAGTCGTGTCCAGTTTTAAAATTTACAACAAATACGATGATGGTTTTCCTGTAAAACTGCCTCTCTTACTTAGATTCTTTTACTTAGCTTTCTATCAAAAGTGGCTCTGTAATTGTTGGTAGAACAATAGTTATATACTATTGCATGCAAAGAATGTGGATGACTGTGGTTTATTTATTTGCAAATTCAGTGACTGAGCACTCCATATCTTGGCTTTATTCATAACTAGCCGGGCTTCGCCTAGCTACGCTCAAGCCATCCGTGTAACATATTTATGTACTTCGGGCCCCACAAAAGAAAAAAAAGCCTACAAATGTATTAAATTCAAGTGAATTAATTCCTTTCAATTTTCATTCCCGTCGCTGCCGACAGATGGCAGCACCACTGCTCCAGAAGATTTGGTTTCTCAGCAGTGAGTGATTTTAGAATGAAAATATCTCTAAAACTATTGAATTAACAGAATAAGTGTACGCAGAAAAAATTATCAGTTTTCGAAGCTCTTTCCAAATATGTAACATTTATGTACTTTCATGAGAAAAAAAAATACACCGATTTTCCTGTATATTTGTCGGCCATTTTTTTTCGAGGAGTGGCCTGCCCGGATGAGTTACGGTCACGTGATCTCTCGACATCCACTTGTCCCTTTATTAGTATAGAAGCACGTACAAGATTTACTTTACATCGTGCAATCTTTGTAAGCCCATCAAAGAGATCATGGGTTCGATTTCAGTCTAATTGACTTAGAAGGCTTTTTCTAAAAATAAAAAGTATGTCATCGCATTTCTAATACAAATAATGCATTTTTGCTAAATCTATTAAATTCAATCCATGGTATAATCATAAATATATAAGCGTAGATCGAAAAAGATAATTCATTAATATAATTTTCAAATAATCTATCCAAATGTTTTTAACGAATTTTCAGAACAATTTTCATTTAATAAATTTAAAATCCATTAGTAAACATTTTCGCTCAATAGATGTGTTTCAGAGGTTAAAGTAATACATTATGATATTTTATGCATTAAGAAGTTTTTGAACCTCCCTGCGAAATAATTTTTTTCAAATATTAACAATTTAAAGAAACAAATTACATTATTTAAAATTAAAAAGTGATGAAACTTCCAATTAATCATTTATTCAAGTCTCAATTAATTCATCATGATGAAAGATTCCGAAATAAATTGTACCGATACGAATGATTTTAGAGGGAATTTTAAAAGAATTTTTTATCAGGAGAAGGATTTTCATTTTTGTAGAAATACACATTTCATTTTTAGAGTGCAAGGTTTTAACAACTACTCACATGCGTTAATATAGCACAAAAATAATATCAAAAGCCTGTTAAAAAACAAAAAGCTATTTAAATTTGAAATTAATGTAGAGTATTTTTCATGATGGTAAAACAAAAAGCCCTAGTGTTCCGAATATAATATTAAAATTTTGTAGCTTAGAAAAATCTTAAACAATTTTATGATATACCGATTTATGATATATTTTAATCTATATGAATAAAAGGAAGTGTTTGTGTGTGTGTGTGTGTGTGCTATCTCCAGTCGAATCTACCACTTACAGCCCTGAAATTCGGCACACAGGTAGTGCAGACGACGAGTACGTACATCTCGAAGCCCAAATTTTAAATTTTACTACCGTTAATTTTTAATTAATAAAAAACCAACAATTTATAAGGGGGTGCGTCCGGTAAATGGAAGCTGTTGCAGTTTGTGGAATCACCCCTCTGGATATGGCATCCACGTTAGGCTTAATTAGTAAACAGCGAGAAAAAGATTAAAAATAAATAAAATCAAAAAGTTTCAAGTCATATATAGAAGTTTCAAGTTATGTCCAGAATAATACATGAAAATAATAATCTTTCAAGTCAGATTTTATAATCTGAAATTTATATTTAAAGACATTTGAAGAATTACCGTTGATTTTTCGAAGAATTACCGATCTCAGATTGTAAATAAACGTTCTTTGTTGCCATTTTCATCTTACAGCCATGAAATTTGGCACACAGGTAGTGCAGACGATGCGTATGTGCACCTGGAAGCCCGAATTTTAAATTTTATTCTAGAAAAAAATGTATTTTTTGCAATATTATATATTTTATGCAATATTTGGTACTATTTGCGCTACGGTCCAACAGATGGCGCCACGAGAGTGATACAGTATGCGCTGTATCGAGTTTGACACATTGTCTTTGAATATAGTATGTGATACTAATTAATTAAAAAACAGGATTATATATGTCTTATTTAACAAAAACGGTTGAAATACTTTTATTCGTTGTTTTTTAATTAATTCCTTTCTCGAGGTCGGTTTTTTATTTTCGACCAGTTCCGGACACGTAAAATTTTTATGTGTCATTATATTACCGAAAAAAATTAAAAAATTAAGGAAACCGTTTTTTAATTTGCGTACATATAGGGAATTTTCAAAAATATGTACAACTTAATACTAAATTACAGGGCCCCATAATTTTGCCCATGCGGAAATCTGGGCCTGCCAAAAAACCATTTCTTCACCCATACGCAGGGAGGGGAAAGTCTGGAAGAAAGAATTTTTCGCCCATACGCGGAGGGAAGGAAACTTCTCGCCGGGGGGGGGGGGGGTTGAGGGGAAAGGAAAAGAATTTTTCTTCTGCCTGCGAATGTTTGCAGGACATGGGGTGCGTAACCACAAAATTTAAATACACCCATACCTCGCTTTACGGCCTAAATACGTTCCTCAAAAGTTGGCCGTAAAGCGAAAAGCCGTATACCCAATCAATTGTTTTGATACAAACCCATACATATTGTTCCAATTTTTTATAAATAATATAGTTTTTAGTTCATAAAGCATTTTATTCTTTTATTTGCTATGAAAATGCTCACATAAAAATAAAAGTAC
>OU015497.1:13250546-13298046 GCA_907164885.2 Dolomedes plantarius | reverse complement strand
AAACGATAGATCAAGATTCCACTATATATATATATATATATATATATATATATATATATATATATATATATATATATATATATATATATATATATATATGTATATATATATACATACAGTGGAATCTCGATCGATATATATATATATATATATATATATATATATAGCATCTAACCATTAAACGCGAAATATCTTATAAAACAAAATAAAATATTTTAAAGAGTTGGTTTTTGTAAGTAACTATTGTAGCGTGCATACTTTTGTGTGTGTATATATTATCGGTGTAGTTTTATTGCAGACAGCTCTTACTGAAAAAAAAATTGGGTGATATTTAAAAATAGTCCTTTATCAGCCTAAGTATAATAAGCGTAATCACCTGAAGTAGCCTTCTCGAATATTATCTTTAACTTGTACAGTCAAATCCCGTTACAGCGAACTCGATATATAATGACCTCACGGATATAACGAACGAAAATTTTAGGCCCGCCGTTTTCCTATTGTACGTAATTTAATTAGTATTGCATCAGTGTAATGTAATAGATTTTAGTCGATTTAATTCATTATTGATCATTTTTAATAGCTTTTATCATTATTGTAATATATCATTATTGAATACACATTGCAGCTAATGAGTTATACATTTTGTGAACTCTAGCGTCTTTCTTAACGTTTCGGATAGAGCGAACCGCAGGATAAAGCGAACAAAACCTTTGGTTCCTTGAAGTTCGTTATAACGGAGTTCGACTGTGGTAATAAAAATGAAAAGAGGTACGGAATAAGAAGGGATATATTTTTTTCAATTTTTAGATCATAGTATCTTAAAATTTATAGGTATTTAAACATAAATCTTCCATGCTGATAAAGCCTGCCATACTTAGAAATTCGTTGAAAGAAGAAGGCTACTATAAATATTTTATAATGCCATAAAATAGCATATTTGAAAAAGAAATAAGCACAAATCTAGGAAATAAATAAACTTTAAATCCACACAGAAAGGGTGTATCGATGCTTGATGTATTCTACATGTCTTGATGATTTAGTCTTGATATTCTGGCACCTTATTATTACCAGGTTCATAATACGATCGGAGCTGAAAAAACTGTGGATTTAATATGTACTGAGTTTGTTGACTGTATCAAATAGTAAACTAAATAAAATATTGACCTCGATTTTACAACTTTCATTGGTTAAAAGATAAACTAGAAAACTAATGGAAGATTGCATTAATATGTTCTAGTTCTAGTATGTAGAGTTGAGCGGAAACATCGGGTGTTTCCGCTTCCGTACCGGTCCCGTAATTTTGAACCAAGTCAAGTGACGAGACCGGAAAACTTGACCCCGAACCTCCAAATGAAATGTTTGGGAACTTGGAGGACATTGCAGCTACGACAAATTTTTTCCGTGCACCAGCCACCATTAGTGTACACGACGGCAGTTCGGGCATCGAACCAGCAACTTCCAGATCATTGTCGAATCGTCTTTGCTGACCGACAATATAAATCAAGTATATATATATCTATCCTAATAATATCCCAGTTCTGTCCCTCTATCTGGAACGCTTCCGGAGCGACCGCTTCAAAAATATAACAGAATATGGCGTCCATTTTCTTTTTATGAGTTAGGCTTAACAAGTTAAAAGTAAAGTTAAAAAACATTATTTGCCATCTAAACACAAATAATGTATTAGAAACAACGTAATATAGACACAAAGCAACTTTATTTCGATTTTCAGACGGCTGTAGTAAACTGTTATGACAATTTCAAAACAGCTCGCGAACGTTTAAAACCGTTCTCAGCATAAAATATCCTTTCGTTGTAACGCATTTTCGTTGTGATATTTATATTCATTAGAGAATTATCTCTTTTCCGCCACCTTTCGGGTTATCATAGTGTTTCATTTAAATTAATAAGAAGTATCCATTTTATATACTCAGAACTTGAAAATGTAAACACGAGAGAGTCATTCATTCACCGTGATTCATTCATCATCGTTAATATAAGAAAAATTAAATCAGCGAATCTTTTTCACAGTAAAACAGTTTTTCATTATATTATTCTTTTAATATCTTTATTTATATTTTAACCATATAATATATATATATTTAACCAGATATTACAATAATGTTAAATTTAGTATTTTCTGAAAGTTGAAACCTCTACGCATGCGTAGTGATATGTAAAAACCCGTACGTCGCTACGGAGTACATTCAAATTAAATACAATGGTCAATGTGTGCAATTAATGCCAAAAAAAATATATATATATAAAAAAATCGTAACGGATATTTTTATATACATAATGTAGAAGAATTGGATAATGTCCAATCGTCTGCCGCATTAGAAAGGAAAAAAAATATTTAATTTGTCAATTTATATCGTTGTTATGTAATGTTATGTAACGTTGTTATGTAATGTTATATAATGTTATGTATCGTTGTTATGTAATGTTAAATTCTAAACATTAATCTTTAAAAATTCACCAAAAATCAGAAAATAGAGGTAAAGATTAGAAAAAGATTTCGTTTTAAATGAATTTTTATGATCTTTCTCGTGATATAAATTTTATTACTCTCCGATTGCTATTTTAAATTTTAAATAATTAAAATGTGTGTAATTTAAATAAAAGAAAGAGAAGCTCTTACGTATACAAATAATATCGACTTGATGTAAAGTTGTAAATTGATAATTTTTAAAATTAACACGTCATTTTTGACGGGCTAACCACTAGTATATATATATATATATATATATATATATATATATATATATATATATATATATATATATATATATATATATATATATATATATATATATATATATATATATATATATATATACACTGAGTGACCAAATTATTATGACCACCCCCTTAATACAATGTCGGACCACCGTTTGCGCTTAATACTGTATTAATTATTCTTGGTTTGGATTCTATAAGATATTGGTAGGTGGTAAGAGAAATTTGAGACCATATCTGATGAACTGCGCGTTCCAATTCCTTAAGATTTTATGGTACTGGATCCAGGTGCCTGATGCCCCGTTCGATCTCATCCCACAAATTCTCAATTGGATTGAGATCTGGTGATTGTGCAGTCCAACTAATCAAGGCGAATTCTCCGTCATGCTCTTAGAACCATCTCGGCATGTATAACCCTCAAACAGGCCCATGAATTTGTTGCAACTATCTGGACTATCGGTCAAATTGACCCCCAAGCCAAAAAAGCTGTTATTTTTGCGTTATTACGATGGAACTGCATGTTGATATTGTGCAGAGGGTTGTTTGATTTATATTAGTGACGAATAGTGAGGGAAAAAATCATCTACACTTATTTATTCAATTTATTTAATTTATTTTGATCTGGTATCTACATCATCAAATCGTAGGGCTCTTAAATGAATTGCACAATGTTTCTCAGAAATAATTGCTCGAAAAATTAGCCTGCAAGCGATTGAGGTAGAGAAGATTGACGTCAAGGCTTCACAGGATACTTTAAAAATCTCACAGAACACTGAAATCCCGGGTGTGGTACCGAAGGAGGACCGTTTTCGCCAGATTTTGGCGACATTTCGCCAAAATCTGGCGAAAATCCCTATCTGGACCGGTACGCCTGTTATTGCTCAGTGGCAATAACAGGTCTACCGGTCATTTTGACCGCCATACTTTTACAAAACTGCAACTGACTGGCAAATGGCGAGCATTTGTGAAACCCTGATGTGCTCTCCCTGATGTCCAGGAACTGACTGAGGATGTCAAAGACAGCCAAGCATTCACGCCTCTCCCCACTCCTGCCCCACCCCTTAGTTCCACCGCTGCCGGTCATAATGACCGGTGGACCGGTTTGAGGGATAACCAGTCTCGGCAGTGTATAAATTGTACGGATTAAGTTCCAAAAACATTTGCCATCTGTAACAACATATTCAGGAATCTTTGAAAACCGAATTTATGGCACGTCCACTCAAGACTAGATCCAGCAAGAGGGATATTTTTTTCGAACTCCGATGTTAAGAAATAATGACGCAAATGAAAACTTTTTAAGGTCGCTGCACCGATTTTTGTTCCGATGGGTGTGCTTAACTATCAAATCAAGGCTTAGAACGCAATTTTGACTAAGGATAAAACGATTGTATCGATGCATTTATCTTTCAGAAGAATATTTCGATATAATCTATCCTTTTTTCTGAATTTCCTTGCATTTATTTTACCTATGAATGCAGCCTCTTCCTTTTTAGAATGTTTCATAAGTTTAATGTCCCGGAGTCTGGTATAAATCCTCCCACTAAAATTAGATTAGAAAAAAAAATCTGTTCGATGCTATGCAGCTGGTTGGTCGAAATTCGAATTTAATGTCAGCGAAAACAACTTAGTATATTCCAGTGTATTTTCTCTTTTAAAATATTCAAAACTCTAGATTTAACATTGAAGGGTGATGTATCTTCAAACAAAAGGTAGTCGGGATTTTTTATTTCAAACATTAGCGGAAGAACATTGGCTTATAGAAATTCTTGATTTATATACACATTCTATACGTTCAAAGGCATTCATTAAATTTATTAATAGTTATATATATATATATATATATATATATATATATATATATATATATATATATATATATATATTCAGTGCCATGACTAGACAGGAGAAACAGGGGCACCCGCTCAGGGCCCACTTGGAAGGGGGTCCCAAAATGTTTATTTGTTTTATTATTTTCCCAAACCTAATTAATTAAGAGGCTTAAATGCAAATTCTTGCCCAGGATACATGAATGGCTACATGAATGGCACTGTATAAATAATCATATATACACTCAAGAGCCAAAACATTATGACCACCCCTACATTTTGCAATGAATTCGCCTGGATGACGTGGAAGGCACGTGATCAGGTGGAAGTGGTATTTAACTGCTGCTGGAGAGTCTGAAGAATCATTCTTTCACTTACTTCTGTGTGTGATGGGGAAGGCTGCGTATCTAAGCGACTTTGATAGAGGGCAGATTGTAATGGCTCGAAGGCTCGGAACAAGTATTTCCGAAACTGCACGACTCGTGGGTTGTTCGCGACCTACAGTCGTTAGTACTTATGCAAAGTGGATGAATGACGGTGAAACCAGCAGTAGACGACATGATGTTGGACGTCCACACGCTATCAAAGAAAAAGGTCGTCGGAGACTGTCTCGCATGGTGAAGCAAAACCGGAGCCAGACAGTGGCTCAGCTGACAGCCCAATACAGTGCAGGGCCAAGTAGAATAGTATCGCAGCACACTGTTCAGCGGACACTGTTGGATATGGGGCTACGCAGCAAACGTCCCACTCGTGTGCCTTTGCTGACCAAGCGTCATCGCCAACTGCGCATGCGCTGGGCCCGGGAACATCGCGACTGGTCCATGGATCAGTGGGAGAGAGTTGCCTGGTCAGATGAATCACGGTTTGTCAATCATCACGCCGATGGTCGTGTCAGGATACGCCGTCTTCCAGGCGAACTGTTGCTCCCTCAATGTACAGTAGGTCATACACAGGCCGGTGGTGGCGGTATTATGCTTTGGGGGACGTTCTCTTGGGCGTCTCTGGGACCCGTGGTTGTGGTAGAGCAGACCATGAATGCTACAGGGTATCTGAACATCATTGCGGACCAGTTGCACCCTTACATGGCCTCTGTTTTTCCAGCTGGAAATGGAATGTTCCAACAGGACAACACCCCGTGTCACAAGGCTAAAATTGTGTTGGAGTGGTTCCAGGAACATGATGCTGAATTCCAGTTAATGTCCTGGCCGCCTAACTCACTGGATCTCAATCCGATAGAACACATTTGGGATGTCATGGGACGGCAGCTCAGAGTTCAAAGACCACCAATTCGCAATATCTCGGATTTGCGTAACCGTTGCTTAAACATCTGGTACAATCTGTCTCCGGCCAAGGACTTGTGGCATCCATGCCAAGGCGGGTTGAAGCTGTGTTGCGAGCCAAAGGTGGGCCAACTCGTTATTGACAGGTGGTCATAATGTTTTGGCTCTTGAGTGTATATATATCAGTCGATTCCGTTTAATTGGACAACCGGTTATTAGGACCGAAATGATCGCGTCCCGATGTGGTCCGATTAACCGGAATCGACTATCTATCTATCTATCTATCTATCTATCTATATATATATATATATATATATATATATATACACACAAAAGTTCCTATTTATATGTTTTTATAACATAACTAATATTTGTGCCGCACTTCTATTTTTTATATTTTCATTTTATGAATTATAATTCATTCGGGATAAAGTAAAACAAAGTATGCCCGTTTAACGTTGTATTTGTTATTCTCGGTTGTGTATTACTCACCTAGTTTTGAACATAATGCATAAAGCATTGTTGCCACATCCTTGAGATTGTGTTAACTTCAAAGACTAAGCTAGAATACGATAAACAACTTCCGACACTGTCGCTGTTAACTGTGATCAAAAGATGAAAGAGCCAAAACAATCAGATTGCAGTAACGAAGTTGAAGAAAATATGCTAGCCCTGCAGCAACCTACTTTTCAATAAACACATATTGATTTTTATATCTTATAATCGTACTTTTCCATCGGGATAATTTAAAATTGAACTAGGAGCTAGATAATTTAAATTAGAAGGCGCTAAACAGGAGGAAGTGCATTGCTAGAATTAAAATACTATATTAGACAATATATTAAGCAAACTGGAAACTTATCTATTTTATTTATATACTGGAAATTTTAATACTCTGATTTGAAACGACATTTGTTTATGTAATGTACCTCAGTAGATTAATAAGACGCAAAACTTAGTTATTAATACAGATTACGATTAATGAGTGGCATATTACCAAATTATTGGTTCATTCCCATGCACTTTAAGAACTTAATTTTTATTGATACTTTTAACACAGCTTGTTCATTCTTTTCCTATTAATACTTTATTGATATTCTATTCACAAATTCTGACCCCACGTTCGTAAGTTAGAACTGTTTAAGAGCAGTTAAATAAATGAAAAAATGGCAATGCATTTCCCACGGCAAAAGGATAATTTGTAGGTCAAACATAAGCATAGAATAACACACGCACACACAAACATACACAAATATATGTGTACTAGAAGGTAACCCGTCATTTTGACGTCATAATACAAATAATGACGTCATAATGGAAAAAGTATATGAAAGTTTAAAAATATCCCGAATTATCTAACAATATTGCATTTAATCCACACCTTGTAAAAGCAAACCCTTTCATTATTTTTTATTTATTTAGTTTTTCATGCAATTGGAGTAGTAGACTGCCATCGAACCCGTCATTTTGACGTCATAATACAAATAATGACGTCATAATGGAAAAAGTATATGAAAGTTAAAAAATATCCCGAATTATCTAACAATATTGCATTTAATCCACACCTTGTAAAAGCAAACCCTTTCATTATTTTTCATTTATTTAGTTTTTCATGCGATTGGAGTAGTAGACTGCCATCCAGTTTTTTACAGCTCACTACGCGATATGAATACTTGAGCTACTTGATTCATTCGCATTCAAGTTTGTTTACTTTCAGAATTCATCGCAAAAGTAAACAGATTTTTAAAAACTGTTAAATATACAGCTAAAAACATCCAATTTTTTTTAGTTCTGAATGTTTTATAGAAAAATTGGCTGAACAAACGCGATTTGATGGAGAAGATATTAGTTTTTAGGTAAGAAAAAATTCTGATCCACATCTGAAATTGAAATTAAGCCTAACCGGCTGTTTGTTTACTGAGGGCTTCAATTGAAAGATGAGTACAGCCCGGAAGTGTTATACAGAGACAACGGCTATTATATATATAATGTGTAAATTATGTTAGTGCATAAAATTATTATTTTCATTAATTATCATGACTGAACGTCAGAAAATATTCTGAATTCTTAATTACCCGAATTACACGCACATCACAGCAGAAAATGTTAGGAATAAATACAAATTTTTCAAATGTACACGAACTTGGTTCGTAAAGAGAGGAATGTAACAGAAACTTACTGGAGAGGAAACTCAAAGTTTCTGTCGCTTTTTATGGTTTAACCCTCAGAATATGTCATTAATTTAAAACATCGCCAAGTTCATTTCGTTCGTCATATTTTACTTGTTTTTTTGTAGGCACTTTTGCATTCATTAACATGGATATTCAGGAGTTTAGAGTCATTTTGAGACCTAACCTTACAAGAAACTGACACGTAATCAATGCTTCTTTGAATTACTTAGGATGGCTACACTATTGAAATACGTTCCATGAACTGTTTCGAAACATTTAGCCATCCTTTTTAATTCATTAGAGAATTTAAAAAGTGTTGATGACGAGTGAATTTTAAGACATATTTTTTCAGTGTTTATTGGCCTCCCTTTAAAAATGAAAATATAAAGAAGATATTATTATATCCAATCTATATATATATAAAACAGTTCCGTAACTGACTCATTGACTGACATACAACGCACAGACCAAACCGCTGGACCTAAAGGGCTGAAATTTTGCATGGCGATTATTATTATAGTGTAGGGGCGCACTAAGAAAGATTTTTGAAAAATTCTTCTTGGATTTTTTAAAATTAAATTTTTAAGCTGTTTTTTTTTACTTTTTTTAAGTTTGCATTTAAAATAATAATTTGAGGGTTATAAAATTTATATCACGAGAAAGATCATAAAAATTCCTTTAAAATGAAATCTTTTTGAAATCTTTACCTCAATTTTCTGATTTTTAGTGAATTTTTAAAGATTAATTTTTAGAATTTAATTTATTAAATGCCGATCACGTGACTTCTTTTTCTGGTACTTTAAATAAATTTATCGTCACGTGCATAAAAACTAAATAGACAAAAAAAATATTTTTTTTCCTTGATAATGCGACAGACGATTGGACATTATTCAAAAAAAATATTAAAATGCAGTAAAAGAAATGTTCTACAAACTCTACTAAATTAACTGTACTATATTCTTTCGTATTCTTTATATTAGATTTGATTTGAATATCTTCTTCTACATTATTTTGTCTATAAAAATATCCCTTACGATTTTTTTTATAAATATATATATATATATATATATATATATATATATATATATATATATATATATATATATATATATATATATATATATATATATATATATTTTACATCAATTATATACATTGATCGTCGTATTTATTATATATATATATATATATATATTGCCATTAATTGCATACATTGACCGTTGTTTTTACTTTGAATGTACTCCGTAGCGAAGTGCGGGTTTTCAGCTAGTCAGAAGATATTTTGTTTTACATAATCACACACAGGAAGTTAAATTCTGCTAAACAAAACATTTCAAATGCAACCGTGCGTGCTAGTTTCCGCTTTCAATCCACTTCGAATGTTCCCAGCGAAAGCTGTAGCATCGCCACATCTCCCAAACGATATTCCGTTCGGAATTTCCATGATGTAGCAACATCTGTAATAACGTTTAACTTGGCAGAAAATTTATTTCCCCTTTCAACTTCATTTTTAACGCCGGCACGTACATCACTTGACGTTTTGCTCACTGAACAGGATCATTTCTATTCCCAACATCAATTCCCAAAAACAATTGTTCCAAAAAATCCTTAGCAAGAGGGGTCTAGAATGAAGAATGGATGTTCTTCACAGAACATTTTTTTTCTTCTTTCTTCTTTCTCTAGTACGGGAAACGATCAACATGAGGGATAGGTTGTAAACTTTTACTCTAAACTTTTAGTAAGCGGCGTTTGGCTCTTTACCCTCATTGTTTTATTTGACTGATTTAGAACTAGAGTGCGAGTCAAACTCGCAATTTCTTCTTTCGTTCGTTTTATTTTTCTTTTTTTTTTTCGAGAATACATTTTGATTGCCAACGCATAAAAAAAAAACGTTTGGCAGTAATTTATGTTGCATAGATTAATATTTAAATTTGAATTTAATTACAATACAGTGGAATCTCGATCTATCGTTTTTCAAGGGACCGATTGAAATGAACGATAAATGCGGGAAAACGATAGATGCGGAGACATAACAATGCAATATGATAGTTGGGACTGGATATAATGAATGACGCATACGGAAAAACGATGGATCCGAAAACGATCGATCGAGATTCCACTGTATTTTGTAGTCTCTAAAGTTGTTTGTCTAAAATGCATCAAAAGTGAAATCAATATTGGTGTATCCTACAATACAGGGTATACGGGCTAAAGGTATACAAAACTCATGACTTATTTTCACGGAACTACCCTATTTTACGGACTTTTAAAAAAAATATTTAAATAGAAAGAATATCTCACCAAACTTTAATATCAATCATAGATTTCGATCATCTATGTATATAAAACAGTTCCGTGACTGACTCACTGACATACAACGCACAGACCAAACAGCTGAACCTAAAGGGTTGAAATTTTGCATGGCGATTCTTCTGATGGTGTAGGTATTCTCATAACCGTCACTTACGGAATTGGGGTATGTACGCATCTTTTATTTTGCATTAGGATTTTGTGTGCTTGCATTTAAGGTGCGTTGAGCCCATACTGTAAGTTGTGTTTGTCTTTTCATTTTCTTTTTGACTTATTTATGCCTTGGGATGTCTTTTGGTCTTACCTGCATCCTATTCAGAAAGATCCCCTTGAGGTAACTGATATGGTCAGGCTCCCTGATGACGAGACCTGTCGGTTACCTCTGTTGTTTTATGGTTCAGTTCCGGCACTTATACAGAATCTTGCCGTTGGTGCGTGGATGCCCAGAGTGCTTGATTTCTGTTTGTTTCTTGTCTATATTTGTTTTATTTTTATCTATCTCTGTTGGTTTATTTATTTGTTTTTTTTTCATTATGGGGATATGAAGCTTCTGCGCTATCCTCTATTGAAAATGATTTCTTTGCAGGGTGTGTTTTATGTTAAAGTGATTTAGCAGTCTATGCTTGATTTTTACTTTTTGTTTATTTCTATGGTTTATATTTTACAGGCATAAACATAAAATACAAAGAAAAAAAAAATATTTCTTAATTTTTTTTAAACGAAATTATAGACCAACCATCATACGACAACTCAACATAATTATGTATAGAAAAATTATTTCATCTCCTTCTAACGGATATAATAATTTGATTCAAGATTATTAAATCCTTATATTTTATGCAAAAATTATGCCTTTTTTTATTATCAACAATTAACATTTTTCTATATCAAATGGTGAAAAACTTAAAATAATTTACATTTTCTGCGAATTTATTGACTGTCTTCAACATAAATCAAAATATTTCCTTTCGAATGTAACCTAAAAATGTTTACTGAGATTACGTCTTTCCTGCCCTTTAAGCTTTAGAGGTTTATTCAGAATTATTGTCCTCTAAATAAAAATCCTTCATGATTTCGTTCGTAAACTAGATAAAATTGATGGCGATGAGATTATGCAATTTCCATGAACGTGGTTTATCTTTTCGTAAAAAAAAACAGAAAATTGCTTTTTAAACCTCCGAATACGCAGTAAAAAATTTTCATAAGTATTATTATACGGTAAAGTAAGTGAAAGATGGGATAAAGAGAAAACAGCATGCCAGCAAAAATTGTTACCGGGCTTTTCCAGGAGTTAAAAAAAACCTATACCCAAAATACAAACGAAAATTATATGAATAATCGTAAAAAATAATTCATAGTTCAATAATATTACGATAATTGGATATAACTGTCAGAGGGATAAAATTATTTCGTCTCTAAAGGAATTGTTTTATTGATATAGAGAATCGTTCAACTCCTAATAAAGTTTTAACTTATCTAGCCTGGTATGTTTAGACAAGATAAGTTTGAATTACTATGCTAGTTATGCGCTTTAAGTGAATTTGTACCACCAAATGCCAGAAGTGCTCTCTCTTAATTCATTAATTAACTCTCTTAAGCATTTTTCTTTGTCTAAAGTGCATTCATTTTGTATTTCAAACCAGATTTTTCTCGACGTTGTAGTCAAGGAAACGTTAATTTAATAACGAGAGAGTTAAAATATAAAAATTGTGCACACATAGGAATATTATTCCCCTTTTTTTGAGAGAGAGTCGTATATAAATATAAAATTATGCTCCATTTGATTAATTTTTATACATTGGGGACTTACACTGAACCCTGGTATTTTTGTATTATCTGCATTTATGCTGCTAGAAATGCGCAATTCTATCCTCAGATTTCAAGTAGTTATTAACACCTATAGTGTATTTGATTAAATAATTTTCTGTTACTCTTTATAAACATTTTTTGAAATACCGAGATAAAATTTCATTTAAAATATCGAGACCAGCAATTTCCACTTGGACTATTTTACAAATTGAGCGTAAAATTGGATGCATAATTTAGAGCGTTCCAAAACATCCTATTTTTTTTAAACCTAGGAGAGGTAGGCAAAGTAGGGGAAATTATATGAGAGTGTTTTGATAGTTATATTAATTAGCAGCCTCACTTGAATAGTAGGTGTATGAGTTCTCCTGATTATACAGAATAATAACTATTATGCATGACTGAGAATGGCTATCGTGTACATAATATCAGGATAATTTGTTCAATATATCAACCAAATCATTTCCAATTGCATGAAGGAGAATACAGAAGTCTGATCGATTTCTCTAACGATATTAAAGTTTGGGGAATGGCGAACCACGATAATTCTTTGATTCATAACGTAATTTTAGCACTGTGAAGTGATAAAAACCTGCACATTATTGAGAAAGGCTCTTAGAAGCATGGGATGCGTAAGGTTCTGTCAAAAGTCCCTATTTAGTCTTGAAATAACAGCCTCGTTCACAAGGAATCCATTGCCATGTTTCGCAGTGGAGACTAGACAGCCTCGCTATTGGGAACTTTATAGATGGTTTCCCACGTTTACATGTTAGTTGATATGCAAAGCTTTATTCACTGTACCATAAATTAAAGGTATCCGACTCCGTATCTTTTACGAAACAGGACATTTACTCACAAATATCACAATCACAACACAATTAGAATATTCACGTCACAATGGTCATTAACGGCTTTGCCTTTATGCCGTCCAGATTTCAACTCGACCATGTCAAGCCATTACATGATGCTAAGCGCCGCGCAATTCGGTTCTCCTAATGCGACAAAGCAAGTTAGTTTCTTTTTGACAAGTGACCGTACACATACAGTATTTCCCTCCAGTAGGGAGAGTAAAAACCAAAATCCCCATTTCAGGGACAAACAGTTACAGTCGGAGTTTGAAGTCGTAATCGTTTGACCACATGGCAAACTACAGTCGATGTCACGCTGGACAAAATTCATTGCACCTGTAGGCGTTTCTAGCTGTAATTGGATTAAGATTTTCAGAAAGATCATAAAGGCATACCGCGTAGAGCTTACGTATGGCATCAGATCATTGCTATTGTTCTATACTTGTACTTTTTTATTTCTCTGGCAGTGGATAAAATAATTTATCTTCTTAATAACATACACAAAGACTGATTCAATGCCTGTAAAGTCTCTAAATGGTAGCAATAACAAAATGAAGTTCACTTTAATGCCAGGAGGGTTTAGAGCAGTGGTTCTTAACCCCATTTTAATAGTCAACACCCCCTTGAATCTGAAATTAAGCTCTCGGACCCCCTTGAAAAATGTGTTTCTATTTTTTATTTAGGAAAAGACATTTATTGGAAGAAAATTTATTTAAAAAATTAATCCATTTACAATACATAGTATATTACATATAAAACAATAACTACCTTTTTTAATGGCTATGTTGTTTTTGTTTGTTCGTAATTATCCTTTTAAAACGAGGCTCTGTTTTTGAAAGAGCCACTCGTAAGTCATCAGATGCGTTTAAGGCTGCTATGTACTAACCCCATTGGATTCGCTCGACTCAATGTTAACCTATGGAGAAAATTTGTCCACGGATTGCCGTCTTAGATTCAATGATTTTTTTTAAAAATTGTACTCCGTCATAGAGGAAGAAATTTTACGTTTGTGTACATTTTTCGTTTTTTTAAAAAAATGCTATTAATATTTTAAAATTTAAATTATTCGGGGAAAAATCTGGTATAGTGTATTTTAAACGCTCATAAATTCCTTCGGTGGACGAAATTTATAAAATGAATCCTGTAGCGCTTTGCAGAAAAGTTCAGGCTATCTGACAATACCAATTTTATTTGATTATCAGCATTTATGTACCTGTAAATAGTTGACAAAAATATAATTTAAATAAAAATTTTGGGGGCAGCGCTTAACCCCCCCCCCCCCTCCTATAGAGAGAGCCATTGCAATCCCTCAAAATGTCAATCCTGAAGGGGGTGGAATTCTCGAACTGTCAACTGGACTCCTCCCACCACAAGAGTCTGCAAGAAGAGGAAAAGGGAAATGCGATTTTTTTTCTTAGTACATAGCAGCCTTAAGCGATTTCTGGCTTTTGTTTGAAAGTTCAAAAGTGATGAAAAACTCTTTTCACAAAGGTAAGGGGTGGCAAATGGCAAAAGTGCCTCTGACGATGCTTTTGCCAATTCTTGATAAAGTTCTAACTGCGTACACCAGAACTGTTCCAATTCCAGTTTTTCCAATTTCATTTCAATTCGTGCATTAGCTCCTATTGCGATAAGATCGCAGTTATATTTCTTTCACCTCGGTCGCCATTTTGCCTTTCTATCCGCGTGTTTCACCAGAGCCAAGGATCCAGTACTCAAAGGATAACTTCTACTCCATGACAATCACGTTTTTTATTGTATATACACACTCACAGAACACAAATACATATAATTAAGACAACTATTACTATTGAGTATTATCCGATTTAACACTCTCAAAATGCCCTCGTTAGAGCAGTCGAAGCGATGCGCAGGTGACGCACCTGTCTCGGCCTTCCCCACACTGGGTCTGTCCGCATCTGCTACACTCCCGGTTGAATTCTCCGGGGCTTGGCGAAAGTTCTTTTGATTGGCGGTCGCCAAGTATCTTAAAGAAAGCGACGGTCCTCGCTAGCTGAGGTTAGCTGAGTCTTACAATCGTCTTTTAATCAAACGTTGTCGTCCTCTGAATTTAGGTGAAACAAAATTGGATTGAGCATCCATCTATTCATTTTGCTTGCATTTCCCATTGGAAAAAGTTTCCATCAAATGATTCACTCAATTGATAATTTTCATTAAAAATTTAGAACCGTCTCTCGCACCCCTAGAAATGCTCTCTCGCACTCCCAGGGGCATTAGGGCCAGGGGCCAGGGGCTCCCAGGCCCATTAAAAATTCTTTTTGCAACACATTCCTACTCGTCCGTAGTTTCAAAATTGAATAAAATAAAAAATCGAATTTTTGGACAAATTTCACAATTTTGAAAGTCCACTTGTCCCCTTATATATGTCCCCTAAGTAATTTAGTTTTTAAATGTGTTACACAAAAATCATGTTATCTAGTGCTATAGAAGTACAGTGTTGTACAAAGGTTTTCGCAATTTTTTTATCATGTTAGAGCGAAACCGTGTGACAGGTTGCAGTGTTATACTAGGGTTTCCGCAATTTATCCGATCGTGTTAGAGCGAAACCGTGTTGTAAGATGCCGTGCTATAGGGGGGCTACCTGTAATAGTAATACCCCATTTTGGTACGATAGCTGGTCGCATTTGGCGTTTGTCCTAACATGTTTCGCCATTGGCGAGAATGAAAAGTTGCCAGCCTAAGAACCCTAGGAAAACGATATAATGGTCAGGCTACACTTTGAAGACGTTTTGTACCACTCGAAACATTGGACGAAGAGGGTGGATCAGCGGGTTTAAATCTGAGTGAACGTGAAGTTCAGAGACCCAGCTAAATGACACCAAAAATCACAAGAATAAAAATTTGGAAACTAGTTAACCACAAACTATACTCGCTTTCTTCACAATCGCACAAAAGATTGAGGAATAGTGATAGAGTACCATATGGCGATATAACGCTGGCGATATAACTGGCGAAGAGCACGCCACCATTTGCAATCGTACCTAGCTGAAGTTCTGTGGCGACAGTCTTTTTGATGACACCTTGAAAGATATTTGGTCTCCTAACTAAATATTTACTAAATTAATAAAATATTCATTGTTACTTATATATTTCGTTTATTCACGCACAAGTGTTACGGGAGTTACAGTTAATTAAACAAAACAACAGAAAATGTGACTTGTGAACCATATTTGGCGATATATCCCTTGCGCCCGACTAACGGAAAAGTACCCAAATTTTCATTTCGAAATCTACAATTCCAAATGAATTCTTTTAGTTCTTCACTTCCGATTTTCTCGGTACTACAACCCGTGGATGAGCTCTAAAATTCATACATTTCTTAGCTCAGAAGAATTTAATTACGTGAAACAACTATGGCTTTTATTCTAGAATTAGTTATTTCTTATTCGCTTCCGATGAAAGCAACCCAATTAGGAATACGTGTGAATTTCTGTCTGTCTCAAGAGACAATCAAAGGAATAACTCAATAATCTTTCATTACCTTTAAAATAATCCTGAGAGAATGCCGGGAAGGTTCATTTCGAACGAAATACATTAATTGATTATCCTAGTAATATTTAAATTTCCATAACACAGCGTACCGTGTAGCGCATTAATATTTAAAATGTGCTAAAACAATTCCAAGTAGCAGTGTTAATCGGTTCCATAATATAGCTTTGCATTTATTTCTGCGTTGTTTGTTAAATTATATTTGTAATCATGATCTCATTCATTTATCTCCTTTAATGGAAACCATAAATTCAATATTTAAAATGTTATTTTACGCATTGAATTGTTAGCTACATCCGAAATACTTTTCGATAACTTTAATTACGCATTCTTTTAAGGTGATAATACGTTCAGCAACTACGTTGTGAAATTTATTGTCGTCAGAAAAGCATCTAATAAAAGTGAATTGATAACTGCCCTTAATTATGCTGTGAAAATAAACTCATTTTCACCCCTTTACAGTATGATTTAATAAATCAGTCATACAGTTAATTTAGAGTTCTCGATTCAGCATATAATTCAGAATGCCTCCCATCTTTATGACTAGAAGGCATTTCAGTCGACAATTGACCGGCAAAATCCCACAAGAGCTCTCTGTTAAGATAAGGAAATTCTCTTCAAGTCCGTAATTTCTGTAAACAATAGATTCGATTATTTATTGCCGGGCAAGTTTCATATTAATCACTTTTCCCCGTCGCATAGTCGTATTAAGTTGTTGTTTTACATATTTCTAACTGATTTGTTGAGATTAAACTGTGCAGAAATAAGTCATTTAAGCTGACTCTCATCATTTGCAGTTTTAGACAGTTCAAATTTCGGTAACAAGTAATCAATGAAATATTATTCAGTGATACGGGAGAATTAATCTGAATTCTCAGGGCAGAAATTGCTGGAAGCTTCTAAATTTTCGATCAGTCATTTAGAGAAAGCTTATTTTGGGAAAATGTGATTTTTCCTTTAATCTAAACTAAAAACTATGCTCCATCTACGACTATATATATATATATATATATATATATATATCTATGCAGTCGAACCCCGTTATAACGAACTTCAAGGGGCAAAAGGTTTTGTTCGCTTTATCCGGTGATTCGCTATATCCGAACCGTTAAGAAAAATGCTAGAGTTCACAAAAAACTCATTAGTTGCAATGTGTATTCAATGATTATGTATGAAAAAATCTATTAAAAATGATCAATAATGAATTAAATCGACTAAAATCAATTACAATAAACTGATACAATACTAATTAAATTTCGTACAATAGGAAAACAGCGGGACCAAAATTTTCGTTCGTTATATCCGTGAGTTCGTTATATATCGGGTTCCCTATAACTGGGTTTGACTGTATATATATATATATATATAATTTTATATTTATCAAAATTTATTCAATATTTGATATATATTGAAATTATATATATATATATATATATATATATATATATATATATATATATATATATATACATCTTATACTTTAATATACTACCTGAAAAAATCTTTGTCAAAGTTAACATGTAAACAGAAGGGTTTACGTGCATGTTACTGGATTAATACATATATATTAAGAACAGATATTATATATATATATATATATATATATATATATATATATATATTTATATATATATATATATATATATATATATATATATATATATTTATATATATATATATATATATATATATATATATATATATATATATATATATATATATATATATATATATATATATATATACATATATATATCAAATTCGGTTTGTGATAATTATTCATGACACCCTTGTAATAATATTAATAATTTTCTTATAAATCGATATCCATTGGAAAAATATTGTTATATTTTGCTTATCGTATCTAAATTACACCAAAATTTTAAGCTTGTTCGTGTCTAATTTAGCTTTGAAAAATTTTATGGCTCACGCCTTATTACTAAAGATACGACTGAATGACTACGAACAGAATAGATCAAGTCTCTTCATAATCAGACCACAAATTACTAAGTTACAGGCATTTACAAGTTATAGACTCGTTTTAGATTTCACTCCTACCGTAAGATGATTCTTTAGTTTACGTTAAAAATTAATTAGCAGAAACTACTATGTCGTTTCATGGGGATCTTAGCCAGGAAGGCAAGATAAGCAAATTTTTACAGTTTTAGAAAGAAGAAAAAAATCTGAAAGCAGAAATACACAGCTTCTTAAAAACCTTAATAGAAATAAAGGGTAGGCAACTCGTTTCGAACTACCTAATAGCTCATCATCAGGCCGTTGGGCATTATGTTATTGTTTCTACGGACAATTTCGTTTCACAAAGTTTTCTGTAATTTACCAACGGAAGACGATGACATTCTTAGTTAGTTAAGAAAATAATGAGAAATAATATATTTCGCTTCTTAAACTATGATTCAATCCCAAATGGAATGGAACATTCTTGGAAACTTTCCTTAAATAAATATATATTTCATGCAGTTAATTTAGAGCAGGGCCGCCCAGAGGGGGGTGGGGCAACTGGGGCACTTTGCCCCAGGCCCCCAACTGCCGGAGGGGTCCCAAAAAATTTTAAAAATTTATTTATTAGATTTCCTCCGAAAGAAAATTCTGAAACTCGTACCGTACTTCAAAATTCAAAATAATCTTCTGAATAAAGGGCCCCCCACAAAAAAAAATAAAAAAAATTTATTCGATTACTCAGATTTATGGGGCCCCCCAACAGAAGTTTGCCCCAGGCCCCATAAAGTCTCTGGGCGGCCCTGATTTAGAGTACTGGAATTATCTTGAACTGATTCTTTATAATGCCTCAGTGATCAGGTCTCATCAATAGGGCTTTAAAAATTTGCTGAGAATTCAATACATTCTATTTATCGGAAACTTCTCTTCCTTAGTACATCTATTAACACATTATCACAAGTTTTTCATTTTCTTTCAGGTGCATAAATTATTTTATAACCATCTCTTATAGTTTCTTATTCTGAAAACATTTCATGCCCTTTAAATCACGATTTATCTGTCTCGTATTTAACGTATTTAAGACCTCGGTTGAATCTTAAAGACCTGAAGTACGAAGAGGATAAAATTGTATCCAAATTTCATATTTATATGATATGAAATTAGGCACAAATTAAAAAAGTAACAATGCATTCAAAGGAGAACAAAGGCATCGTAATAGTTTTAGAAAAATATAAAAAAGACATTCTCAAAACTTTAGTCCTGAATCGATCGTGTAATGCTTAAGTAAAGCCACATGAATGAAATTGTTCCTATTGATCATTAAAATTAATTATTCTCCAGATACGCAATTTGCGAGTGTTGTTTGAAAGACAATCAAGTTGTTTTGATTACCCATATGGATTGAGTTTCGCATATCGGAAATAGCAGTTTTTTATTTCTAGTCAACAGCGGATGTTGTAAGGTATAGTTAATATTATCATTTTCGTTTCAAGCCAATTTTCTTTAAGTAAGCTACCCACTCGTTTTTCTTTGTAAAATATCTTCACGTACATTCGGCATAGCTTTCAGTCCGTGACTCAGGTAATGCTAATTAAAGATTATGACATTACCAGAAGTCTACGCACCGAGCTCGTTAAGGAAAGAAGAGATCCGACGCTGAGTTTTGAAATAAATGGAGAGGGAAAAACTAGATTTTGGAGGAGCTGAAAGTTCGAAATAAATGCAACTACTGTCTGGACCAGCATGTTCACGGAGGATGTGGGATTGAATTGAGATGGTTTTGAAAAATAAGAGGAGGGGAAGTAGCTGTCAAAAGAAAGTGATCTGATTGGAGGAGTCAGTTTCGTGTAGTGAGGTAAAATATAAGACCCGTTCACCAGGACGGGAATTTGACGTAAAATGGAGTTCGGTATTTTAGGCGATTAATACCAGAGGAAACAGTCTAATTTAATCCATTTCTCACATATCCCCACTTTTCATTCTGAAGCCCAGGTACATTAGAGTGGAGCGAAAAAGGCGAATTTTTAATTTTTTCTTTATTCCTGTATTATTATTTGCTGATGCAATAATAGAACATCATCTATGCTAAAAATCAGTTGTCTACAACTTCATCTTCAGGTGGCGCACGACATGAGAGAGTAAAAAAAAAAACTCCTTTTTAGTACTTCATTCTAACCTCAATTGAGAGTCATATTTTAAAATTTTTGTCCCAAATTTATTATTGTACTAGGTTTGTGTACTGTCCGATACTGCATTTTTATAAAAATTTACCAACAGTTCTGACTAGATTACTTGCATTAAGGTTTACACTTTAAGCCAATTTTTCACAGTGTTAGACGAATGCTGCACTTCTGGACTGGCGATATCTTACCACACATCGTAGAAGATATTAGTTCTACAAGGTGCGCCCATAAAGTAACCGAACAAATTTTTTTTTTAATAAGAAAAATATTACTCACCTTCAAATAAATGTATCTCCTTCAAAATTATCTCCAAAGGAGTCTATACAATTTTTCCAACGTTTCTTCAAGTCATCGAAACACTGTTTATAGTGTGATGGCGGCGGGCCCTCTGCTTAACCCCCGGTATATTAGATATAAAATTTGGTGAAGTTTCTTTTCAGTTTTGAATGTTTACCAGAGGCGAGTCCAGGTAATCAATCAAGAGGCGTGCCAGCTCTCTGGTAAACAGATGACAACCTGGACCGGATGTGCAGATGGTTTGCTGGAGGTATTTCCGGAGGTATGCAGGGGAACCGGTTTTGGACTGGTGTTGGTCTGTGCAGGAGAGCAAGCTAGCGTCGTGACAGAGGAGACAGAGAGAGACAGGGGTCCGGCGTGGATGCCGATTTTGTCTCGGACCAGCAGTTTACGTGTGCGGAGAAGCCACGTGGCGGTGATTGCGATTTGTTTGGTGAATTAATTGATTTGGCTGGAGGCCATGCATGCACTGGAGGTGCAAAACTCATATGGAGTTAATGTAAATGTGTAAATACGTTAAAGAATAAAGGTGCTTGTTTTACGTTCCTTAATCCAGCGTATTCTCGGTGATTTCTGAGGGAACCGGGTGGCTAGGAATTAGCCATAGTTCGGCGCGCTATCGAAATAGACTGGGCAGTGAAGACGAATTGCACCCAGTATATGATAGCTGGTGGCAGCGGTGGGATTTTACGTATGTGTTTGTGAAATACGTGAGGATCCACGGAGGAGGTGAAGCAGTGGCGGAACGGGCGAGGATAGCCAAGGGAATCCGCCGATGCAAGCAGTCAACTAGAACCTGCGGAAAATACTAGCAGCCGAGACGTGTAGCCAGACGGAATTTGTTCAAAAGAAGTGGAACCTGTGCAAGAAAATTCGATCAGCGTGTACAGCTGGATGCGACAGCAAGAAAGGTAAGCTCATTTGAAATCTTCCAAAGAGGTCTGCGCGATAATTGTCGAGGGGCAGTAAATTGTGGGGTTGGAATTAGTCTAATAATTCAGGGGATTTAGAAAGATAATTTCAACGCTTCTTTGAGAAGTCCGAAGGTTAAACCAGTGAAGGTTTAGTGAAAATTTGTTCGAGAAGAACAGGTGTGAAATCCTGATAGAGTTCGGGTAAATGTAGTAGTCTTAGTAGACATTAGTAGTTAGTTTTTTCTAAAAGTGATTTTGGCTAATCAAAACTTTGTGAGTAAATCCACAGGGAATCTCACGGGCACGTGTTGTGCGGAAAAATAGAAGAAAAGTGTTTTCTTTTGGGTTTAATAAATAGAAAGTGTTTAATGAATTGAATTTGTGCGAGTGTTTGTAGGAAACCGCACAGTGCCTTGGTGCACAGGAAAGTACTCAGTGTGGGACAAAACGCTGATTTGAAATAGTATATTTGTATTAGTGTTATTCTAGAAGTGTATAAGCAATTTGAGTGTTTTATGCTCTAAGATAATGTGATACATATGTGTTTCTTTTAAATGTTTGATAATATATTGTGATATATGTTCTAGCTATTGTTATGTAATTTGATAGGATTGCTTGTGATTAATTGTACCAGTTTATGTGTATAAGTGAAAGCTCAAAGGTGACAATATTTAGTGTCGTTATATCTAGTACCTGTCCTATATTTCTGTGTTAAGTAGGGCAAGTGAAATTACATGTGTATTTCTGTGAGCGTATTGAGTGTACGGCATTGGGTTAGAAATAAGTTATTGTGATTTCTGTGATTACTGTGGTAAATCTTTTAGTTTGGGAAAATGGAAGTTCTTCTAATTAGACAGACTAAAATTGTTCTTGTGGCTTTGGCCGATAATTTGGACGTTGAGGCGTCGATAAATGATAAAAAAATAGTAATTGTCCGACGAATCATTGGAGCAGAAAATTACAGTGAAGTAAGAACTAAGGCGGGTCTAGAAGGAATTCTAGAACAGATTAAATTAGATCGGGAAGAGAAGAATAAGCAGATGGATAGGGCCTATGAATTAGCTTTAATAAGAAAGAGAGAAAGTTTAGACGTTAGTCAGAAAGCCATAATAGACAATATTTTCGAGGTTTTCGAGTCGAATAAAGAATTCTTTGTGAGACATGATAAAGGAATCTTCGAGAGACTAGAATACGACCTAGACTGTGAGGCGAAATATGCTTTTGATCAATCAACTAGATTTATTAAATCGGGGGAATTGGAGTACTTGAGGGTAAAATTACAGGCTGTAAATTCCTATAGAGAAAGTAGAGGTTTAATAAGGAAGGCCGGAGTCACTAAAATTGAGAAAAGTGTCGAAAGTCAAATTGAGGGAAAAATTTGCGTAGAGCAAAAGGTTAAATCTCTGGGTAGAGAAAAAAATGTAGAGAATGTGTTGGGAAATTTCAGCGAGGTGGAAGCTGGGAATTTCGGAAGCACGAGTACTCGAGGCAAAATTAAAAATAAGGAATTCTGTAGCCAGTTGGTTGCCGGAGATACTTTGAGCAGTTCGAGGGAAGTGTGGGAAAATAAGGAAACCTTTGTAATTGAGCAAGCAGGCTTAAATTCGGGTGTAGAAAATCGAAGTGAAATAGATAACTCGCTCTGCAAATCCGTGAATGTAGACACAGTGGGGAAAATGAATGTAGATTTGTGCGAGGAAACTAGCCCAGATAGGAGGGAAATAGATAACTCGCTCTGCAAATTCACGCATGTAGAGACATGTGGGAAAATGAATGTAGATTTGTGTGAAGAAAGTAGCTTAGATAAAAGAGAAATATTGTCTGAAAGCGTCTCTAACATTTGTGATCGCGAAGTGAGAAAAGTTGGTTTCGTTGAGTCAGTCGAGGTTTTAGAGGACTCGAATCCAGAGTTATGTGTAACTGACCGCACACACAGGGGGAGGGACCTATGTCCGAGAGTCCATTCATCAGGTTCTTTACAAGTGGAAGGGACTATAAGTGCGTGTCAGGATTCGATGAATGTAGTCGAAAAAGTTGAGCCGAGAGACGGTTTAGAAATTGCTCCCCAGGGATTAGACAATGGCATTCGGGAAAACACGGACCGCGAAAGGGTCGAAAGTTCGTATAAAAGGGATGGTCAGATTTTGACGGAATTTAGGGGAAACCTAAACAATGCAGTTGAGGGGGAGAGAATCCCTGTAGAAAATAGAAGGACGGGGTTTCCGAGTAGGAACATTTTGAGAGGGAGGTTACGTAGGATTGGGATACTCCATTGTAATGAGTTCAAAGTGAAATTACATCCGATAGTGATAAGAACTAAAAAGCGCCGTGAAAAGGCGAGTGGAATTAAGCGCAAGAAAGCAAAATTTAAAAGATTTTGGAGCTTGAACAAAACTAGGGAGAAAGGTCTGGTATCTAGAAGGAAACCGAATTGCGTAAAGCATAGTCAAAAGACGGGACGCCAGGGTTTTGTCAAGTTCAAGAGGAAATTTAGGGGAGGAAGACATTCTGTTAAATTCAAAATGAAAATGGGTACGAAGTGCTCAGAGGGGCAGCCTAGCAATTTCGGGAGACTGATGAAAAACCGGAAGTTGCAAATATTCGCGAGGGCGAAGATTAATAGACAGGATGAATTTAGGGGGTCGTGTGACAGGGTTTCCACGAAAATTCAGCGTAAGCGCGATGCTACGAGGAGGGTTAACTCCAAATTTAAAGAAATCAAGTTTGGGAAAATTTAAATTCTCAGTTGAGATTTTGAGGGTCAAGGGAGAATTTAAATGCTGCGTGAAACAGTGACCCAAAAATGTATGTGTAAGAATTATGTGTATTTGTTTTTTTGTATGATTTTATACCTGAAAGTTGAATAGAGTAAATTGTAGTGTATAATATTTTATGTGTTGATTTTTGTGAAATTTAATGTGCATATATGTTGGTAAAACATGACCACATAGTATGAGAATGGATTTAGGCAAATTATGTAAATTTCCTTATGTTCAATTAGTATAACGATTGTGATCAATTAGTAGAATGATTTTCTTTTGGTGAAAGGTCCTATGGCGCTTTTTGTGTAAGCCGGTGGAAGGCCTCAGAAAGACTGTCATTAATATACTGCAATACAATTTTGTTATTGTTAGAAAAGGAACCAAACGAGTTAGTTTGTTATGACTCTATGTCAGGAAATGACGTTAAAAACACCTAATGGAATTGTGGAATCCTAGTGTAGAAATAAATGTGGGCTCAACTGTGAGTTTCGGTTTCCTGGCCAATCGAGTGGAAAGAGGCCGATTGAGTCGCGCGTTTGGATAGGAGAAATTATGTTCCGTGGGTTACAGGACCAACTGAATGTCGAATAGTTAATGATCTTGTAATGCCGAATGTTTAATGAAATAGGAAGAATTACATAACTAATATTTAGTAAGAAATATAAGTTTAATTTTGTCCACTATATTTCATAATCGTTATCCACGATGATGTGTTTTTGCTTTTAGAGAAGTTTACAAAGCAATTGTGAAATTTTTAATTGGTTAATGTTGTGATCAATGTAGGTTGTGTTAACTGTGTTTTTTTTTGAGTAATGTTTCTTTGTTTAATGTGTCTTTGAGTAATATTTTGTTTCATGTTATTGCAACTAGGTTAAGATATAGTCGATAATTGAAATATGGTCGAAATTGTGGTAATGTTTGTAATTAAGTTAAGATTAGAGTAATGTATTGTTGTACTACCTATGCTAAAATATGTTAAATGAAAGTGCTTAATTTGTTGGCGAATAGAAGCTAAACAAGTTAGGTTACGTTGTCGGCTATGACTGGCCGAAAGGTACGGGTGCTAACGCCCTTAAGTTTATAATTGAACCGAGAAGGTTATCTGCAGATAGAATGGCCTTGAGGCTATGTTTTTGTTGTTTTCAGTATGAAATTGTTAACGTAAGTTTTTTAGTGCATTATGAGTATTTTGTTTGTCTTAATCATGTATGAATTTATTATGTGTTTTAGCTAATGTAATATCAGTGTAATGATTATCTGCATCTCTTACTGGAAATTGAATTGATGTTTTTCACTCTCGAAAAGTATTCGGAGTGCAGGTTTAGGAATGATGTGTCCCAGACTGAGTGCAGTTTAGGGCATTTTCGAGGGAAATTTCTAAAGTAGGCGGAAATTGACTCTAGGAAGTTAGGGCTGAAGAAAGCCAAATGGTATTGACCTCTTTGGAAATGTTTCGTGTGGGCATACCTAGAGGGACCTACAGAACTTTCCATTAGACTTTTTTATGTATAAAAAAGCCTTTAAAGGGGGGAGGAGCTGTGATGGCGGCGGGCCCTCTGCTTAACCCCCGGTATATTAGATATAAAATTTGGTGAAGTTTCTTTTCAGTTTTGAATGTTTACCAGAGGCGAGTCCAGGTAATCAATCAAGAGGCGTGCCAGCTCTCTGGTAAACAGATGACAACCTGGACCGGATGTGCAGATGGTTTGCTGGAGGTATTTCCGGAGGTATGCAGGGGAACCGGTTTTGGACTGGTGTTGGTCTGTGCAGGAGAGCAAGCTAGCGTCGTGACAGAGGAGACAGAGAGAGACAGGGGTCCGGCGTGGATGCCGATTTTGTCTCGGACCAGCAGTTTACGTGTGCGGAGAAGCCACGTGGCGGTGATTGCGATTTGTTTGGTGAATTAATTGATTTGGCTGGAGGCCATGCATGCACTGGAGGTGCAAAACTCATATGGAGTTAATGTAAATGTGTAAATACGTTAAAGAATAAAGGTGCTTGTTTTACGTTCCTTAATCCAGCGTATTCTCGGTGATTTCTGAGGGAACCGGGTGGCTAGGAATTAGCCATAGTTCGGCGCGCTATCGAAATAGACTGGGCAGTGAAGACGAATTGCACCCAGTATATGATAATAGGCTCTGGAACTAACCGTTCGCAAAATACGCGTAACATTTGATTTAATATCCGAGACGTTTTCAAATCTCTGTCCTTTCATGGATTTTGCATTTTTTGATTACTAAGGACTTATTCACCACGAATTTGTTCCTGGAAATCAAACAATTAATCGATATTTTTACAAGGAGGTGCTTTTTCGATTAAGAAACAGGATAAGGCGAGTTAGGAAGGAACTTTTTGATCGTCGGCAATGGTTTCTTTTACACGATAATGCTAGGCCCCATACATTAATTTCTGTACAACAATTTCTTGCTAAGCATTTAATTGCAGTAATAAATCACCCACCCTATTCTCCCGATTTATCACCAGCTGATTTTTTTTCCTTTTTCCGGAGCTTAAGATGGCCGTGAAAGGACAGAGATTTGAAAACGCCTCGGATATTAAATCAAATGTTACGCGTATTTTACGAACGGTTAGTTCCAACGCCTATAAACAGTGTTTCGATGACTTGAAGAAACGTTAGAAAAATTGTGTAGACTCCTTTGGCGATTATTTTGAAGGAGATAAATTTATTTGAAGGTGAATAATAATTTTCTTATCTATAAAAAATCGTCCGGTTACTTTATGGTCGCACCTTGCATGAACTCACCACAGTTTTCCCCAGTCTTAGAAGCTCTTCTTAAAGATCTACTGAAACTAACCCAGATAAATTTTCCATTTCAAAACCCTGCCAACTAGCTCTTCGAAGAATATTAAAAGCAAGAGAACAAACAGACCAAAGGCAGAAAAGTACGCGAGTTTCAACTTCCTGAACTTCAGATCTGAGCATCGAAGTACCGAACCACCAATGACGATGAAAAACAGTGATAGAGAAATAAAGACTATGATTTCTTCAGGAGACAATTTCCTGTATTTTGAGAAGTTCCCTTGTCACTCACAGGCAGTAGAACGGTGTGTAAAGCTAGTAACTGAGGCTGCATTATCTGTTTGTGGTTCAGAGGCAAGAGACGGTTATATAAGAACCAAGATAAAAGCTAGGCAAGACTTGCCACCTTTTGAGACAAAATCTCAATATTTTCACGAAAAAGAATGTGCAAAAAACTTCTTAAAAGGACACTTAAACTTTATTAAGAAGGAGTCAATTGCTTAAATGCTTTTTAATATAATATGTTTAATTAGCGTAAGAAATAAAATTAAATAAAAATATGTAATTGAGTTTTATTACCACGTTTATAAATGTCGCCTTTTTATACTACTTTGCAAAAATTCGATACTAGTGCGCCACCTGAAGATATTATCAAAACAGGTTGAAATTTTGCACTTTTGCATTTTGGGCCATAGATCAATGATTGATGATACAGGAAATAAAAAAAATAATGAAAAAGTTGTTCGCTCTATCTTAATTTACATACATTTTTTTCTTTTATTTATTTATTTATTATTTTCTCAGCTACGTCGTCTAGTTACTAGTCCTTTATCATGGTCCAACGACCAAATGGCAGCGTTGAAAGGTATGCAACATTTTAAAACCTAGGAAGTCTGAATCCGAATATGGGAGGATATCAAAAAACTTAATTCGTATTTCTCGTTTAAGCACAAACGGTTACTTTAATGCGGTGGTTTCCAACCCGTAGAAGTCTGGGGACCATTAAGCCAGAAATTAGACCATGTACGGATCCCCACACAATGACTTCAGGGGAAGTCAACCTTCCGGGGGGGGGGGGGGTATAGAATATCCCTCAGGCAAAAGATATACAATGAAAATCGGCTAATGATTTTCGAGAGAAAAATACTTAGAAGAATCTTTGGAGCAGTTTATGAGGACAATGAGTGGCGTACCCTTTTCAACCATGAGATCTACAGAAAATATAAACAACCGGACATAGTTCATGTTATTAAAGCCAACCGCATTCGGTGGCTGGTACATATTTATCGATCCGAAGATGATAATCCGACAAAAAAGATAACGTTCACTAAACCAGACGCAGTTAGAAAGAGATGTCGCCCTCCTACTTGATGGCTGGACAGCGTCGAAATAGACCAACATGGCGGAAACTTCTTGGGACGGTCTTGGCCTGCCCTAGGCTGTAGTACCGAAGAATAATAAGAAGAAAAGAGATACAGGTTTAACATACTCACTTTTTAATTAAACCTTGTTTTCAAACTTTAGAATTAGATAGCCTAAATCATTTAAACATACGTAGGTTATGAAAAAGATTTTGTATCATATTCTAGTAATAAAATAATTATGTCAAACTTTTAATAATTTTTTTCGAATGAAAATCGCTTTCAAAATCCCAATTTTTAGGGCAACTTTTTTGTATGTGGTGCCGGACCACTCCCGGGGTCGCGAACATTCAGCTATATATATATATATACAGTGGAATCTCGATCTATCGTTTTTCAAGGGACCGATTGAAATGAACGATAAATGCGGGAAAACGATAGATGCGGAAACATAACAAAGCAATATGATCGTTGGGACTGGATAAAATGAACGACACATACGGAAAAACGATGTACCCGAAATCGATCGAGATTCCACTGTATATATATATATATATATATATTATGCGTGTTTATGTGAATAATATATATATATATATATATATATATATATATATATATATATATATATATTCTAACTACTTGGAGACGGTTATGTCTATGTATGTTATTTTTCGATTTATATATATATATATATATATATATATATATAAAGCTGAAAGTATCCATCGTCACTGGTTGGGAACCACTTCTTTAATGAGTATGTCCCAATCTTCAACGACCCGCATAGATTTGGGCTGTAAAGATTAATAATAAATCTTCTTATTTCACAAATGTCATCGATGGATTTCTCAAATAATTACCAATTATTTTGAAACTAATTTCCTTAATTACAAATTCCTTAAATGTATATTATTGATTCAAATGTAAATCCATCGTCAAATAAATCTCCAATTCCTTTTAATCCGCTTTTGTAGATTAAAATCAGTAAAAAAGTAAAATGGATTGAACATAATGTCGACAGTAATAAGATATATATAGGATATTTCAACTGTTACGGCAGAGAAAATGGTTGTTCAAAGATATGTTTGAAGAAATGAGGTTTTAGACGTACAAGTATATATATATATATATATATATATATATATATATATATATATATATATATATATATATATATATATATAGGGTGTCCGAGCTGAAAGTAACCAAAAGTTATGGCTTAATTTTACGGGACTACCCATTAGAATTTAAAAAACATTTATTTAAATAGAAAGAACACCTCACCAAGTTTTAATATCAATGGTAGATTTCGATCATGGTATCATAGATTTCGATGTGTGCACCTTTAGTAGCAAGACAAACGTCTAAATGGTAATCAAGTTCTCTCCAAGTGTTTCGTAGCGTATCAGGAGTTATTACACGAATTGCTTGAATGATACGCTTCTTCAACTCATCCTCAGTTTCAATTTTTTTGTTTATACACAACGGATTTAATGAATCCCCGAGCAAAAAAAGTCTAATAACTCCTGATATACTACGATACACTTCGAGAGAGCTGGATTACCATTTAGACGTTAGTAGTGCCAAAGAAGTGCACACATCGAAATCTATGATTGATATTATAACTTGGTGAGATATTCTTTCTATATAAATAATTTTATTACAATTCTAATGGGTAGTTCCATAAAAATAAGTTCTAACTCTTGGATACTTTTAGCCCGGACACCCTGTATATATATATATCAGGGGTTTCCAACTGGCGGCCCGGGGGCCGCATGCGGCCCGTGGTGCCTTTTTTTGCGGCCCGCGAAGACTTCTAGGAAAATAATTTGCAGCATCAATTTACATATTCTTAGTTAACGAAAAATGTTTTTGTAATAATCTTTATTGTTTTCAAATGCTGTTCATTTACAAAAAACATTGATTTTCCTCGAATTCCATGAAAAGTAGGATGTCTACTCATGTTCTATTTCATACCCCCCCCCCCACTTCTTATTTAAATACTCACTTCTTATTTGACTTTTTTTGTGTGTGTCTGTGTAATTTAACGAAAGTTGGCCAGTTATAATCAAGGTCGTTGTTGGAGGTTCATCCTCAAATTTTTAAAAATTTCATAGTACATACTATACACAAATCCTCCAAATCCCCCTCCCTCAAGAAAAAATGTCCTGGGTATGGTCCTGATTAAATTGTGGCCCGCCACTAGACAGGTGTTTTCGATTGCGGCCCTTGGACACTTGTAAGTTGGAAACCCCTGATATATATATATATATATATATATATATATATATATAAGGAATAAATGATAGAGAAAACCAGTAATAGCCCTAAAGCTACTTGCAGCCAGGAACAAATAACATGAAAAGAAAAGTATGAAAGAGGTTTTAGACAGTATCTCTTCGTCAGCGGTGTCAATACTGTCTAAAAACCAATGGATTGTTTCCGATAAGTGTGATCTATACAATAAACACACTCAGACACCGTACAATCCATAAAAAACAGAAGAATTGATTAAATATTGAATTAAGAGTTACTTAACCAAAGAACACCAAGCCTGGCGCTAGACAGAGTGGAAGTTAAGACCATGTAACCGCAAGATGACTGACGTCACAAAACTTGCAACCATGGAGATTATGGATACTCAGTTACTGACTTACTATGGTTACTGTATTTTAGGACTATTAAGCCATTATTAATTTAGTTTTTTATTATTATTACAAAGAGTTATTATTATATATATATATATATATATATATACATATATATATATATATATATATCTTATGCGTGTTTACGTGAATAAATACATAATGTTTTGATATTCTAATGCAGACATTAGGATGAAAAATTAAATAATATTACTCCGTATGTGCACGCAGTTTAGTGTGGAATAAATAATCTCAAACTAAGTGTTATTATTGCTACTCATAAGTCGCCAAATTGAGTCAAAACTTGATCGCAACAATCCATGCCTCATTTTCTTGCCTTTCTTTCCCCTTATGAATCATGCTAATCACTCCACGTCTGACTTTTAATTCTCCTCGAATTTACACCCTTTAACAAATTTCCCAATTCTCAAGGCATTCGCACTTGCTGCGGTAACTCAGACAACCATTGTTTTGGACTAGAATAATAATTCATTTTAAAGAGTGACAGGTGGTGTTTGTTTAGGGAATTTGAATAAATATGCAACAGAATGGAATTGAATTCTCGTAAGTGATGCTAATGAAATCTTAACTTACCCATGTAAAATTCATTTTGTTCCTTGAGAATGAATTTGTGTGTTTTGAACCTATCAATATGCATCACTGTTTTGTTAAGGCGGATTTTCCGTGCTACATTTAGAGACACATTATGCAATCATTTAAATTAATTCTGGTCAACCCCTGAGATCGTCGATTATTAAATTTAATGTCATAATGACAATGATGCAGTTCTGTATGGGACATAATAAATATACAATGATTCTTATGCATAATGTAAATAGTTTCACCAAAAGTGTCTGGAAGTAATGGTTATTAGTTAAAGTTTGATGGTTAAAAACCGTGGCTACATGGAAATTTAAAATGAAAAAGGGAATTAGAAACTTGTATTCATTCTTGCATCCTTACACTTGCAATCACTTCTTGTGATTTCGCAAATCTATATATATACTTATATATAAAGAGAGAGCGAATTTGTACGTGGAGGGTAATCTTCAGAACCACTGTACCTATTTGAAAAATTCTTTCACTGTTTGAAAGGTACATTATTCCAGATGGACATAGGCTATATATTATGTATATCTGATCAGTAGAAATAAAGTTAGGGGCTTAATCCTAACAATCTCCATTGTTTCCGCTACTGTCTTCTACCGCTTTTTGTTCCGAAGATTTCAACGATCCTTATCGTGGTGCTATCGCGGTGAGCTTCTGTTCTGACGCTAGCGGTACGAACCTAGCCGTTCTTTATCTTTTAAAAAATTTATTTTAATTTTTAACTAACATAAAATTAATTTAAGGTATTATTTAGGTTATTATTAAGGTAAAAAAAGATTTACAATTTATTGGCTATCAACTGGAAATTTATTGGTATAATATTTTGTTCAACCCGTACAAAGTCGGGACGGGCCGCTAGTACTATATAAAACAGTTCCGTAACTGACTCACTGACATACAACGCACAGACGAAACCGCTGGACCTAAAGGGCTGAAATTTTGCATGGCGATTCTTCTTATGGTGTAAGGGTGCACTAAGAAAGATTTTTGAAAAATTCTTAGATTTTTTAAAATTAAATTTTTAAGCTGTTTTGTAACTTTTTTTAAGTTTGCATTTAAAATAATAATTTGAGGGTTATAAAATTTATATCACAAGAAAGATCTTAAAAAATTCCTTTAAAATGAAATCTTTTTCGAATCTTTAGCTCCATTTTCTGATTTTTGGTGAATTTTTAAAGATTCATTTTTAGAATTTAATTTATTAAATGCTGATCACGTGATTTCTTTTTCTGGTACTTTAAATAAATTTATCGTCACGTGCATAACAACAAAAATATTTTTTTGTTGTTATGCATAAATTTTTTTTCTTTCTAATGCAGAAGACGATTGGATATTATCCAAAAAAATAAATATCCCTTACGATTTTATATATATATATATATATTACATCAACTGTATACATTGATCGTCGTATTTATTATAAATATATAAATTGATTTTTTTGGCATCAATTGCATACATTGACCGTTGTATTTAATTTGAATGTACTCCGTAGCGAAGTGCGGATTTTCAGGTAGTATATGTCTATAATATTCGTATGCGTGTTAAAGAAACAATGAATGCATTTCATAGAAACAAAAAATTATTTAATTGGCAAAGTGGGGGGGTAAGTTATTTTATTAATATAACTTTATATCTTAGTGAACTGTATAAGAATCCATTAACAAAAATATTTAATGTTCTTGTATAAGTGCAACTAATCAATCTTCTTACTTCTTTTAAATAAGGTAATACCGGAATGGCTTACCTTTAACATCATCTGAATAATCCTGTATATAATAGCCGTTGTCTCTGTATGACACTTCCGGGCTGTACTCATCTTTCAATTGAAGCCCTCAGTAAACAAACCGCCCGATAGGCTTAATTTCAATTTCAGATTTGGATCAGAATTTTTTCTTACCTAAAAACAAATATCTTCTCCATCAAATCACGTTTGTTCAGACTATTTTTCTATAAAACATTCAGAACTAAAAAAAATATTGGATGTTTTTAGCTGTATATTTAACAGTTTTTAAAAATCTGTTTACTTTTGCGATGAATTCTGAAAGTAAACAACAAACTTGAATGTGAATGAATCCCGTAGTGAACTGTAAAAAAAAATTTTAACTTTCATATAAATTTTTCATTATGACGTCATTTTTAGTATTATGACGTCAAAATGACGGGTTGGATGGCAGTCTACTACTCCAATCGCATGAAAAACTAAATAAATAAAAAAAATATTGAAAGGGATTGCTTTTACAAGGTGTGGATTAAATGCAATATTTTAGATAATTCAGGATATTTTTTAACTTTCATATACTTTTTCCATTATGACGTCAAAATGGCGGGTTACCTACTAGTACTTGAATAATAAGTCAAAACAAAAAATTTTTGGTTCCATGCATGCATCCTTAAAATGCATTTAATAATTGACTTCATTTTAACGCATAACTGTTGAATTCATGACACACTGAATAACTCTTCGGAATTAGGTTTTACAAAATAAATAATTGACTGCAAAATGTCAAAAGTTTGTTCAATAATCTGCACAGAATCTTTAACAAAAAAATAGAAAAAGCATCCAACAAAACGAATTATTACATGTCATTGCTTAGAATAGAATATACACCACAACAGCATAAACATTTTTTAGACACTTTCTTGCCATTACTCAAAATCGAATGTGCAACAACATCAGAATAAAAAACATTTTAGATTGAAGTAAAAAAAAGTTGCATAGTGATGCCACCTATTGACCAGAAACACAATTAGAACACAAATTACACACAATATGACGAATAAAATTAAACAATCATTATATTGAATTATTTAAAAATTAAAATAAAAATAGTACATATTTTATGAAGACTGAACACAAAGTTAAAAAAAACAGCAGTTTGTAGCAAATTAAATTAACTATTTTATACTTTCAACATGCCAAGAAAGATCTTGAACTTAAGCGTAAAATGTCAAACCCTGCAGACCTTGCGAAAAGAGCAAATTGTTTGAGCGCCTTTAAATTGGAGTATCTGTTACTGCAACCCCCAGGCTAATGTGTGTTTATCCAGCTATGGTATCGAAAGTCATGATAGCATACAGAGTGCACGGAATAACATCCTTTGCCAAACAGAATAGTGGACGAAAGGGAGAGCTGAGTGAAAGAGACGGACGAGGTATTGAAGCGGATTGTGACATGAAGAAAGAAAACAACTGCAACTAAAATGACCGAAGAGCTCAATCTGCATCTGCATGTTCCGGTATCAACCTTCAGAGGTAGAAGGGAACTTCAAAAACAAAGCCTTTACGGAAAAGTAGCTACTCTCAAGCCTCTCGTAATCGATGCCAACAGAAAATATTGCCAACAATGTTGCCACGAGCGCAAATCCTGGTCGAGTAATATGTCGAAAATCGGCATTTGGTCCGACGAATCATTGTTCACATTGTTCTTCGCAACAGGGAGGGCGTATGTCTGGAGAATACCTACACAAGCGTAAGATTCTAACTGTCTCATCTGAACTGTCAATCACGGAGATAGATCTATCAGGGTTTGGGATGGCATCTCATGGTTTTGTGTAGGCCCTATTGTAACCCTAAAAAGGAGGTTGAGTGGGAAGGACTCTGTCGAAATTTTAGCTTATTTGTCTATCCTACGGTGCAAATATTGTTTCTTGAAGGAGATGGCGTTCTCCAGAATGATAATCCCCCTATACATACAACTAAATCTTTCAAGTATTGGTTTGAAGGGCATGAAAAAGAAGTCAAATATCTTATCTTGCCCTGTACAATACCCCCCCCCCCTCCGACTATATATCATCTAACCACTGTGATCTGTAAAAGCGGATTGAGCTAGGTATCGATATCCATCACAGCATCTCTACAGAAACTTTCATGATTTTTCCCTGAAGAATGGTATAATATACTAGAAGATAACCCGTCATTTTGACGTCATAATACTGATAATGAGGTCATAATGGAAAAAGTATATGAAAGTTAAAAAATATCCCGAATTATCTAACAATATTGCATTTAATCCACACCTTGTAAAAGCAAACCCTTTCATTATTTTTTATTTATTTAGTTTTTCAAGCGACTGGAGTAGTAGACTGCCATCCAGTTTTTTACAGCTCACTACTTGATATGAATACTTGAGCTACTTGATTCATTCGCATTCAAGTTTGTTTACTTTCAGAATTCCTCGCAAAAGTAAACAGATTTTTAAAAACTGTTAAATATACAGCTAAAAACATCCAATTTTTTTAGTTCTGATTGTTTTATAGAAAAATAGGCTTAACAAACGTGATTTGATGGAGAAGATATTAGTTTATAGGTAAGAAAAAATTCTGATCCACATCTGAAATCGAAATGAAGCCTACCCGGCTGTTTGTTTACTGAGGGCTTCAATTGAAAGATGAGTACAGCCCGGAAGTGTTATACAGAGACAAAGGCTATTATATATATATTCTTAACCACTATTAATGGCCTCTGTAATCAAATTCCAAGGTGACTCAGGTGCTATTACATGACAAAGATGATTCTGGCCGTATTAATAAAGATTTTTATAGCGGTTCTTAGTGTTTCCATTATTTTAATAACAACCTGTATATATATATATATATATGCTCATTTTGAAGTTCCTTAATAAACACACTTATGTTTGAATATCAAAAATATCTTTATGTTTTCGGTATTTGTTTTTCATTTAACAATAATAACTGCTGGAAAATTACCGATTTTTAATTCTACATTCAATCTATCGAGTTTCAAAAATTGACCTTCAGGGGAGAAAATTACATATCTCTTCGATCTCACATTAGAAAAAAAATTTTGTTTTCTTTAAATGAGAGATATCAGTCCGAAGAAGAATCTCAGTTATGTCATAACCTCTTTTTTAACTATCTCATCCAATATGACGTGTTTTTTAATCTTTAAATTATTTAAAATAAGTACTCTGCGTTCTGGCCATTTGCATAATTAAAAATATTATTTCTCTTTCCATATGCAGCAGATAGCAGATTAGTTTATTTTTTTAATTTCTTTCCAGTGATTAATTAATCAGAACTCAATTACAAAAATACCTCCATCTTTTAAAAGGATCTCGGAATGAAAAATTTGAATGATATAAGTTTTACAGGTTTAATTACATCCTATTTTAATTTGCATACTCATGCGTGATGTACGCTGCCGAAGCTTTTCTCATTAAACCTACTCAAATGTTTGTGTTAAATGTCATTCGATATTTTATTTTACTTAATGTTAGCCTAAAAATAAAAAAATATGAATATATTATCAATAAATTTATGAATTTATTTGGTTATATTAATCATCGGAACTAACTTTTAAATTTCCATAAAAAGTGCTTTAATATAGGCTATCATAAAGAATGTGAAATGTAAAATAAAAAGCTAAATAAATAGTTTGAAGACTTATAATTGAACTGTATATATTGAGTTGAAAATACCTTTAATTATAACTAGCGGCCCGTCCCGACTTTGTCCCGGGTTGAACAAAATATTATACCAATAAATTTCCAGTTGATAGCCAATAAATTGTAAATCTTTTTTTACCTTAATAATAACCTAAATAATACCTTAAATAAATTTTATGTTAGTTAATAATTAAAATAAATTTTTTAAAAGAAAAAGGCGTGCCGGAGAACGGCTAGTTTCGAACCGCTAGCTTCAGAACAGAAGCCCACCGCGATAGCACCACGATAAGGATCGTTGAAATCTTCGGAAAAAAAAGCGGTAGAAGACAGTAGCGGAAACAATGGAGATTGTTAGGATTAAGCCCCTAACTTTATTTCTACTGATCAGATATACATAATATATAGCCTATGTCCATCTGGAATAATGTACCTTTCAAACAGTGAAAGAATTTTTCAAATAGGTACAGTGGTTCTGAAGATTACCCTCCACGTACAAAATCGCTCTCTCTCTTTATATATAAGTATAGATTACTGAAAATTCTATCGCATGAAGTAAATTACCTAAATCTTGAAATTACGTATGCTAACTTTCAGTGTTATGACACATAGGGTAGTATTTTATCACAATAAGGCTATTATAAAATGCTTTATAATTTTCGAATAGAAATTAACAAAATATATTGTAGCTATTTTAATAATTATAATAAATGGATGGGTGGAAGACAAAGTGGTGGAAGCCTTATTTTGTCAAGATCATGTTTTGAATTCTCTAATGCAGGGGTTCTTAAACTTATGTAGTCCGAGGACCCCCTATTGAACAACATTTCTTTTTGCGGACCTCATCCAAACTCTAGACATTTTAAGTCGTTTTTGAGACTTAATTTCTGGCTCAATAATCTCATAGGCAATACGTTATAATAAATATTGGTAAAAATTAGCACATAGAATAAATAACATATAATGAATAAAAACTGTAGTAAAGAGAATTTTAAATCTGTTTGCAGAATTATTTACTCGATCAGTCATTTCCCCCACACATATGTTGTTCCCCTTATCACTTGTCAGTTCAGTATACCATTGTTCGAAAGCCTGGGAAAAACATTCGAATGAATGACTTCAAAAGATAAGAGCATCGCACGTGGACATTTCACGTTTCTTCGTCAAGAAAAGTGTGCGCGTTATACGGAGAATATACCTAAAGGTTGCAAAATTTTTTACTTCTTTACACTGATAACAGATGGCAGCACTAGCCATTTTTCTGCTCATTTAACTTGAAAATATTGAATGCAAGTGAAAAGAATACTAGATTTAAGCGTTCACACTGTGCAAGCGGCGCCCTTGAAAGGGTTATGGAGGTTTACTTTTTATTGAAATAAAACTATATGATAATGTAAACGACAGCATTGCATGTTTGATGTTATAATGCGCAAATTTATGTTTAATACTAGAGTGGTTTGACTTGCTTTGATGCGCGTAAGTTAGTGCCATGTAGTACATTTTTCATCGAACGATAAAAACAAAACCCCTGAACGCGAACAGTCCCTTGTGAGGCAACGGGAATGTTCTCATTCTGAAAGTATTTTATTTGCCTGTGGGTAAGTTTATTCACAGACTATGCAGACCGGACTGTATATTTTTATATTATTGCTATCATGCTGAGCAAATATTCATAACTTCTTTAAATATACGAGATGTAATAAAACATGTAGAAGTATATACCAAAATTATTTTCAAATATGATAATTATGAGACAAGGTTTTCTACTCTCATTTACGTAATATTTTTTAATTTTAAATAAAAATTATAATTCCTTAGACGAGATATAATTATATTTAAATTTCTGCATGTAATTTAGAGGTTAATTTAGGACAATTTTGTGAAATCTGATGTTTTGATTCCTGGTTTAAAATATTTCAAGCTGATAGTTTCAGAAATGTTCGATTGAATAATATATTTACTGACAAACGTCAGTTTAACTATTTGACCTCAGTCATGACATTTTTGAATAGATGAGCCTATTGATCAGTTAGGAATTAAATACTAAAGAAAATAATGTTAATTTTACGTTGTAATTTACCATAATGTATTTTTTCATTGTGAAAAGAAATTCATTATATTATCAAAAAAACAACAACGTTTTTTCTACAAAATTCAAATTTCAACTAACAGTCATAGCTACATTGGGTATGTTAGCCGAGAAGACTGAACGAATTATGTTATCAAAAATCACCCAAGCTGACAAATCGACATGTCTTACAAATCCAACTCAGCTCAATTCAGTTTTTCATCTCTCAACAAATTCAGCTAATCTCGGTTAGCAATTGGCCGCTGTCCTTCGTCTCTTCTGCTTCATTTATACAACCTAGCTATTACCGCTCCATCCCGATTTTAAGCTGCTCTTACGCCTGCTAGCGTCATATTCCTTGATTTCTATATCTCGGTGTCCTTCTTTAGGTACACTTTAGATTGAAGGCTATGTGAGACTTTAGTGAAAAATATTTGCTAAAGAATGAGATTTGGATAACGCACGTAATACGCATGCGTTAGAGACTGAAGCCAAGAGAGAAATATTTCCACCATTTGACATTGCATCCCTTTAAACTCCTTTCTGTCGAAGTCTCGCAAAACTTAAGGTACACATAGCAGATGAATGATAAGAAACGATTTTCGCATGTGAAAATTTTCCAACTGTTAGTTAATTTAGTTTTAATTTCCCGATTTAAAAAGATTATGTCTTTGAGAGGAAGCTTAAAGATACTAAACTTAATTCATACGATTCTTTAAACGATACACGAGAATACATGCTTTAACTGTCACACGTTAAGAAGTTTATGCTTGTAATTCTTTAATATCTTACCTTTCTTTTCTATTTCAGGGAGATATTGAGCAAATTACAATCAGCGGCAGTCCAGACGACGCTGAAAAGCAGTGTAACACAACAACTCAACCTTTGGTAAGTTTCCCTTTAAGAGAAAGCGGTTATTAGTCTTGAAACGGTGAAATAATTTTCTCCAAGAAATATTATCAGTTAAATCTCGCGTCACATCCCTCTTGTCAAAAAAGGCGTGGTTTCATAATCGTTGCTAGTGATTAATAGAAATTGCTTGACAATTTTTCATCGTTGAAGGAGCTATGCACCAAAAATGAAACTAAGATATATTGTTTTGTGTTGTCAAGTCATATGTAAATCAGTAATTTGAATTATAATTTTAAAAATCGTTTCGAAATAGTAAATTAGTTTAACTTGTCATCATAAAGTGTATATTTTTATATATGTTTAACGTCTTTTAAGTTGATTGTTTACTAGCTTAAAAGTTATAAACATAGCTACTTATATATTTACTAAATATTTTAAAATTATATATACAAAATGATGACCTACTGAATTCAGTATATAGATTTTTTCATAACTTTATAAGACATACTACTTTAAGGTCTTTATATGAAGATTTTTATGTATATAAAAAAAAATATTCAAGTAGAAAAAATATTGGATAAATTATTGGACATATTCAATATTAGCTTAATTGCAGGAATACTGAAAATATTCATTGAAGTATTCAATATAGTTTAACTCTAAATATTAGTTTTAGCTGGAAATCAAATTATACTTTTAATAGTAGAAATTAAATTTCTATTCTCAAATATTTTGACATAATTGACTGCTGAGAAAGGTATAAAGTAAACTAATTACACATAAATATCTAGTCTTTGAACTAATTCTAATTTACGGTATACCTCTAACTCCACGGTAATGATTAAAAGCGTAAGAAAGGGAACTTTAATGCATTCTTAAAATTGCAAATCGCTGAACATGTGTCCCTTTTCATGGTAGATTGGATTCGCTCAGCTCGGTGTTAACCTATGGTTCCAATTATTGGTAACACTTTCTCCGTATTAAAAAAATAGCTGAATAAACGTGCTTCGCTACGGAGTACATTCAATTTAAATACAACGGTCAATGTATGCAACTAATGCCCCCCCCCCCAAAAAAAAAAGTTTATATATATATATATATATATATATATAATAAATACAACGGTCAATGTATGTAATTAATGCCAAAAAAACAAACAAATATATTTATAAAAAAAATAGTAACGGATATTTTTATAGACAAAATAATGTAGAAGAAAATATTCAAATTAAATACAACGGTCAATGTATGCAATTAATTTGTATGTTTAATATCCATAAAACATGCTCATTTGAATTAAATTCTTTAAAAACTTCCATCTCAATAAGTCTAGTGGTTCAATTTTATCTTTTACCGTACTTTAATATTTTTTTTGGTCAGTTTATTTCGTTGTAATGCACGTGACGCAAAATTTATTTAAAGTATCACAAAAACAAAAGAAATCACGCGATCAGCATTTGATAAATTAAATTCTAAAAATGAATCTTTCAAAATTCACCAAAAATCAGAAAATGGAGATAAAGATTCGAAAAATATTTCATTTTAAAGGAATTTTTATGATCTTTCTTGTTATATAAATTTCATAACCGTCAAATTATTATTTTAAATGCAAACTTTAAAAAGTTAGAAAAACAGCTTAAAAATTTTATTTTAAAAAATTTAAGAAGAATTTTTCAAAAATCTTTCTTAGTGCATCCCTACACTATAAGAAGAATGGCTATGCAAAGTTTCAACCCTTTAGTTCCAGCGGTTTGGTCTGTGCGTTGTATGTCAGTCAGTGAGTCAGTTACGGAACTGTTCTATATATATAGATAATAAATTGGACTGAAAGATTTTTTAAAAAATTATACCCCGTAATAGAGAATAAAATTATTTACGTGAGTGTAGTTTTTATTTTTTAAATGAAACGCAAATAATTTTCTTTGATGGGCGAAATTTATAAAATGAATACGATAGCAGAGTAAAAAAAATCCTCTATGTATTACGAAGTACCGAGTGATCAGAAAGTCAGTATACATTTGAAAAAGTAATAATTCACGGAATAATGTAGGTAGAGAGGTAAAAATTGACACACATGCTTGGAATGACATGGGGTTTTATTGTAACTACAAAAAAAGTTCGAAAAATGGCCAACAGATGGCGCTGGACAGCAAAACGTCAGTGATGCTGCATCAGAATCGTGTATAAAAGGAGCTGTAATGAGAGAAAAACCGCATGGCCAAGGAACTCCAATCATCTCAATATTCTGCTCAGGTAATCAGCCCTACTATTCGAAATTATCTCAAAAATCAAGCTATAAACTTTCACAATTCAATTGACAGTGAACTCTTATCTAATCTTGCAAACTATGATCACGCTGACCCCACTATCAGGAAAAGGCCTCGAGCCATCCTGAGTCTTCCGTCTTAATTTTTTGTTTGTCCTCGTCATTTAAATAAAAATATAAAAATTTAAAAACTATACTTGGCTTGCCAAGGCAAAAAACAACTAAAAATTTTATAAAATAAAATAAAAATCTATTTTCTATCCCTAAACTTTCTTTTAACTTAATTATTCTTGTCTCTGAGCAAATCCTTTTGGCTTTGCTCATTTTTGTAGTAATAGAACTCACGGATTCCAAACCTTATCTCTCTATCCAATCACTTTACTCTATTCTCTCTACACTTGCCAATTGAAATCCAGCTTACAGACAGCCGTTCACTCCACCCCCATCAGCAAATCATCACGAAGATCCAGAAGACAACCAATAAAAACTGCCCATTTTTCACCCTCCAATCTACTGACCAGAAATCTCTCTGCTTCACTTTTTGTGAAGCAATTTCATGAACTTTGATGTCAAAAACGAACTTTTACCTACTCCTGAGCATTTCCAGCTCTCCGATGATACGACTAAGAAAAATCTGAGTTTGAAGGCGTTGGCCTAGGCAACTCAGTTAATTTAGTTGTCCTATGGTCCTATGGAGGTAATCAGTTTCGGAACAGAAGATATTAAATTCGAACATTCAACTCTCAATTCTGTAATATTTCCGCTCTTCGCTGACTTTCTCCAGAAAAATCTGTGTTAGAAGGCGTTGACCTAGGAAACACAGTTAGTTACTCGTTCCTACGGTCCTATGGAGGGAATCAGATGCACCAGCAATCGCAGCATGTTGACGTTACCAGAAAAGGCACTCTTAGTGAAGCTGTACTATCAGAATGGGGAATCTGCTACTGCAGGTTTACGATCCTATCGCCATAGGAAGGGGATTCGAACGGGTAAAGGTCCTATGACAATTGCAGCTGTGAAGAGAATGATTTTGAAGTTCACCGACATCAATAGGGGTGCTAAAAGACAACATCCGACGCCAGTGTCTCACCATAAATAGAGATATGCTGTATAGTGCTGTTCGCAACATTGTCCCTCGACTACAGCTGTTGATGAGGAATGACGGTCGAAATGTTGAGCATTTGTTCTGAAGAACATCGTCTTTGCTTTGCCATAATTTGTTATGCTAATTATTGCTTTCCTTATCACATGAAGCGCCATCTGTCGGCAATTTTTTGAAGTTTTTTTTTTTTTGGTTGCAATAAACCCCCATGTCATTACAAGCATGTGTGTCAAATTTTACCTACATTATTCCGTGAATTATTACTTTTTCAAATGTATACTGACTTTCTGATCACCCGGTATAATTTTAAAAAAAACTTTAAAACCAAGTCGACAATCGCCGGAAGAATTGGTTTACACCGATAATGAATTTAGAATTTAATTTATTAAATGCTGATCACGTGGATTCTTTTCTTTTGGGGAAACTTCAAATTAATTTTGCGTCACGTGCATAACAACGAAATAAATTGACAAAAAATTATTAAAATACGGTAAAAGATTTAACCACTAGACTATCAATTGAGGTGAAAGTGTTAATGTTTTCATAGGTTTACACCGATTTGGGAGAATCCAACAAGGCTAATACCCAGCAACCTGATGTCTTTCTTAAACTCTTATATTTTTTTTTGTAAAATAAGATCAAAAGAAAGGGTAATTTTGCGTATTTCTGGTAAACGTATACAATTCCTCCTTCAACACATTAAGAAACATTTTACATTAAAACTGCTATGTAAAATTTTAATTTAAAAAAAAAGATTTCTCTTCTCTTGAATAATTAAATATTTTACTAAAGACGTCTTCACGCTGCATAAACTTCGCTGTATTGTCACGGCCTGATAATTTTTAGCATACTTATTAATAGTTAAAATTTTTGTCTTCTTATTACCGTTATAAACTCCCCAACAGTGGATCATTTTAATTTCTATAAAACTTTGAAAGTCTAGTGGCTGAGAAATTCCGCATGCATTAAGCTGAAGGCAATGTATTTGGGTGGTGAAGCAATTTCCATATTTTAAATTATAATTTTGAGTTCGACCATATCACATTTTAGTGTAGGCAAATGAACCAAGCAGTTTCCCTTAAACGTTATTTATTTAGCAATGGGATCCGGGGTTTAGCAAAAAATATACTTCACACTTTTAACGTCTCGCATTAGAAAAGTTTCTGATAATTTTAATAAACACGTTAAATAGTTAAGGAAAAGGTTCGAAATAAAAGCACTAACATGCTAAAGAGTTTAAAATAATCAAGCATGGATGTTTGCATTATAAACGTGAAAGAGTAATTGATACAATTTCTTTTAATTTTCATAAATCATATTATGTTGAAATTTTTAAAAATTTGACTTTAAATATTCGATGAGAGTTTAATTAACCCCTCAGCGGTCGCGCCCGTGTACAGAGTGCAACATTTTTGTAATTTTGAATGGTTTGTTTTTACATGTAAGGGTTGAATGTTCTAAGCAGTTTCTATTGATAGCTACACCCTTTCTAATGCAGGTCTGATTTTCTGACCCTTGTATTCCTTTCCAATCATTGTTAGTCGTTATTTAACCGTGGTAAACCGGCGATTGTACTGGATTAAAATACGGCAAAAGCATGAGTTGGTGTAGTCGATCCAATGTGCAGCTATTGCACGGTATTCCGATTATCACGAAGAAGGACAATCTCATTGTTTTTTAGGTTTTTGGACATAATAGGAATCCATTCGCAAGTTGTCCTTAGATCCAATAAACCGGAAAGTTTTGAAATAAGGCGATTGTATCTGCATTCTTTGGCCTTTAATTATAAATATATCTCAATATTATCAACATGTTATATCTTGTCATAAAACGCAGAATTATTATTTTCAATGTGAAAAAAGAAGTTTATTACAAAAGGAATAATCGAGGTTGACAAAGACGCTGCACTTTGTGCCACGAGTGCCTGCTGGTGTTCCAAAAATTGGCGCGCCCGGTGAAGGGTTAAAATAATTGGAAAGAAATTCTATTTTATACATTTCGAATTACAAATATGCATAATATTATACACGTATAAAGTAAAACAAATTATACATCCACATCATCAAAATCTATTTGACAAGAAATTGTGCTATTCTCATTAAAAGAACAGATTTCCGTTAATATTATGTGTTTTCTACTTGTAAATTAATTATATGTTAAGTATGAATTATGTATGCATCATTTCTTTATTCTTGTCTAATCTTGCTGTTAAGGGGGCACACTACCTTTGACTAATGGGAAATGACCGTAAACATGAATGAATTCGAGCTACTAAAACTCCAATAATATTAATATATATATATATATATATATATATATATATATATATATATATATATATATATATATATATATATATATATATATATATATATATATATATAATTTTTTTGTTTTATATCAAACTTACAAGTCTTCAGTTATATTTTATACAAAAATAGAACTTGTAAAGCCATAAATAATTTTTAGATTTTATTTTTAAATGTACACATTACTAAAATGGGGAAAAAATCATTGGATGTTTCGCGCATCATTAAATTAAGAAATATGCATACAGAAATTTTTTTTGGTCAAATTAAATTAATAATACACTTAAGTTTAATGTAAAACCAAAAAATATACAAAAAATATAGTTTAAATTGAAAAAAATTACATAAAATTTTAAAAAATTTAAAATTTAGCAATTTTTTAAAACATTTTCAAGTGTAAAATTTTTTTTTACAAATTTATTTTTACTTTTATGGTTTTAGTATGTAAAGAAGCTTATAATACAAACGTGATAAAAATTTTGTGTGTCTAGCGCACATAGTTTGGGAGTAACAGTGCGCGCAATCTAAAAATTCACATATTTGAGAAAACTGAAGTTAAAATTGGAATAACATGTTCATGGCAACAGAGTGAGCTTTACATAAACTCTCATAACTCGAGAAATAATGCAAATTTTTTATGCGGTTTTTTTGCATATTGTTCAGAAATGTCCCAAAAATTAGAATATAGTAAAAACCAAAAATCGATTTTTTAAAATTTTAAAGGTTGTGTGCCCCCTTAATGTTTTCTGATTATCAGTCGAATTTCCTCCGCGAAAGTAGGTCAAATAGCGAATATAATTGATTTTTGATGACGATTTTCAAAATATCCCTATCTTAATTTCGTTTTGGGGATATTTTTGCACCACATATTTTGGGGGTTCACATAACATCAAGTCTTAAAAAAAATTTTAGAGTCATCTTCATAAATCACTAAAGTAATGCAACAAATCAGAGGAATTTTCCTTCTTGAAGAGACATTTTTATATGGATCAGAAATTTTAAATAAATTTGGAAAACTAGGCAGAGGTAATTCCAGGAAGCTACAATGCCTAGTTTGGGGGAATTGTGAAAGGTTGAATATATGCGTTTTTGGGATGGTCATAGGACGATCACTTGGGTTTTTTATGTTAAAGAAAACTGACTTTTCGAATTGGTCAGAAAAAGCCAAGAAAATATTTTTTCCTCATGACAATGAACCTGTGCATTCTTCGAAGGTAAAAGGATATCTCGTTCAAGAATTTATATAGTTAACCTTAACCTATCTCTGATTATGACAGCTCTGGTTATGACTATCAGACTTCTTTTGTTCTCAAAACTTAAAGAGCATTAAAGGGATAGTGAATCAAGCCCCTACAGAATTTTTGAAAACTAGTGGGGTGAAACAGAATCCCTCCTTCGAAAATTAACTTAGTTAACCTTACTCCATCTGATTATGATTATCTGACAATTTTTTCGTTCCCAAATCTTGACAATATTAAAAGGATCATGATTCAAGCACCCATAGAATTTCTGAAT
>OU015497.1:13240546-13248046 GCA_907164885.2 Dolomedes plantarius | reverse complement strand
TGCAAACTTTAAAAAAATGTTACTAAAACAGCTTAAAAATTTTATTTTTAAAAATCTAAGAAGAATTTTTGAAAAATCTTTCTTAGTGCACCCCTACACGATAAGAAGACTAGCCATGCAAAATTTCAGCCCTTTAGGTCCAGCGGTTTGGTCTGTGCGTTGTATGTCAGTCAGTTACGGAACTGTTTTATATACATACTAGCTGAAAACCCGCACTTCGCTACGGAGTACATTCAAAGTAAAAACATCGGTCAATGTATGCAATTAATGCCAATATATATATATAATAAATACGACGATCAATGTATATAATTGATGTAAAATATATATATATATATTTATAAAAAAATCGTAAGGGATATTTTTATAGACAAAATAATGTAGAAGAAGATATTCAAATTAAATCTAATATAAAGAATACTAAAGAATATAGTACAGTTAATATAGTACAGTTTCTAGAACATTTCTTTTACTGTATTTTAATATTTTTTTGGATAATGTCCAATCGTCTGCCGCATTAGCGAGAAAAAAAAATTATTTTTTGTCTATTTAGTTTTTATGCACGTGACGATAAATTTATTTAAAGTACCAGAAAAAGAAGTCACGTGATCAGCATTTAATAAATTAAATTCTAAAAATTAATCTTTAAAAATTCACCAAAATTCAGGAAATGGAGGTAAAGATTCGAAAAAGATTTCATTTTAAAGGAATTTTTATGATCTTTCTCGTGATATAAATTTTATAACCCTCAAATTATTATTTTAAATGCAAACTTAAAAAAAGTAAAAAAACAGATTAAAAATTTAATTGAAAAAAATCTAAGAAGAATTTTTCAAAAATCTCTCTTAGTGCACCCCTACACTATAAGAAGAATCGCCATGCAAAATTTCAGCACTTTAGGTCCAGCGGTTTGGTCTGTGCGTTGTATGTCAGTCAGTCAGTGAATGAATGAATGAATGAATGAGTCAGTTACGGAACTGTTTTATATATATAGATAGATTATACCGTGGAATGGGTCTCTCAAATATTTGGTATACTCCAACCGGTTCCGTACCTGATGATGAACCCTTATAGTTAGAACATGTATGTTTTCTCTTTTAATTATTGCACAATGAAGAGTGTTATTCATTTTACTCAATTCAGAACACACTGCAGAGTATTGCGAAAGAAATTCAGCATCCAGAACTTTTCCCGTATCATTGGACAATACAGCTACACATCCATTAAGAGATGAATAGCCTCGTCGTTGCTGTGTGCCATCCACTGACACTCCGTAACTTCGTAATAACTTGCTGAGAATTTTTAATATCCTTCACTTCATCAGCAGCCCTATTCATACTATCTTGAGCTACAGTAGTAGCAGACAGAAGAAGTGATTTCTAATGGCGTTGATATGCTGAGTTATGAGGTGGTGGTGGTAAATTCAAAGTCGCACATAACTTTTTAGCACTGGAAATTCCCTTGCCAATTATTCTCATGCCAAAAACTAACCTAGAATTAATATTCAGTAATCTTTTTGATTTTTTCCCCAGATGAAAATTTCTCAATAAAATCACTCTTTTGGCAACACAGAGTAAAATAGGAAAACAAAACAAATCTTGATTCTTCTGAGAAGCATAAGCTGTTAGACAAACATGCAGGACAACAAACTAATGAAAATATATTTCTTAGAGAATCAATACTAATAATTCTGTTACAAGTTAATTCTTCAGCATTTGAGTCATCACATAAATCACTGGACATCAATAGCTTTGATGCACTAGCTGTTTTTGATGCACTGAATATTTCATCGTTGATAGGCTTAGGATCTGTATCAACAGTTTTGCAACAGATTGCCGTAAAAATTTACGCTTATTTGTGCGTTTTGAACGATATTTTGGCATTATATAATGTATTAACTTTATAACAAAAAATAATACACTCGTAAAAACCGTGAAAATAATATAAAAAAATTAAGAAATAAACAGTAATCAAGCAATGAGCGAAACGTAAACAAAAGCAAATAACTTTGTCAAAGTTGCCACATAAAACTGCTAAAATATTGTAAATAAACTCTTGCCAGATGTATTTTAAAATTTGATAAACAATCGCATAATTTAACATGATAAACAATCGCATAATTTAACATTTTTTTTTTTGAAATATATTGCAGTAAATTATTTCTTTAATTAAAAGCTATAATATGCTATTTACTACTTTTTTTACGCTAACAGTCAAGTTCGGCCCTTTAACTGCGCACTTCCGGTGTTACAGCTGGTGATTAAACAGTTGTTTCTCGACTTCTAATGACTCTAGTAGCAAACTGAAAACTGTTTTCGAAAGCTAAAGATCTGATCTTTAAAAAAAAATAAACGAATAATTTTTTTTCGATTTTTTATTCACGAAAATCGTTATTTGAACGTGGTCGGTTACCTTACGTCCAGCGGTTTGGTCTGTGCGGTATCTGTCAGTCAGTCACGGAACTGTTTTATATAAGGCGAAACGTTGCAACGTCACTGGCTACGTCAGTTTTTGTCTGCTATAGATGACATCATTATCGGGTGGCAGTAAACAGAAGCAGTTCCTATGCGTTTGCATGTGTTTTGGGACGATACCTTCATTTTGAGTTAAATAATTTAAGTTTATTTATAAAATTCCTCATATTAGTTGTATTTAACAGGTATTTTAACACCTTTTTTTAATATTTCGCAAGGTTTAAGAGAATATAATCATTCTTTCGTTGAGAATGATTATTATTATGTTGAGATATGTATAGATATCAGGATAAGTTACTTCAGGCCAGCGTCTTGTATCATAACTCCAGTCTTCCTCTGTCAATAAATACGGGTCACATACTGAATAAACCTTTCCGGGCTGTACCTGAATGTTTAATTAGAATGTTTACCGGGCTGTACCTAAATGTTTGAAGACTTTGCGTAATCTGAGAGCATTTTATTCAACAAGCTGTAAGAATGCTCATTGAACGCCATGTTAAATTATGCAATTTTTTGCCACTCCTCGCCAAACAAGAAGTAAAATCTTCAAGAGTTGAGATGTGACATGCTGCGAGACATTGCCCTATACGCCTTTAGTCACTACATGACTAAATAAAACAAAAGGGCAGTATTTTGAAAGAGATATCACGTTATTGGCATTTGGCCTCTAACTGACAACAAAATTTTAAAAAAAATTGATTATTAAATACGTATAAATGCTACCCAAAGATTTCTGACCCAAATTCCTCTGCTGCCACTTCAAGATATTTAAACTATTGAAGGAAAAAAATGAAGTGAGCAATGTGTGGCAAGTTCCATTCTTGTCCGACTAAAGAGTAGAAATACAGTAACCACCGCTTATAGTGATCAGTGGTTATAAGAATCAATATCGAGAAAACAAAAACCAAATGTATTATTTCCATGTTAAAATTTCCGCTTTAAAGAATCAATCCATCGGTTTTAAGAATCAGTTTACACTCTTCGCTTTCCTTCATTTTTCCAAAAATGCACTTAAACCCTCAAAAGGCACGAAGATCTTTCTTTTTATTTTAAAGAAAGATTGATAAGATGGGATGGAATATAGTCATAAAATTTATCCCTTTCTTTGTTAGGCATAACATAATAGTTTCCCCTTAAACGCTTTAGCAAAACACTGTCCTATTAGCTTGACCCGGGAGGCATCTTTACCCGTCCGGGTCCGATTTCACTTTTCTCCACTGACAAACAAAAATAGGGACTCTTTTTTCCCACCTCCCACATCCTGGTTGCGGCTCCCTGGACCCTGAAACACATATATCTTCGGCGAAGTGTCCACTATCATTCAGGCAAACGTGACATTAGTAGATTATAGCACGTTATGAAACCGTGAAACGTAAGCTAGAAGGTGAATCTTCGTCAGAGACTATTAGTATTGAAAGAGGTATAATCAGTCTTCTGAAAACTTCATTATGTCAAATTACCATAGAAAACTTTTTCTTGCTCCCTTCCTGTAGTTGAAATGTTTAAACTGTTAAGCAGGTATGTTGTAACAAATATTGGATTTTTTCATCTCTTACTATAACCTTGTGTATCTACTTATAGGTCTAGAAATTAAGTTGTATTTTTAAAATTATAAAAAATAATTTTAATAAAAGATAATTAACGTAAATAAAAGAATATTTTATGATAAATTATCTAATATATGTATATATAGGTGTGTGTGTCCCTGTCCCCAAACCTAAATATCGGCTATAAGAATCAACCGCTTATAAGAATCAAAAACAGTAATAACAAACGTGATTCTTATAAGCGGAAATCACTGTATTTACAATTTTAAGCGTTATAAAAAAGTAAATATAAATTTGCAAAATTATTCATGTTAGGTAATTTAGAAAAAAAAAATATTTAAATAAGTTTATTTTCAGAAATTTTGATTCCAGTGAAATAAACATGTAAAAGATCTATTTAAATTTATAAATTTTTAAATATATCTATAATGAGTGTTTTCTTATTGCCCTTTATAAGCTGTTATCAAAATACGTCAGTTTCCTTTCTGCTTACATTTAATTTCATTTTTTTGAGCCGCCGGGAAATATAATCATTTTTAAAGCGGTAACATAAAGCATTTGAGACAAGACTTTCCATGTCAGCTCTCATAAAAAAAATAATTTTTTCGGTGAGATATTTCTCTTCCAAATAAGTTGTTATATCTCCATTTTGCAGATGTGACATGGAGTATTCTTTTCCATCATCATTCATAAAATTAATGCCCAGATGAATTAATAATCACATCAATTTTGTTGAAAAGTTTTTTTCTTAATTTGCATTTATCATCACTTTTTTTTTTATCTCATATTTATTTCTTTTTCAACGAAACTACGACGTTAGACTTCGGCGTGGAGCAAAGAAAATTTTTCTGTTCTTTATATGTGTATTAATCCTGTAACATACAGGTAAACCCTTTTTCTGTTTATATGTTAAATTTGACAATGCTTTCTTCAGGTAGTATATTAAAGTATAAGATGTATATTAGTATCTATTTTCAGTAAGAGTATATATATATATATATATATATATATATATATATATATATATATATATATATATATATATATATATATAGATATATATATATATATATATATATATATATATATATATATATATATATATATAAAACAGTTCCGTAACTGACTCATTCATTCATTCATTCATTCATTCATTCACTGACTGACTGACATACAACGCACAGACGAAACCGCTGGACCTAAAGGGCTGAAATTTTGCATGGCGATTCTTCTAATAGTGTAGGGGTGCACTAAGAAAGATTTTTCAAAAATTCTTCTTAGATTTTTTAAAATTAAATTTTTAAGCTGTTTTTAAAACTTTTTTTACGTTTGCATTTAAAATGATACATTGAGGGTTATAAAATTTATATCATGAGAAAGATCATAAAAATTCCTTCAGAATGAAATTTTTTTCGAATGTTTACCTCCATTTCCTGATTTTTGGTGAATTTTTAAAGATTAATTTTTAGAATTTAATTTATTAAATGCTGATCACGTGATTTCTTTTTCTGGTACTTTCAATAAATTTATCGTCACGTGCGTAACAACTAAATAGACAAAAAAATATTTTTTTCTTGCTAATGCGGCAGACGATTGGACTTTATTTTGTTTATAAAAATATCCCTTACGATTTTTTTATAAATATGTTTTTTTTTACATCAATTGTATACATTGATCGTCGTATTTATTATAAATATATATATGTTTATTTTTTTTAATTAATTGCATACATTGACCGTTGTATTTAATTTCAATGTACTCCGTAGCGAAGCGCGGGTTTTCAGCTAGTATATATATATATGTACCGTAAGATGAGGTTACTATGTGACGGATTTTAAGTTTTTCCTGTGCCAGCTGATAAGTTTAAAAAGCATCCCAAAACGAACAACTGCAAAAGATTGGTGCACACTTTCCTTAGGTAGTAATATATTGTGCTAACCCAAATCATTAATTACCACTGAGAAATTAAAGCTAAAATATGTCACAAAGTTGCCCCTCCGAGTGGGGCTACTTTGTGACATTTGTGTTTTCGCCTTGAAATCCAAGAGGGAAAATTACTTGACACAAAGTTAGACACTAAAACACTTATAAAAAAAATTCGATTCACAATTATATATGCCTACTAGCTGAAAACCCGCACTTCGCTACGGAGTACATTCAAAGTAAAAACATCGGTGAATGTATGCAATTAATGCCAATATATATATAATAAATACGACGATCAATGTATATAATTGATGTAAAATATATATATATATATTTATAAAAAAATCGTAAGGGATATTTTTATAGACAAAATAATGTAGAAGAAGATATTCAAATTAAATCTAATATAAAGAATACTAAAGAATATAGTACAGTTAATATAGTACAGTTTCTAGAACATTTCTTTTACTGTATTTTAATATTTTTTTGGATAATGTCCAATCGTCTGCCGCATTAGCAAGAAAAAAAATTTATTTTTTGTCTATTTAGTTTTTATGCACGTGACGATAAATTTATTTAAAGTACCAGAAAAAGAAGTCACGTGATCGGCATTTCATAAATTAAATTCTAAAAATTAATCTTTAAAAATTCACCAAAAATCAGGAAATGAAGGTAAAGATTCGAAAAGGATTTCATTTTAAAGGAATTTTTATGATCTTTCTCGTGATATAAATTTTATAACCCTCAAATTATTATTTTAAATGCAAACTTAAAAAAGTAAAAAAAACAGCTTAAAAATTTAATTTAAAAAAATCTAAGAAGAATTTTTCAAAAATCTCTCTTAGTGCACCCCTACACTATAAGAAGAATCGCCATGCAAAATTTCAGCCCTTTAGGTCCAGCGGTTTGGTCTGTGCGTTGTATGTCAGTCAGTCAGTGAATGAATGAATGAATGAATGAATGAGTCAGTTACGGAACTGTTTTATATATATAGACTAGCTGAAAACCCGCACTTCGCTACGGAGTAAATTCAAAGTAAAAACATCGGTCAATGTATGCAATTAATGCCAATATATATATAATAAATACGACGATCAATGTATATAATTGATGTAAAATATATATATATTTATAAAAAAATCGTAAGGGATATTTTTATAGACAAAATAATGTAGAAGAAGATATTCAAATTAAATCTAATATAAAGAATACTAAAGAATATAGTACAGTTAATATAGTACAGTTTCTAGAACATTTCTTTTACTGTATTTTAATATTTTTTTGGATAATGTCCAATCGTCTGCCGCATTAGCAAGGAAAAGAAAATTATTTTTTGTCTATTTAGTTTTTATGCACGTGACGATAAATTTATTTAAAGTACCAGAAAAAGAAGTCACGTGATCAGCATTTAATAAATTAAATTCTAAAAATTAATCTTTAAAAATTCACCAAAAATCAGGAAATGAAGGTAAAGATTCGAAAAAGATTTCATTTTAAAGGAATTTTTATGATCTTTCTCGTGATATAAATTTTATAACCCTCAAATTATTATT
>OU015497.1:13230546-13238046 GCA_907164885.2 Dolomedes plantarius | reverse complement strand
GTGTGTGTAATATACGAACAAAATCAGTACCGAATCCAGAATCGCTAGTCCCTAGTGTGCTCTGGCCCCATATAATATGTTGTTTGGGTTTTTTCCTATTTTAATGCTGACAAAGCACGCGCAATCCTCTCCAAGAAACTTGACTATTTAAATGTAAGCAAGCGTTTAATTTACACATAAGTTATTATATACATCCACTGCATGAGTAAATAAACAGAAGCATAATACTTTATATGATATATTATATTATGTATCAGCCCTATGTTGCAACATTGTACAAATGAAACAAAAAGGGAAATAGATTGACAGACTTAATGTTCAGATATTATACCTGTACAAAAGCAGAGATTTTTATTTCATGTTCTGGACTGCTCTCTCCAATTCTCAAATAATCTTCTAGCTGATATTTATTATATCCTAATTTATTCTGTCGAGATATGCAGTGGGACTCATATTAATTATTGAACCATTCAGAAATTTCACCGCGGAAGGCTTTCAGAGAAATAAGCTCGAGTATTATTTGTATCGTTTTTATGCTTTTTGCAGAGTCATTGTTGGTTGAATAAAATATCCACTTGCATTTCAATAGTTGTAAATCGAGTTTTCGCTTAGTCCGAATGAGAATTTCTATTGCTTTCACAAACCGAATATTTAAGGATTTGGAAAGCAATATTTACTTACGTTACTTAAGACTTTCTAAATTTTAAATGTTAGATTTGCATTTTGGAACGAAATATTTACCCTCGTGAAATTACACATATGTTTGCATTTCTCTGAAAAGAAGTATTTTGTAAACCTAAGAGTCATTCAAATTTTTCTCCGGTAAATTGTAACTTTTTTTTTTAACGTTATGCATTTATGTTTGAATGCTTACATAACACCTAGAATATTGTTTTGATGAATAAGCCGGATACTGTACAGTTAAATGCACTGTTAAATGCTACGAATTCTATTTATCCTCAAATATATAAATTTTGCATCGACCTTTTTTGAGAATTACATTAGCCATCAAGGGTAGCCTGAAGTACAGAGTACAAGTTTTTTTTTTTTCTTCAAATGATTAAACTTTAGATCATTTGTCATAATAATAACGCAATAGTTATCTAGCTTAGAATAATGATTTCTTGATAAATAGTTTGTTACAGATAATGCAGAGTAACAAATGTGATTAAGGGTGGACATAATTCTCAAAATATTAAGTTGTTATGTAAATGCAACTTATTCGTAAGCCAAAGTTTCATTTCCTTACTCAGCAACGTAAGTCTTAAATGCAGGTCATTAATCAACCGTAGACACCCCTGTCGATAACACTTGATGTTCCCTTTATTAGAACGTAAACAGTTGAGAAAACGCTGGAAGGTAGATAGACTGTTTCGATTTTGGACCATTAATTTAGCCTCACTCATTTCAGGCTTTCTAGAATACTAAAGATAACAATCGTTAATCAGAAAAGCTTGTCTTCCACCATTAATAATTTCAAAGCATTGTTTCGGACAACTTGATATCTATATTGGAATGCCTACCAGAGTATTGGGCACCTGATATATTTTCGTCTTTTTCTAAATTCTGTTCAGTCTGTTTCACAAAACAAGGATTGCTTCCCCTTCTCCGAATTTTTTAAAGGATTTCGTGAAACATACTTTGGGAATTTGGGCGTAAATTCCGCGATATTAGTGTAGTATAAAATTTATATAGGGTCCAAAATAAGGCAAATTTTAATGTTATAAAATTGTCTTTCAGCCTACCCTTTAACTTGTTCCAACCAAGGTTCGAACAATACGCAAGACAGAATAGGCATTTTTTGTACTAGTAAGGTTTCAGTGGGGCGACACTATATTAGGTTTGAACAAACAACAAAACCATATATTTAATAGAACACTAATATTAAACGGGTAAGAATTTGCTGTATGAGAAGGGATTTTGAGAGATGAATTTTAAATATGGAAATTTTTGGTTTAGTGCTCAGGTTCGAAAGCCAAAGGAGTGATTGAGGGATTATTTATTGTATTTATTTATTTATTTTTTTATTCAAAATGCACACTACAGAAAATTCCATTTACAGTGTTGCATGAAGATACAACTTAAAACACACGGACAAAAGAAACACCAAACAAAACATACAAAGCTACAGTAAACAATATATACATATACAATAGACAAAACAATGCCTGGATCCGAACACAGACGTTACAAGCATTTAGCCTTTAAAAACAGTAAAGGGCCTATTAAAAATATCAAGGTCTTCTGAAAGTGATTAAAAAAATTATAAAGTTTGTACAAAGAGAAATTACCTATGTAATTAAATTTCCTGTAGGACATTTACAAATAAATGCCGTCACGAAGACAATCTGATCGGCACAGCAAGCTGAATGCAATTGTGAATTTCAACACAATCGATAATATTATAATGACTTTATAAAATAATAACCTACAGGAAAGATCACGCCTGGATTTAAACTGGGAATATCAAAAATGTTACGTAGGAAAGAGGAGGCGAATCCAGAGGATAATAGTAATTAGTTTTATAATATAAGTACCGCATAATTTAGACTGTACCTGCTCTAAAATATTTATTTTATTATTATAATATGGATCCCAAATAATACTGCAGTATTCAGATTTCAGCGGACCAAACTGAAATATAAAATTTAAGCGCTTGTCTTAGAAAATCTCTAGTTTTACGGTTAAGAAAACCAAGCATTTATAGGCCTTAGAAACAGTACCAACATATGGCGGGAGAAGTCGAGTCTTGTGTCAAAAGTCAATTAAGAGTCAGAGCGAAAAAGTCGATGACCATTGATATGATATTGATAAATTAAAGGCTGAGATTTACGGTATAAGTAAGAATACTACATTTCGAATATTTATGTAGAACTCGCTCATTTGGAAGATCGACAATAGACTGTTAGAAATCTTTAACCCCTTAACGATCGCCTAATTTTCAAGAAAGCGGTAATAAAATTGCCTATTTCTTCCGGGGGATTCCATTTATTTCTTGAACTAGTTTTTAACAAAAAACCCATCCCCAATTACATTATAAATAGTCCGGTGCTTGCGCCATCTGGTATGTAAATAAGAATAAAACTTTTCAGGGTAAATGAAGTGGATTGCTTTAATCTTTTTGGTGCGTTACTTTTAAACACCCCAGCCCGGAAATATCACGGGCTCGAGAAATAGAAGGCGAACCTCACCCCGTAATTTTGACGGGGGGCGTGAAGGAAGGGGTTGACAAACCCTCATCAGGAAAAAAAAAATCAGTATCGTCGGAAAAAATAAATACGTGTGAGGGCAGTACGCAGTGTCATCTAAAAAAAATCAATATTTAGTGCATTTGCCTAAAATAAAATAGTTGGGCGAGAGTGTGAGGAATGTAATTCAATACTAGAATATATATATATATATATATATATGTATGTATATAAATAAATAAATATATATGTATGTATGTATATATAAAATAAATATATATATATATACATACATACATATATTATTTATTTATATACATATATATATATATTATATATATATATATATATATATATATATATAATATATATATATATATAATATATATATATATATATGTAGTATATATATATGTATATATTTAATATATATCTATATATATATATATATCTAATATATATATATATATATATTATATATATATATATATATATATATATATATATATATATATATATATATATATCTTATATAATATATCCTTGATGTGTGACCACACATCAAAGGATTTTTAAAAAAAATTAGTACTCTGGCTTGGAATTCCAGCTGTAAGAGGTTTTATCTCCACCCTTAGTAGCCGAGTTGTAACTTTATTGCTACTCAGCTTGAACTTACTACTAAAATAAGTGAAACCATTAGCAAAGGTACATCATGGCTTATATAAAAATTCCCTACTTGAAGGCCTCTGAATACATAACATTAATCACCTCCACGCACATATCGCACCTGGCTAGAAGAGTGTTACATCTCAAATAGGGATATTTTTGGGGAAGAGCTAAAGAAGATATCAGGTCGAAATTTCATTTCGTGTGTTTTATGAATGCCTGTGATAATTTGGGGAAAACTTATTGTTCGAATCACTTCAGAAAGCATAACTATATACTATTAAAGTTGTTTTCAATTTTTAAAGCGTGATTTTAATTTTAATTACAACCCACTTATAGTAACCTCATTTTGTTAACATGGACTGAAAAGCTTTAGAGAATACTGTCAACATATATGCTAATGCACAATCGATCTAAAGTTATCACAATACACAGAAAAAAACCTTGATAACATGAAACAGCAGGTAGAAACAAATACATATTTATTTTTCCAAATAAACACATTTATTTTCAAAATAAAATTTAATGAACAGTTTTATTACAGGAACCATTTGAATACAACAACATTAGGCACTGACAAAATCTTATTTTTTCATTCTTCGCGCATGAGCAAGTCGTCCCTCCTAGTTGTGGAAGAAGGTAATAAGCGCCATCTAGAAGATTGTGTTGGTACTAGAGTTATAACATTATTCGAAGGTGAGAAGCACTTTCGAATAACTTTATGCTTATAGAGCATGTGGTACAATTACCTCAAAATCGAAAATTTCGCAGATGTAACATTCTTTAGCAGAGGGGCGATATGGAAACTTCCATAGTTAATTTCTGCGTATAACACTGAACCTGGCTTCTACCTTCCCTACTGATTTGACTGGTCTCAAAAGAATTGTGGAGGGATTGTTAGCTTCATACCCTGTTCCCCTTAACCGCTTAATCTTCAAGAGGAAAACCTCAAATCATACTGATCAGTTCCCCAGTTTTTTTTTCCATAAAACATTCTCTCCTCGGCTTAAATCATACTCTTTGCCTTAATATGTGTGTTTTTTCTTTTAACGTACGGACAGAAGGGGTTGCAAGGTTTTCCCGAGACCTAGCATGTTCATTTGGTTTTCGAAGATTAAAACTACGAGGTGCAGATCCGAATAAAAAGTGATGTCATAGAACCAAAATGGAGATAGCGGGACGGTTTACGCCCATCTTGAGTCTGGTGGTTCCCGGAGACCGGGCACACTCGAATTCACCCCAAAATAAAAACCCCGGAGCGCAGGGGATGATCCGGAGCTCCGACGCATCCGACGTGACCAAAATGGCGCTATGGACACCATCATTTGTAAAGGTCTATTAGTACTCGAGGCCTAAGCTTGGCCCAGTGTGTTTCTGGAAATAAACCTCGGAGGCGCAGGCCCCGAATCCAAATCGGAAGTTGCACCGATGTCATCGCAGATGCCGCTGGCGATTCAGAGAAAAAAAATGGAGGGACCGGCAAGGTTCAGCATCTATCTCGCGTCTCGGGGAAACCGCGAGGGTGCATCAGTTTGTTTCGACGCTAAAACCCCGGGGCACAGGCCGCGAATCAACCGCTAGAACCGAATGTAGCATAAAATGCAACAACACATCTACAGACGATAAAATTCCTTTTTGTAGTAATGAAAGCTGTCTAGATTAAATATTTAAGAATGTTGACAGTTAACAATTATGTTTTCATTTTCAGTAACTAATAGTTTAAGGAGTTATATTCACTTTCTTTTTAGCTTTAATAGCATATAAGGAGAATCTACATCTTCAAAAAGTTCAAAGGTGCGCCCTTTTTTTCAGAGTTTTATTTCAAGATACTCATTAAAATTTCATACCACAGTAGTTCTTAATTCAAAAATCGCTTTACGCCTATATTAACACAGTTATAACATTTTTAGCTTTTTTTTATTTTTGTGCTTAAATTCTATTTTACTTACTTCCTTAATGAAAATATTTTATATGTTTTATTATCTTACTTAATAATAAAAACATTTATATTTTTAATGTGAATATTTTTATTATGTAAGTAATTATCTTTTTTTCTAATTCAAACATGCTTTTCTCATAGAGGAATTTTCCTTTCGTCTCCTTTTTACAGAAGCGTATTAACCTTCTTTGGCCTTTAGAAATTAACTTCATCGATATTTTTTGTTCTGTATTTCATTTTAATCGCATGTTTCCAATGGAACTTGAGTAGCTCAATTTTAATACTACTACCTTTTCTAAGAAAATACTTGGTTGCGCGATTCTTGGCATATCTCAGAAGGAGAACTTTGTGCAAAAGTTTCGTTCTTCTTTCATACAAGACCATTTTAATTACTCTGCTTAAAGCATTAAGTATAATTTAAAGCGGAATACATTTAACATTTCAGGCAGAAGGTAGAAGTTTGAACTTTTATTAATTAGAAACGGAAGGATTATATTAATCTATGCACATCATAAAAATGTTTTTTTTCCTCAAAAGCGATTTTTAAAATATCAATTGTGAGGAAGTACCGGGGTTTTTTCAAAACACACTATAGTTTATCTTACCCCCCAGAGATCAATTAACATACTCCTTTATTAAAATTTAAATTGTGTTTTTCTTATAATATATTTTAAGTTAAATAATACTGCAGAAAGACAATATTAATTCTTCCTCCCTTCCATCCATTAATTAAATGAAATAGTATGATAGATTTTAATAAGAGAAATGAAAAGATACTTGAAAGAAAAATAAAGATAAATTTTGAAAATGAACAGATAGAAACGTTTCATTGAAAAAATTAAGTAACATCAAATAATAACTTTCAAGAAATATGTTACAAATAAAAGGTTTGATATGGGCTAACACTACGTTATCAACATTATACATTTTTAAATAGTTTCAAAACTTTAAACAAAAATGTTATGGTGTCCCCCTCTCATTATAGGAAAATATTTGCTGGTGAGAATTCTTAGAATTCTGCACTAACAAATTCCGTCTTATTTACTTCCAATAAAGAAATTCTTCGTATTGGAAGAACATATCTCATAAATTACATGCTACCATTACATGCTATTTATGAGATATCTCATGCCATGTCTTTAATAGAAAAATACCATATCATGCCCTTATGAAAAATGATAAGGTAAGATTCACATCCTTTCACCATCCTTTCTCTTGAATATATACTCAACCTCAAAAGTGCTTTATTACAGATGTAATTGCATGATAAAAATAACATTTTGTTGTAGGCCTTTAATTTTAAAATGTAAATCCTTGACCAAACATATTTCCTTGAATCAGTGCGTAATATATTTACCACGGCATAAAAGCAAAAAAATTAATATTTGCAAATACGTTTTTACTTTGAAACAAATCGTATTAAAGTAGTCTCTAATGCGCAAAACTTAAGAAAGGTGCTTGAATGAAACCAAAATTTATGTTATGAGTATTAAGTTACTTTTATCGATATTCCATCCAGATAAAACAAGAGAATTTTGTCATCGATTTTTTCGCCTCGAAAAAATAAATAAGAAATCTTATTTATTACTAAATATATGTATAAAAAGTAAGAATTGAAAATACAAATCACTATTTTCCTCCATTTTTTTTATAAGTTTAGACTTTCGTTCTTTTTTTTGTAGATTCCACTGAAAGCAGAAGGCCCAG
>OU015497.1:13211184-13228684 GCA_907164885.2 Dolomedes plantarius | reverse complement strand
CGTATCGATTCGACAATTTGGAAAAAAGGGTCACGGACAAAATCGCGTTTTTTTTCCGAAAAACGGGTGCGTACAGGCGATCGAAAAAAAATCACAATTAATCGATAAATTAAGACAGACAATTTTAATTGTGATTTCCGTATAGTGTCATCTTTCCCGTATAGGCTCGTCCGAAAAAAAAAATTCTTGGACGGATACGTTAGGATTTACGGGGCTTTTACTCGTCCGGGAGCTCCAAATCGCGACTAAATATTTAATTACGGAAAATCTAATTAAAAAATCGAAAAAAGGGCTTCGAGGTGCATAATGAGACCTCGGGAGGCATCTTCGTGTCGAATCTCAAGACTGTCCGACCTACCGTCTTTGCGCTGCGCCGCGAGCAGACAAAAACTCGGTCACACACACACAGACTTTGACTTTTATATATAAAGATATATATATGTATATATATATGTATATATATACATACATATATATATATATATATACATACACACACACACACATATATATATATATATATATATATATATATATATATATATATATATATATATATATACATATATATATATATATATATATAGAGAGAGAGAGAGAGAGAGAGAGATAGATAGATATAACACTTAATGGATGTTCTTACCAAGGGGATATGAAATTTTTTCGCTCTAAAGAGGGAATCTGGCCCCGTAAGCTAAAGGTTAAAGTCCATTCTGAAAAGTTACAAACTTCCACATTAATTTTCCACAGAGTCTTGTTTTCTTCCAGTTTCGAACTCTACGTCATGTATGCGTTACAGTCATGTTTTCATAAAATTGCGGTAGGCCGAGAAAAGAAATTTATATATTTGAAACTCCAAAAGCTCCGTCCATTTACTAGTAGTTTGAAAATATATGTCATCAAATTAGTCTCGAACTTGGACAAAACAAAAAAAAGACATTATCGATTGAGTACAATTTCTGCTGCGTAATGAAAATTGATTGAGACGTCCGAATCTTTTATTCTGGTGAAACAATGCTCCCTTAAACATATGTACTGAGCTCTCGGCCAAGCAAAGATCGAGACTTCAGCAAATTTTGAACATGAGCGATTCTCCCGTTCATTAAAAAAAATGTCAGGATGAGAAAGAATGACCTGCAGGGAAAGAGTAAAAGATGAATGGGTTAAGAGGTTTTGAGAAAATTAAAGATGGAGGTCAAGATTCCCGAGTACAGTGATTTCCGCTTATAAGAATCACGTTTGTTATTACTGTTTTTGATTCTTATAAGCGGTTGATTCTTATAACCGAAATTTAGGTTTTTGGACAGGAACACACACACACACCTATATATACATAGATTAGATAATTTTCCATAAAATACTCTTTAATTTACATTAACTACCTTTTATTAAAATTATTTTTTATAGTTTTAAAAATAAAACTTAATTTTTAGACCTATAAGTAGATACACATGATTATAGTAAGAGAAGAAAAAAATACAATATTTGTTACAAGTTACAACATACCTGCTTAACAGTTTTAACATTTCAACTACAGGAAGGGAGCAAGAAAAAGTTTTCTACGGTAGTTTGACGTAATGAATTTTTCAGAAGGCTGTTTATACCTCTTTCAATACTTATAGTCTCAGACGAAGATTTACTCGGACGGGTAAAGTTGCCCCCGGGTCAAGCTAATAGGACAGTGTTCTGGTAAAGCGTTTAAGGGGAAACTATTATGTTATGTCTAATAAAGAAAGGGGTGAATTTTACGACTATATTCCATCCCATCTTATCAATCTTTCTTTAAAAAAAAAGAAAGAACTTCGTGCCTTTTGAGGGTTTAAGTAGCTTTTTTTGAAAAATGAAAGGAAAGCGAAGAGTGTAAACTGATTCTTAAAACCGGTGGATTGATTCTTTAAAGCGAAAATTTTAACATGGAAATAATTCATTTGTTTTTGTTTTCGCGATATTGATTCTTATAAACGGTTGATTCTTATAACCAGTGATCACTATAAGCGGTGGTTACTGTAGTTGGAAGGATTACGTAACCGCAGCTCTTGCAATACGATGTTACTTTCTTTCCAGAAGAAAAGTTTTAAGCATTTTTTTTTTCTCGGTGTATTTATTTTTTCATTTAACTGAAACAATAGTAATTTTGCTTGCGTAAAATTAAGAAATCTTTTGACAAAATAGAGACTGAGCAATAATAAAGGACATAATTTCGGAAAATAAGATAGATTCCTACCAAGAAATTTTGCTTAGCATTTGAAAACATTATTTTACCATATGTATGAGGATTTTACTTATAGATTTAGATTTTTTTTTATAGTGGTCGCTTTGATTCTGTTGCAACATCTCTTTAAGTTAGATCTTCTTAAAGCATGAAATATGTATGTAAAGCATGTAAGGTTAGAGAAGTGGGTCCCTGGTTTTAGGACTTCCTATAGGTTCCTATGAGGGTCGGAATCTAACTTCTTCCCCATTTTCACCACAATTTAGACCGAGCACCCGTATGAGGAACATCTAAGAGGTCCAGTACCCTCCTCTTACTTTTGTAGCCCCCGTATATATATATATATATATATATATATATATATATATATATATATATATATATATATATATAAAGAGAGAGAGAGAGAGAGAGAGGAATAGATAGATAGATATACTGTGGATTCTCGAACTATCGTTATTCAAGGGACCGTCTGAGCTGAACGATAAATGCGGGAATATAACCATTCAATATGATCGTCGGGACTGGATGAAATAAACGACACATACGGGAAAACGATGATTCGGGGAACTATAAAAATTTCATTGTATATATATATATATATATATATATATATATATATATATATATATATATATATATATATATATATATATATATATATATATATATATATATATATATGTGTGTGTGTGTGTGTGTGTGTGTGTGTACAGTGGAATCTCGATCTATCGTTTTTCAAGGGACTGATTGAAATGAACGATAAATGCGGGAAAACGATAGATGCGGAAACATAACAAAGCACTATGATCGTTGGGACTGGATAAAATGAACGACACATACGGAAAAACGATGGATCCGAAAACGATCGATCGAGATTCCACTGTATATATATATATATATATATATATATATATATATATATATATATATATATATATATATATATATATATATATATATATATATATATACAGGATGCCCGGACTAAAAGCATTCAAGAGTTATGACTTATTTTTAAGGAACTACTTATTAGAATTAAAGAATATTTATTTAAATAGAAAGAACATCTCACCAAGCTTTAATATCAATCATACATATCGATACGTGCACCTTTTGCAGCACGACAAACGTCTAAATCGTAATCCAATTCTCTGCAAATGTTTCGTAGGATATCAGGAGTTATTAGACGAACTGCTTGAATGATACGCTTCTTCAACACATCCGCAGTTTCAATTTTTTGTTTATTCACAACGGATTGAATGAATCTCCAAGCAAAAAAGTCTAATAACTCCTGATATGCTACGAAACACCTAGAGAGCACTGGATTACAATTTTGTCGTTAGTCGTGCTACAAAAGGTGCACACATCGAAATCTATGATCGAAATCTATGATTGATATTAAAACTGGGTGAGATGCTCATTCTATTTCAATATTTTTTTTTAAAATTCTAATGGGTATTTCCGTGAAAATACGTCATAACTTTTGGATACGGTCACCCTGTATTACAGGTTCATGGAATTAACTGAAAAAAGTTTTAAACATTATCTACTGTTTACATAAGAAAGATTGTCGCTATAAATATAGGCTAAGAGGAATGGCATAATGCATCTTCATTTCGCTATCTTACACCATCGACAAATATTTTCTCTATAGTCACACATAAACTGTTTTATTGATTTGCTTGGAGATTCATTAAATCCGTTGTGTATAAATAAAAAATTGAAGGTTTGCAGAATAAGTACAAAAGATTGCAAACAAAAGTTTACAGAATAAGTACACTTAAAATATGTAATTAATATATATATATATACATATATAAATGAGAATAAGATGAAAGAGAAAACCAGTAATAGCTCTAAAGCTACTTGCAGCCAGGAACAAATAACATGAAAAGAAAAGTATGAATAAGGTTGCTTAACTAAACTTTTAACTTAACATATTATTAAAACCACAGCCACAGTACATAGAAAGAATTACAAGATAATCACTAACATCATAGGAGATATGTAATAATTGATAATTAAGACACTTAACAGAATAATTTAACTATCAGTTAAGCTAGCAAAGAAGTTGAAAAACTACTTACTTAATTATACTGCGCATAATGCTGCAAGTTATAATAGTAAGTTAATTGAAATTAACAAGTACTTTGAAATTGACCACACATTAGAGTGTATATATATATATATATATATATATATATATATATATATATATATATATATATATATATACTATATATATATATATATATATATATTATATGCATGTATAATATATGTACGTATACCCCTTATTATATATATACATGTTATACGTGTGTATACACATATTATTCACATACATACACATTATATAATGCATGACATTTTATATAATTACTTGTATATATATTATGTACATCACGTATCATGAACACACATGTAATATGCATCTATATAACATGTGAGCCTATATATAATTTGTCTGGACACTTACTAATATGAAATATCCTACGTTTTATGAATTCGTAAATTCAACAAAAATGAGTTCCTATTTCATAAAACATCTGTAGCTTATAAGTATATCATATAGGTGTCAACATTGCATCAGAATTTCCGTATAAACTCAAATTTATTTTCACATCCCTAGCATGAATTTCATCTTACAAAATTTATAAAGCCTTCCGCATGGAAGTTTGATGTACTTTATTATTTATTTATTTATTTAAATTTTAGTGAATGATTTATAGGTAGTAACTTTTGTTTACTTAAAAAAAGAACTTAAGAAAGGAAAACAAATTTTTTTTAACATTAAAGAAATAATTATAGCGGCGCGTCATGTAGGTGGTTTAGAGTGTTTTTTAGACAGACGATGAAGATAAATTGGCAGCGTGTTTTAATGTTGTAAATTATCTTTATGTATTTAGACCAGGGATTCCCCACGGGGTCCAAGTGGACCCCTTGGGCGTCGATGGAAGTTTAAAAAGGGTCTATAGTATTCCAGGGGTCTATTGGGGGTCTATGATAAATTTTTCAATTTTAAGGGGGTCCAGGACACAAAATTGCTCAAATTTTCGAAAAAAATTTATTGCATTAAAAATTTTTGTGTTCTTTTGCGCTTAAAATGACGTTTAAATCATGTTTCTATCTTAATTAGAACAGGAGAAATTATTTTTTTTTTTCAACATTCTAATAGTAGCCAATCGTTGTTTAAACCTGCTAGTGCGTTTTACTGCATGATGGGTTTTTTCTCCATTTCTTGTCTTTAAATTGTTATAAGTCAAGAACCGTTAAAGATAAAGGGTTGAAATATGTAACATGTCTTTTTCAAATATTTTACCTTAATTTTGATTCAGCAAATTTGAAAAAAAATATTTACTTTTGAAAATATGATTTTAAAAAATATGTTACATCATTTTTTTCGTAATTTTTAATCTAAATATTTTAAACTTTTTTAAAAATTAATATTTAAAAAAATGGTGAATCAAAATTAAAACTTGAATATTTCTGCTTAATTAAATGAAAAAAAATTGAAATTCGACAAATAATATTTCCAGTTATAACGATTTTAAATTACCCCACTTTTATAAAAAATTTTAAATAAAAAAATTTTTTTTTCAATTTTTGAGAAGTGTTATGATATTATTTTGTTTACAAATTATATTTTTAACCATCACAAAAAATTCAAAATTTTCACTCAATAAATAAAAAAATTTTCAAAATGTGTCCCGGACCCCCTTAAAATTTAATTATTTTTTTTTAGAAATATAATTATTAGATAATAATATCCGTTTTCATATGTATAATTACAGATTATCATAAGGCGGAGTAATCCATGCATCTAAAGTCGAATGTCACGACGCTTTTGTATATGCCTCGAATGCTGCCGTCGGCTTTTATGTGTGTACAAACACTAGGCAGAACTGGGGAAATCCACTGGACCTTAAAATGCACATGGGTGCTCCCGATGCCACCATGAGAATAGTTTTGTTTCTTCTCTTGGCGATGTTTGTGCAATTACAATTTGTGTTTATGAAATCTTGTTTATACTTCTAAAATTAAAAATGAAAATAGTGCAAAAATAATAAAACATAAACCTAATGAACCACTTTTACTAATTTTTTGTTCATATTCTTGGTCGAATTGTTATCTTTAAGAGTTTTATGTGCAATTATTAGTATAATAATTATGTTGTATGCCGCATATTACAGAAAAAAAATATGTTAAGGGGGTCGATGAAGAAAATAATTCTTTTAACCCTTTGAGGGGCGCCGTTAGCACAGTGCAAACGCCTAAATCTAGTCTTTTTTTCACTTGCATTCAATGTATTCCAGTTAAATGAGCAGAATAATGGTTAGTACTGCCATCTGTTAACAGTTTAAAGAAGTGAAAAAATTTAACAATCTTTAATTGAAAAATTTTAAAGATTCTTTAGGTTAAAAAAATGGAAAAAAATCTGCACCATGCAAACGGTGGTGGTTACTTCCCCTAAAAGGGTTAAAAGGGGTCGATGTAGGAAAAAGGTTGGGAACCCCTGATTTAGACAATATAGTATAATAAATAGAGGATTCACATTTTTTTTCTCAATTTAGCATAAAGTAACTGGAACGGACATTAATAAACACATCGTTTACGGTAACTTACACATCGTGTTTTTTATTTTATAAGCAATTCATATAAACATAATTTTTTAAAATTTTCTTTAAATCAACGACAACATTCAGAATTTTGTTAATGTAGTAAATGATTTAAGATTGCGAGTGAAATCCCCTGAGATGGATATTCAGTAAATATTCAGCACTCGTTCATTCATATTCACCATTAAACCAAAATTCCTACCACACAATGATGTCTCGTGCCTTCATTTCAACCTTCATTTGTGATACGGAAGAGATCTTAGTATATTATTTTAATTGTTTTCTTGGTTTGTTAGTTTCTTACTTACGATAGAAAATGCAGCAGGAAATAATTAGAAAAGAATTTTTTTCAAGTATAAAAGCCTTAAGTGCGCGAATCTCAGACTCCTTTTCTTTAAAATCATTACTTTTGGCTTTGATAATTTGCCCATAACAAGCAGCATTATCATTAGTAAGTGACTACAGTAAGTTGTTTCCGATGCTTGTTTATTGCTTCATCGCAGACTTCACAGCATTTTTAATGATCATCATAAAAACTAGCATTAAAAATGCTATCAGGTCGAGTGATCAAAGATAGGGTAATGCATGCTGGGAAATTTTCGTGCCGATGAAATTGTCATTACAAAAAGAACTCAAAGGAGGAGTTTTTTTCCTCCATATAAATTTGGGAGAGGACGTTAAGGTGACTGCCTACGTTGAAAATGCCATTTTTGACTATTTTGATCAATTTAATTTTTTGCAAGAATCTTGTAATTCAATCTTTTCTCTTTTCAAAACAGTTTTGATTTTCATTCTACGTCAATTAGAAGCAGAGTTATAGCTATTTTAAAAAACATCGTCTAATACAAAATTTAAGTGACAAACAACTTTAAATGCGACCATTTTTTGACCATTTTGGTCAATTTTATTTTTTGCAAGAATCTTGTAATTCAATCTTTTCTCTTTTCGAAACCGCTTAGATTTTCATTCTACATCAATTAGAAGCAGAGTTATAGCTATTTTAAAAAACATCGCCAAATACAAAATTGAAGTGACAAACAACTTTAAAGGCGTTTTTCTCATAATTATGTTTTTTAGCAAAAATCTCTACCGTTATCATGATATTTCAGATAATAATGCATATAATTTGATAAAATTTTCAAGAAATGTTTTAGATGCTATTGTTAATGAAATGACGTACAATAATTGATGTATAATAAATAGTTTTTTGTTTGGGGCTGTTTTTATAAGGAAAGGAATGACGAATTGGGGAAAATTTTCATATTGGAACATAAAATTGTCTGTATTATTTTTGCATTTCAAAATTTCTCTTAGATTGTAGGTCATTTTGAAGATAACTGTTATATGTATCATGTGTGAGAAGGAAATTAAAATAGTAGCATTACAATTTTGTTCAGAGTGATAAGCGTTTTAGCTAAATTTCATTAAAAATTACTTCAAATTGACCAATTTATAAAAAAGTATGGTGTTTACAGGAAAGTTTTTTTTTTATTTTTTATTTTTAAATGCTGTTTTACCATATGAGACCAAAAAATCCTTAAAAAAACAATTTTTTAAAAAAATTGGCTCCGAACGTAGGCAGTCACCTTAACTGTAAATAATTTTCACATATATTTTGTAGATAAATAATATTTTCTACAGTAGAATTTTACTAATAGTTATTTAAATTTTATGAAAGTCTTACAGAGTAAAATGAATGAGACAGTCAATTTTAAATAAAGAATTCTACTAGAATTCTATTACAATATTGAAAAAAAATTCAGGTAATCTCTTCTAACGAAACTACCGCGGGTTATTAACGTTGGATTACTTATCGTTGCTTACCTCTTTTATAAGTATATATATATATATATATATATATATATATATGTGTGTGTGTTATGTATATATGTATCTATATATATATGTACGCATGTATATACACCTATATGTATGTCAAAGTTTTGACGCATTTTGGTACTTTTCTGTTTAACTGTTTACTGCTTGTCCAATCGATAAAAACTGCGTTTGGCGCTCTACCAAACTTATGACTCGCGAGGTGCGAACGGACGGTTTCAGCGTCTGAAATTTTTCTTTCCCGAGGACCGTTATAGAGGAACGTAATCGTATGTTAAAACATCCAGAGCTTAAAATTGTATTATGATAATTTTGTTTTTGAATTATCATTAGCATAGCATATTACACTTAAGTCTGTTGGACCTATTGTATTTTCTCAGCTCAATGTTTACACATGGAGAAACTTTTCAAATGAAGGTAGACATGGATTTAAAGATTTATTTTAATTGTAGCCTGTAATACAGAAAGAAGCTTTTAACGTAGGATTACGTTCCTCCATAATGGTTCTTCGGAAAGAAAAAAATTCAGCCAAACCCGTTCTGTATCGCTTGAGCACGCAGTAAACAGTTAAACATAAAAGTACCAAGATGCGTCAAAATTTTGTCATATATGAATACATACATATATATATATATATATATATATATATTCTGTGGCTTGGTAGAAGAAATGCCTAGGTCAATTTTCTCCAAGATAACTTTGTTTGCTTATGTGTTTAAAAAAATATTATTTTCAATGTAAGAAATTACCAAGTCTGTACAATGATTTAGAAAACATTTTTAAAGAATCGGACAGACTTGGGTACTTCTTACATTAATAATAATATCTTTTTAAAGAGATATAAGCAAACAAAGTCATCTTTTGAAGAAAACTGACTAAGGCATTGCTTGTACCAAGCCCCAGATATATACATACACACACATATATATACGTATATATATATAACACATACATACATATATATATATATATATGTATATATATATATATATATATATATATATATATATATATATATATATATATATATATATATATACAAAAGAGGTAAGCAACGATAAGTAATCCTACGATAATACCCCGCGGTAGTTTCGTTAGAAGAGACTACTTGATTTTTTTTTACTCTTATCCATTTTAGAAATTTCGTCCAGCTAAGGAAACCATGGAACCACCTAAGAAATCCTTGAAATTTAAAAATATTATCGGTTTTTCTTTTAAGGAATGAAAAAATTACCCGCGTAAAGAATTTCTCTCTATGTTACGGAGTACAATTAAAAAAAATTTGTAAGTCCGATCTTTAAAATCATTGCAAAAATTTTCTCCCTAGGCTAACATTTGAGCCAAGTGCATCTAGTACGGCTATCTTATACAGTCGAACCCCGTTATAACGAACTTCAAGGGACCAAAGGTTTTGTTCGCTTTATCCGGTAGTTCGCTATATCCGAACCGTTAAGAAAAATGCTAGACTTCACAAAATGTATAATTCATTAATTGTAATGTGTATTCAATAATCATGTATTAAAAATGATTAAAAATGATCATTAAGGAAATAAATCGCCTAAAATCGATTACATTAAACTGACACAATTCTAATTAAATTACGTACAACAGGAAAACGGTGGGACCAAAGTTTTCGTTCGTTATATCCGTGAGTTCGTTATATACCGGGTTCGCTATAACGGGGTTCGACTGTACCAGCAAATGAATTTTGAATCAAATATTTTGCATTCAAAAATACCAGTGATGCAGTCCTGAATGAACACCTGGTGGGTTCAATTGAATGCCTTTAGAGACAAAAAAAATCTGTAAAAGTATAATCCTTTTAGATAGCATAGGGCGAAGACGAAAAAACTGTACCCACGGAACATCTACCCGTTACCTGAAGTTCGATAGTTCTGCCGTGAACTGAAGATAAGGTTACTAATCCGGTTTATTGTTCCATTCGAAAGGAAGAAAGAGAGAGTGGTCATTTGTCATCACCATTTCCGCGATAGATCATCGTTTTAATTCTTGGTCATTTAACGGGAAGTTAAATGATCTACAGTCATTGTCATTAACGTTTCCACGATCCCATCATCATTTTGATTCTTGGTCATTTCACTTTAAGTTAAATGATCTACGGTTAAAACTTAACGCCAGTGTAACTTCATACTCTATTAAGGTGACGCATTCGCTTTTTTGCAGTGGGCAAAACTGCAATCTGGAAGATCTATTGATATTAAAATTTATTCTCGTGCTGGGAATAAATGAAACGGGTTTTTATGGTTCATACGGTGATGCGGATAGCTTGGTATACTCTCCTTTCAGGGGACAGTGGACTGTCAAAATTGTGAAATTTGTCCAAAAATTCGATTCTTTTATTTTATTGAATTGTGAAACTACGGACGAGTAGGAATGTGTTGCAAAAATGATTTTTAATTTCTGTGATTACTTTCCTAGTTATAGGCATTTGTATTTAATTTAGATATTATGTGGTTACTAATAGCAATAACGCTAAATGTTTTCCTCAAAATAAAAATTTTCGTGTTATCCGAATATTCAAACTGCTCCAGGCGCATTTCTAATTATTGTATTGCTTGAAATTTAAGTTTTTTCTACTTAACTGTATGTCAAAAAAATCTTATTGAAAAAAATTATGCGTCGTAGCTCAGAATTTCTAAATTTTGTACTTCAAAAGATTATTAATAGGAATTTTGCGTAGTAAGAAAATTGATGTTTTCACTATTATTATTTTTTTCTCTTTATATTTTAATGAATGCTTAAAATAAGCAATAAGTTTCATTGTTAGTTCTATAGGGTATCATGTAAATAAAAATTACCATATTATATGCAAAAGAAATGCGCATGGAACATTTTTAATTAGGCCAATTTTTCATATAATTAATAAATCATTTCATAAATTATTAATATTTCATCTTTAAATTTTAATCACATTTGCATATCTATGGTACTAATCACATATTCAAATGTCAAGCAAATCCATTCAAAACAAAAAAAGTTAGGTTTGAAGGTTCACTGTCCCCTTATGAAAAAATAGATCAGAAATTGATGTTCTGTTTAACAGTTTGAATTCAGTGATTTTGAGTCAGCGCCCAGAGTCTTTTGCCAATATCTGTAGATAAACAGATGTGACGGCGACATTTCCTCTTACTTGCCATTATATACTTATACATATATACATTGCACTAGCTGAAAACCCGCACTTCGCTACGGAGTACATTCAAATTAAATACAACGGTCAATGTATGCAATTAATGCCAATATATATATATATATATATTTATAATAAATACGACAATCAATGTATACAATTGATGTAAAACAACATATTTATAAAAAAATCGTAAGGGATATCTTTATAGACAAAATAATGTCCAATCGTCTGCAGCATTTGCAACAAAAAAGAATATTTTTGTCTCTATTTAGTTTTTATGCACGTGATGATAAATTTATTTAAAGTACCAGAAAAAGAAATCACGTGATCGGCATTTAATAAATTAAATTCTAAAAACTAATCTTTAAAAATTCACCAAAAATCAGAAAAGGGAGGCAAAGATTCGAAAAAGATTTCATTTTGAAGGAAATTTTATGATCGTTCTCGTGATATAAATTTTATTACCCTCAAATTATTACTTTAAATGCAAACTTAAAAAAAGTTACTAAAACAGCTTAAAAATTTTATTTTAAAAAATCTAAGAAGAATTTTTCAAAAATCTTTCTTAGTGCACCCCTACACTATAAGAAGTATCGCCATACAAAATTTCAGCTCTATAGGTCCAGCGGTTTGGTCTGTGCGTTGTATGTCAGGCAGTGAGTCAGTTACGGAACTCTTTTATATATATAGATTATATATATAGATTAATTTATTATAAAATGACAACAATCAAATGAAACTGAATTGCTAAGTGCATTTTATGTAGTTCAGCAAAGTTGGATTTTTTTCATTTTCATGCAAGATATTTATAAAAATTCTTGATATTTTGTAAGGAAAGTTGTCATAAAATATATAGTTTGTTATTATCTTGAAAATTATTATAAATAGGTATGCTATAATATGTGATATATCAAGCTTCAGCAAAATATACTTCAAAGTGATTTATCACAAAATGTGTTTTTTTTCCACATAACGCACTTGTTATCTCTAGAACTATTTCATATTTGTATATGAAATTTTCGCAGATGATACATATTATCATTTGCTTGAAACTGAACCTAAATTTCTTTATTTGTTGTCTCTCTAGAGATTGCATTTTTCATGTATACATAAAATTTAATTTATTAAGAAAAAAATGCACTGTTTTCAGTTTCATAGTAAAAATAGAAACATACCTTAAATATATACAACTTTAGGTTCAAATTAAACTATATTTTCTGCAGTATGTGTTAAAAAAAGAAATTTTGTCTTAAAATCAATTTTTTTTGGAGTATTTATGTGCCTTAGCTTGGATGTCACTTTTGTCCAAAGCAAACTGTTTATTATTTATGACTATCTAACATAAATTATTTTTAACTATCTAACAAGAAAGAGGTATATATTCATAATTCAAACATTGTTATATTAACACAAAAAATTATGATTTTAAATCTTATACTTTTCAAGATATAGAATGTCGAAAATGACACAATTTTTACACTTTTATGACTTTTAACAGTCGTATGACCAATTAATTTTATTTCGGATTCGATTTTAAATAAGCCAGTCTTGGGGGCCAGAAGTATATACACTGCTGGCCACCCAAATTGCAACACCAAGAAAGACAAGAGATATCACACCAAAATTTATTTTGTAGATAACATGTTGACCAAGTATCAAATGATTAAATTTATAGACTTCTGTGAAGTGTGGTTCCTGCCAAAATTAGTAGCCAGAGTAGCCACCATTGTTGGAGATCACCGCTGCCACACGCCTCGGCATTGATTCAAAGAGACTTTGGATGAGTTCTTCGGGTACAGCAGACGAAGCAGCTTCCACACGTTGCCAAAGTTGATCTGCTGTGGCAGCTGGAGATGGAATCTGGGTCAATCGTAGAGCAACCGTGGACCACATGTTTTCTATCGGCGAAAGATCCGGAGAGCGAGGCGGCCAGGGAAGCAATTCAATCTGGCGATTGACGAAGAACCGTTGGACAATGCGTGCCACGTGTGGTCGCGCATTATCCTGTTGAAATATGGCTGTGGGCAAGCCCTGGAGGTAAGGAAGGACAACTGGCTCCAACACCTCGTAGATGTAGCGCTGGCTGTTTAAAGTACCGGCAATGTGTACTAGAGGTGTGCGAGAGTGATATCCAATACCGCCCCATACCATAATACCCGGTGCAGGGCCAGTGTGGCGGTGCATAACGCAGCTGTTCAGCATCCTCTCTTCACGGTGTCTCCAGACTCGAATGCGACCATCGTGGTGTTGCAGACAGAAACAAAGACAATTTCATTCCATTCTGCCGTCCACATCCTTCTGTCATCGCACCATTGGCGGCGGAGACGTCTCTGGTTCTGCGTCAAGGGTAGACAAAGCAATGGACGTCTTGCGGACAGACCACTCTGCTGTAAACGGCGTCGAATGGTACGCGCAGACACTGTATGATGCGTTACAGACTGCATGTGCTGTGCTATGGTTCGTGATGTGACTGAGCGATCCGCCACTGCCATGCGCACAATTTGCCTGTCATCACGTGAAATGGTGCGCTGAGGTGGATGCGATCGAATACGCCGGTCCGTCGTACCCTCCTGCATCCAACGATCACATATCCGCATTACAGTTGTTTGGTTTCGTCCAACACGACTACCGATTTCCCTGAAAGATAATCCACAATCTCGGTATGCCACTATCCTTCCTCTGTCGAACTCGGATACTTGATCAAAAGATGATCGCTGTTTTCGACGAGGCATAATTGATCGTTTTTTTGAAAAAAACCACAAGAAAAACACAATTGCCGAACTTGAAATCGTCGAAATCTCCAAGCCTTAAATAGCGCTTTGAAGTGGCGCCACAGGCGCGCGTGATGTGCGTCTAAGCTGAAATTCTAATCATTTGCATATCTCACCTCCCCTATGCACCTCCCCTAATGTTATTTGCATGTTTCCTTCAGGGTGTTGCATTTACAGTGGCCAGCAGTGTAAATACTGACGGTCAAAGTTAAGAAACGTACTATTCCTAAACCTACCATTTTATTTCATTTTTTTAAAGTGAAATATTCAAAGGTATGAAATTGCATGCATTACATCATCGTAACTGAAATTACTTTATCACAGTTGTATGTAACCAAGCAAATTTAAGATTTTGGTTTTGGACACGTACCTAAAGACTATTCAAGCATATTATTAGGTTTATTCGGATGGACCAAGACATGGCTTGGTAGAGACCTAGTTAACAAAACCAACTTGGAAGAAACAGATCTTAGACTCGTCAATTTTTTCACCGGTTAAGTAAAATATGAGAGCTGGAGTAGATGGCAGAATTTAAATAACAGTTATTTCTGTTATTACCTTAGTTTGACGAAATTTTGTTAGTGACATATTACTGTCTTACCTGGTTAAGTGCAGCATTTACTATAAAATAAATATAATACATATTCAATGTGTATTTTTCTAAGAGCTGATATTTCTTATAGTTACGATGCATATATATATATATATATATATATATATATTACTGTTACATTACTATTACTTGGATGGTAGTATCAAATAGACTGTCAAAGCTTGATCTCAAAATATTTCCTTTATTGATATTTATTGAAAATTCATGTACGTATACATTACGTACGTATACACGTAGTATACATTATATTAATTAAAGACAATTTATGAATTGCCGCTGTTTCACGAGTCTTAAAAAGAAAAATGAGATCCACACAAATTTATCATTCTGAGACTTCGAAAACACTATTCTCTGACTGTTTGTCTGCCATAACCGAATAGTATCGCAAAGACAAAAAACTTCTTAAAATATTTTCTCACTTTATTTGCTTCGCATATATTCTCTCGCAACTCCATCGCGTAACATTAGGGATTTGATTGAATTAAATAGAGTACATTACAGCAATTTTTTATCTAACAAAACTTCCACATAGCTGCATTTACCTTACTTGTTGTCTTTTTGCAAATTTATATATATATATATATGCTTTTACATTACTATTACATTACTATTTTACATTACTTATATACATATATATAATATATATATATATGTATATATATATATATATATATATACATATATAATATATATATATATACATATATAATATATATATATATATATATATATATATATATATATATATATATATATATATATATATATATTAATTATGCAAAAAGTCACCATCAAGTTAAACAACTATTTATATAATTCTTTCTTTATTTCATGACTAATCGTTTTTTGATGCAATTTTAGTTTTTTCACTCTACATAAACTGTAATATTTTGATCACAACATATTATATGAAAAATAAAATAGTTAATATAAATAGTAATATCCATATTTTTATATATGTATAAATATAAGAAAAAATATATGTGGGAAATATTAATAAATACATAATCTTTGATAAATGAGTTAGAGTTATATTTATGATCTCAAAAGTGAAATATGGAAGGTAATAATTCTATTATAAATACGTCCAAACAGTCAGCAGATCATCAGAGTTTAGAGAAAAGATTTCGAAGATATTATAATTATTGTCGAAAATTAGATTTTTAAAAGCAAGAAGCATAAGTTATTAATTTAGTAGACATACAGTAAAACTAAAATCGATAAATTAACTAATTATGAATTACATCACAATCACAAAAGTAGAAATCCTTTTAAACGACATTGAAGATGAAAGCCTTTTTAAACCAACAAAATACAGGTATGAATTGAAGAATAATATTGATCGAACACTATTTCGAAATTCTCTTTGATCTTCTTTGTTCAAAAGTCTTTGCACGGAGTGAATTCCGTTTTAAATAGGAATCATTGGTATCCCAAAGAATTGTTTTCCGGGATATGGGCTTAATTATACGACTTTCAGTACGCATAAAAAATTATTTAGTTATATGAGTATTATAATTAGATTGGTATTAACATTAGATAATTTAAGCATACATACCACATATATAGGATACACACACGTGTATATATATATATATATATATACATATATATATATATATATATATATATATATATATAATATATATACAGAGGCTGATTTTGATGTGTGACTACTAGCTTTGTTCTGATGGAAAGTCACAGATTGATAGCACTGTGGGTAAAGCGATGGTATTTCATTCAGAAAAATTGGCGATAAAATATGTTCCTGATAGTATTTGGAGTTAATCTTCACATTTTTTCCACTCTCTTTATTTTTAACTTGCCATTATAAGAAAAACCAGCAACAATCATGAATCCCTTAGAAAAACTTTCTTTCGATTCTTTGAACCATATGTACTTAAATTTTTTTCTCCCCTTTTATGATAATAAATGGCTCTTTTTTTGTTGCAATCATTTAAATACACCCATGATTCATCAATTGTGACAATTGTTTTCCATTTTTCATTGGATAAGTGTTTCTCATATAGAATTCTGCAGCGTGTCCTGCGTTCAGCGATATGATTTGGAAGAAGACGTTGCACATTGCGTTTTTTCGCTTTCCTAAGATTTAAATCAACGTTTATCATTTTGTTTACAGTGGACACCGACCATTTTAATGATTTTGCAACTGTCCTTTGACTAGGGGGATTTTCTTTTAACATTAAACAACGTACCTTTGCAATAGTCGAAGATGTCCGTTTTTTCCTTGAATACTTGTTTGGAATTTTTGTCCCACTTGAGGCTCCAATT
>OU015497.1:13106184-13208684 GCA_907164885.2 Dolomedes plantarius | reverse complement strand
AGCGTATTTAGTTAGAATAAAAAGAAAAAAAACAATCATTCGTATTACTAAAATTTTGGATAAAAAAAATACTTTTTGAAATAGAAGATAAATTACTTGTCTTTTAGCGTATTTAGTTAGAATAAAAAGAAAAAAAACAATCATTCGTATTACTAAAATTTTGGATAAAAAAAATACTTTTTGAAATAGAAGATAAATTACTTGTCTTTTAGCGTATTTAGTTAGAATAAAAAGAAAAAAAACAATCATTCGTATTACAAAAATTTTGGATAAAAAAATACTTTTTGAAATAGAAGATAAATTACTTGTCTTTTAGCGTATTTAGTTAGAATAAAAGAAAAAAAACAATCATTCGTATTACTAAAATTTTGGATAAAAAAAATACTTTTTGAAATAGAAGATAAATTACTTGTCTTTTAGCGTATTTAGTTAGAATAAAAAGAAAAAAAACAATCATTCGTATTACTAAAATTTTGGATAAAAAAAATACTTTTTGAAATAGAAGATAAATTACTTGTCTTTTAGCGTATTTAGTTAGAATAAAAAAAAAAAAAAACAATCATTCGTATTACTAAAATTTTGGATAAAAAAAATACTTTTTGAAATAGAAGATAAATTACTTGTCTTTTAGCGTATTTAGTTAGAATAAAAAGAAAAAAAACAATCATTCGTATTACAAAAATTTTGGATAAAAAATACTTTTTGAAATAGAAGATAAATTACTTGTCTTTTAGCGTATTTAGTTAGAATAAAAAGAAAAAAAACAATCATTCGTATTACTAAAATTTTGGATAAAAAAAATACTTTTTGAAATAGAAGATAAATTACTTGTCTTTTAGCGTATTTAGTTAGAATAAAAAGAAAAAAAACAATCATTCGTATTACTAAAATTTTGGATAAAAAAAATACTTTTTGAAATAGAAGATAAATTACTTGTCTTTTAGCGTATTTAGTTAGAATAAAAAGAAAAAAAACAATCATTCGTATTACTAAAATTTTGGATAAAAAAATACTTTTTGAAATAGAAGATAAATTACTTGTCTTTTAGCGTATTTAGTTAGAATAAAAAGAGAAAAAACAATCATTCGTATAACTAAAATTTTGGATACAAAAAATACTTTTTGAAATAGAAGATAAATTACTTGTCTTTTAGCGTATTTAGTTAGAATAAAAAGAAAAAAAACAATCATTCGTATTACTAAAATTTTGGATAAAAAAAATACTTTTTGAAATAGAAGATAAATTACTTGTCTTTTAGCGTATTTAGTTAGAATAAAAAGAAAAAAAACAATCATTCGTATTACTAAAATTTTGGATAAAAAAAATACTTTTTGAAATAGAAGATAAATTACTTGTCTTTTAGCGTATTTAGTTAGAATAAAAAGAAAAAAAAACAATCATTCGTATTACAAAAATTTTGGATAAAAAAATACTTTTTGAAATAGAAGATAAATTACTTGTCTTTTAGCGTATTTAGTTAGAATAAAAAGAAAAAAAAACAATCATTCGTATTACTAAAATTTTGGATAAAAAAAATACTTTTTGAAATAGAAGATAAATTACTTGTCTTTTAGCGTATTTAGTTAGAATAAAAAGAAAAAAAACAATCATTCGTATTACTAAAATTTTGGATAAAAAAAATACTTTTTGAAATAGAAGATAAATTACTTGTCTTTTAGCGTATTTAGTTAGAATAAAAAGAAAAAAAACAATCATTCGTATTACTAAAATTTTGGATAAAAAAATACTTTTTGAAATAGAAGATAAATTACTTGTCTTTTAGCGTATTTAGTTAGAATAAAAAGAGAAAAAACAATCATTCGTATAACTAAAATTTTGGATACAAAAAATACTTTTTGAAAGACAAAATAAATTTCCTGCCTTTTAGCTTACTTAGTTAGAATAAAAAGAAAAAAAACAATCATTCGTATTACTAAAATTTTGGATACAAAAAAATACTTTTTGAAATAGAAAATAAATTACTTGTCTTTTAGCTTATTTAGTTAGAATAAAAAGAAAAAAAACAATCATTCGTATTACTAAAATTTTTGATACAAAAAATACTTTTTGAAATAGAAAATAAATTACTTGTCTATTAGCTTATTTAGTTAGAATAAAAAGAAAAAAAACAATCATTCGTATTACTAAAATTTTTGATACAAAAAATACTTTTTGAAATAGAAAATAAATTACTTGTCTTTTAGCTTATTTAGTTAGAATAAAAAGAAAAAAAACAATCATTCGTATTACTAAAATTTTGGATACAAAAAAATACTTTTTGAAAGACAAAATAAATTACCTGCCTTTTAGCTTATTTAGTTAGAATAAAAAGAAAAAAAACAATCATTCGTATTACTAAAATTTTTGATACAAAAAATACTTTTTGAAAGACAAAATAAATTACCTGCCTTTTAGCTTATTTAGTTAGAATAAAAAGAAAAAAACCAATCATTCGTATTACTAATTTTTTTTTATACAAAAATTCTTTTTTTAGCATCATCCAATAGAATAGTTACATTAAATGGCAGTTCATACTTTAACAGAATTTTTGTACTGATACATCTATTTATATGTTCAAATGGGTACATCATTTGTACAGGTTTCTTTTCTTATTTGCTTTTATCTGTTTAGAAATGAATATACATCCAATTTTAAACATAATGGTTAATTGCAATTAAACGTTTTCTAAAATGTCTGGTTCTTTGTAACTTTTGTTTACATTTTGATTAAAATATGACTTTGAGAAAAATTAATTGTCAAGCAGGTGTTGTTTAAGGTGCATAAATTACTTTTAGTTTTACGTAAAATATTTTTTTCTTTCAATTTATCCCCTAACAACTATACTTGTACTCCATGAATTCAGTACGAGAATGGAATTTGATTGCTAGTATTAGTATTAGGGATAACTGGTACTCGAAATATTTGGACAAAACTCGGCAATTAGTAATTTTAGGAGAAATATTTACCTAAATATTGTATTTCGTATTAACGTCATAGCAGAGTTTCTAAATTTGATACATTTACATGAAAATTAATTGTTTAAGGCACGGCCAAGGTAATATAACGGTCGCGGAAATATAATGGGCAATATAGGAACGCATAATGGGTTAAAGTTGTAAATAATAATGTTTACAATTCTTTACAGTTGTAAGTTATTTCAAAACAATACGCCATACATTTCAGCTTTATTTTTTCCCTAAAGTGTCGCTGATCCTGATGTAAAAATGAACTACACAAAATCGCTGGAAACGAACAAAATTCCTCTAAAGGTATTCAAATTCAATATATTCTGCCAAAAAATAGTTTAGCGGAGAGATCACCTTTGCACTCGCAAAAATACATTGATTTTACTACCTACCTTAATGTGTTGTCAAACAGTTCATTTGTAATTAATTTAAACCAAATTTTAGGGTGAATTGGATAAATCTACATCTATTTGAAAACAGAAGCAGAATTATTGGGAGATTATTAGAAATTATTTTATGTAAAAAAATTTAAATTAATGTTTTATGAAAAATGAATCTTAGGTGAATGCATTGTGTGCAATTTATTTTAGAAAACTGTAAGAAATATATACTAAATTATTTGAATATTCTATACATAAGTTATACTTTAATCTACACCTAAAATAGTTACCATATTTCATATAAAAATAGTTTTTCAGGCAAGTGTATAGTAATGTACAAAAAATATAATTTAAAAAAAAATTCTGTACTAAAATTAGTAATATGTGCTTACTTAAATTTAGGTAGACTTTGTATAAACATACAAACTATACATGTAAAAAAAATTTTAGCAATTTGGGGCGTTTAGTTTTGAAGAATTAGTGCGCACAAGTCTGAAAATAATAGTTTTTAGAAAAAGCCGTTTAAAGTTTAAAGATTCTATAAATTATTGTACTATTAGCTTTATACATTTGGCTATAAAATCGGTTCTAATTGTAATATGAACTTCATTTTTTTCAAAAGATTCCTTATATTCCATTCTTCAAAATTAAATCATAATAAAAAAACGAGTTTTTGAAGGTTTTAAGGTGATCTCCCCCCTTAAAATTTTAATTTGATAGATCGTATAAAATGCAAAAACATTTAAACTTTACTATTTACCGATGAATTATATTTTAAAAGGAAATTTCGTATCCCCAAAAATGTCTTTTTAGAATTCGCGATGAAAATTGAACATCCATTGCATGCGGCGTTCGAAAATTCCTTTGTGAGTTCTAACGCTAATTGGAAAAAAAAACAGATTTCGTGTAAATATTTCTAAAGAGGATTTACATTTATTTATATTACTACAATCTGTATCCCATGCTCCGTGGTCTTCAAGGAAATTATCTGTTGCTTTTCGTTTTCCAATTTGTTTTTCGCAGCTTTCCAGTAAATCCTCTTTCCCAGAAAAATGAAGTTGAATGTATTCGGCAAAATCCACCTTTTATATTGTTCCAATAGCGGAAAACATATTCTGCTCTAAGAATGCTTACATTCATGAATAAGATGATAAAATTTTCTTGGGCGGCATTTTAACTTATTTCGCTATATATTTTTTCTTTTAACATTATTACTAAAGGATCTTATACTAATTTTCATTATGAAAAAAAGTCGAAGTACGCCCCATTTGGTTACATTGCCTTGGAAATTTATCCAGAGTAAAGTATTTAAAATTCTTTCTAAGTATAACTCGGAACAAGGTATTTTAAAATACACTCATGGACAAAAAAATTAGCGCACCAAGAAATAATTGCGAGATCGTAACGAAACTTGCAATGAAGGTACATGTCGGGGAGATATGCAGATGATTAGAAATGCAGCGTGATTGCGCATTACGTATAGCCGGTAGAGGGCGTTGAACATCGTACTCTGTGGAGTATAAAACAGGTAACCAAAGCTTGTTTGAGTGTGCTGCATCATTTACAAAGGAAGAGCTGAGATAGACATGCCATTATGCCGTGTTCGAAGACAATATAAGCAGTTGTCGCAGTTTGAGAGGGGGAGAATCGTCGGGATGATGGAAGCTGGGTGGTCAGCTAGGCGAGTAGCTCGTCAATTAGGCCGCTCTGATTGTGTTGTGAGGAGGTGTTGGGACCAGTGGACCCGAGAGATGTCATGTACACGAAGACCAGGCTCATGACGCCCTCGACAGACCAGTCGTCGAGAAGACCGCCACATCGTAAGAAATGCACGCGTACAGCCAACTGTTTCATCGGCCGCCATCCAGGCACAGGTAGCACCTTCACTAGGGGCCTCTGTGTCATCTCGAACCATACGAAGGCGCCTGGCTGAAGGACAGTTGGTATCGCGGCGCCCATTACGTGTGCTGCCCTTGACGCCCACCCATCGACGCCTCCCTTTGGAGTTTTGCCGCACACGAGGAAACTGGACTGCAGCGGAATGGAACCAGGTCGTCTTTAGCGACGAATCCAGATTCAATCTCGGCAGTGATGACAATCGTGTTCGTGTGTGGAGAGCCCGTGGTGAACGCTTCAATCCTGCCGTTGCTGTACAGCGACACATCGCTCCCACAGCTGGTCTGATGGTATGGGGTGTCATTGCCTACAATACGCATTCGCGCTAGAGGGGGTCCAACGGGGTATTAACTCCTCCGTTCTTTTGCCTTTTTCTCTGAAATAAATTATCCTTTTTCTTTGATTTTCTTATCATTTACTTATATCAAAGTAGTCATTACGTATGTAAACTTTCGTTTCATTTTGATGACTCCTTCTGGGTGCGCTAATTTTGTTATCCATGAGTGTACTTTATTTATATTAGAATGAGTAGAAACATATTTAATATACGTTAAAGGATGTTTTAACGTAATAAATTTTCAAAATTCCTCACTTAAACTAAAAAACGCAAAAAATTGTCCCCACACCACCACAACCCCCCCCCCCAAAAAAAAAAATACCTTCAACAATCTAAATTTATCGTTTAGATTTCTAAAACGGACAAATTTGAACTCAAGAAGTTTAAAGTTTATTGGAGAACTAGCTGAAAACCCGTGCTTCGCTACGGAGTACATTCAAATTAAATACAACGATCAATGTATGAAATTAATTTGTACGTTTAATATCCACAAAACATACAAATTTGAATTAAATTCTTAAAAAACTTCCATCTCAATTAGTATAGTGGTACAATTTTATCTTTTACCGTATTTTAATTTTTATTTGTCAATTTCTTTCTTTCTTATGCACGTGACGCAAAATTAATTTAAAGTATCACAAAAGGAAAAGGAAACACGTGATGAGCATTTAATAAATTAAATTCTAAAAATTAATCTTTAAAAATTCCCCCAAAATTAGAAAAGGGAGCTAAAGATTAAAAAAAAATTTCATTTTAAAGGAATTTTTAAAATATTTCTCGTGATATAAATTGTATAGCCCTCAGATTATTATTTTAAATGCAAACTTTAAAAAGAAGTTACAAAAACAGCTTAAAAATTTAATTTTAAAAAATCTTAGAAGAATTTTTCAATAATCTTTCTTAGTGCACCCCTACACTATAAGAAGAATTGTCATGCAAAATGTCAGTCCTTTAGGTCCAGCCGTTTGGTCTGTGTGTTATCTGTCAATCAGTCAACTTATTATATATATAATAGCCGTTGTCTCTGTATAACACTTCCGGGCTGTACTCATCTTTCAATTGAAGCCCTCAGTAAACAAACGGCCGGTTAGGCCTAATTTCAATTTCAGATGTGGATCAGAATTTTTTCTTACCTAAAAACTAATATCTTCTCCATCAAATCACGTTTGTTCAGCCTATTTTTCTATAAAACATTCAGAACTAAAAAAAATTGGATGCTTTTATCTGTCTATTTTAAAGTTTTTAAAAATCTGTTTACTTTTGCGATGAATTCTGAAAGTAAACAAACTTGAATGTGAATGAATCAAGTAGCTCAAGTATTCATATCGCGTAGTGAGCTGTAAATAACTGGATGGCAGTCTACTACTCCAATCGCATGAAAAACTAAATAAATAAAAAAAATAATGAAAGGGTTTGCTTTTACAAGGTGTGGATTAAATGCAATATTGTTAGATAATTCGGGATATTTTTTAACTTTCATATACTTTTTCCATTATGACGTCATTATTAGTATAATGACGTCAAAATGACGGGTTACCTTTTAGTTTATATATATATAGATAATATACAATATTATTGAAGTCTATTTTTCTCTCCAGAAAAAGAAAGCTTCTTATCTATAAAAGTATCATTAGTCCGGTCCTAATGTATGGTTCGGAAAATTGATCTCTAACAAAAAATTGAAAATACAGAATTGCAGTTTTCGAGATAAGGGTTATCAGAAGCATCTTTGGTGGTGTCGAAAAATATGGCCTATGGCTGAGACGTTTTAATTCAGATATCTACGGATTTTTTAAAGAGCCCAATATTATTAAAATTCTTAAAATTAAAAGAATGAACTGGGCCTCTCATATTGCAAGAATGGACGAGAAAAATCCAACAAAGAACATTTTTGTTGCAAGGTCCTTAACTAGTCAGAAAAGAGGAAGGCCAAAACTAAGATGGATCGACTCTGTTGAATCAGATTTCAGAGTGATTGGAGTGACGAACTGACAGACTAATTCTAGAAATAGGTTGTCCTGGAGGAATCTTCAACTGAAGGCCCTGGCCTATGTGGACAGATTTTTGATTTTTTTTAACAGTATAACTGTATAAGTCCTAAAATAAATTAATTAATAATATAATAATTATAACTTTATTAGCTGAAAACCCGCACTTCGCTACGGAGTACATTCAAATTAATTACAACGGTCAATGTATGCAATTAATGCCAATATATATATATATATATATATATATATATATATATATATATATATATATATATATATATATATTTATTTATTTATAATATGTACGACGATCAATGTATACAATTGATGAAAAAAAAATATATTTATAAAAAAATTGTAAGGTATATTTGTATAGAGAAAATAATGTAGAAGAAAATATTCAAATTAATTCTAATAGGACATACTAAAGAATATACTACAATTAATATAGTACAGTTTGAGGATCATATCTTTTATTGTATTTTAGTATTTTTTTGGATAATGTCCAATCGTCTGCAGCATTAGCAAGGGAAAAAAAATTTTGTCTATTTAATTGTTATGCACGTGACGACAAATTTATTTAAAGTACCAGAAAAAGAAATCACGTGATCGGCATTTAATAAATTAAATTGTAAAAATTAATCTTTAAAAATTCACCAAAAATCAGGAAATGCATCTAAAGGTTCGAAAAATATTTCATTTTAAAGGAATTTTTAGGATCTTTCTCGTGATATAAATTTTATAACCGTCAGATTATTATTTTAAATGCAAATATAAAAAGTTACAAAAACAGCTTAAAAATTTAATTTAAAAAAATCTAAGAAGAGTTTTTCAAAAATATTTCTTAGTGTACCCCTACACTATAAGAAGAATCGAAATGCAAAATTTCAGCACTTTAGGTCCAGCGGTTTGGCCTGTGTGTTGTATGTCAGTGAGTCTGTGAGTCAGTTACGGAACTGTTTTATATATAAAGATAAGTTCTTAGTTTCGAAGATCTGAGTCGCTATGTACTACAAAATCCCCTTCATCCCCTTGAATCTTTATAAAAGAAAATGTGTCCAACAAAAATTAAACTTTAGAAGCCAAATCGTAGTCAAATAAAATAAAATAGGTTGGAAAAAACTTTTCTTTTTTGTTCCAAAACGTGGAAATAAACCTTACTGAATGGGAAAAACATTTCATAAGGTAAAGTGTATGATATAAAGTTTATATTATAGCACATAAAGTTACATTCCTTTTTATAAATAATAAAGCCAAGTAGTTCAAATAAACAATACTATTTCTATTATTGTAGCTGTAGAGTGAAATTGAATAAGGACTATCAGAAAGTATAATAAAAAATTGGTTGGGTATAATGTTTACTTGGATTAGATGGTGGTGTTTGGGTGGTGGGGATAAGGATTCAATGTTTACTATTTTAGGGATAAACAGACCAGACCTTACAATTTTAAGCGACGAATTAACGGCTGTATCATATGCGATTATATTTGTGTGAATGATTTTGGACTGAATAATTTTGGTGTGAATAATTTTGTGTGAATAATCTAAATTTTCATTACGTGAAAAAAAACTAAAATTGTAGGACATTATAAATATCCAGTACTTCGACAAGAACATATACAGGGTTAGCATAAATGAATGACCGGATTTTAAAACTCTATATTTTCGAAACTATTACACATATTACAATAAAAAGGTACACGAAATTAAAGAAAAATATACCATTTTTTTCCACCGTCGTCGGCGGGTGGGTGACAGTGATTTACGTTCAATCACATGGCCACCAAGATCCCCGGACCTTACGCCATGTGATTTCTTTTTATGGGGTTACGTCAAAGACACTGTTTATGCACCACCGATGCCGAAAACACAGCAAGAACTTAAAGAACACTTTTGTGCAGCATTTGGAACCATTGACAGTGTGATACTACAAAATACAGGGAACGAACTTGATGACAGATTAGATGTTTGTCGTGTAACAAAAGGGTCACACATCGAACATTTGTAACTGAAAATAAAACTTGATATATTTTTCTTTAATTTTGTGTATCACTTATTGTAATACAGTCGAACTCCGTTATAACGAACTTCAAGGGACCAAAGATTTTTGCTCGCTATATCCGGTGGTTCGCTATATCCGAACCATTAAGAAAAATGCTGGAGTTCACAAAATGTATAACTCATTAGTTGCTATGTGTATTCAACAACATTATGCATATATACAAAACAATAGATTTTATCATTTTTTAATACAATGATGTATTAAAAAATGATAAAATCTATTAAAAATGATCATTAATGAATTAAATCGACTGAAATCGATTACAATAACCTCACACAATACTCATTAAATTACGTACAATTGGAAAACCGCGGGACCAAAATTTTCGCTCGTTATATCCGAGAGTTCGTTATATAAAGTGTTCGCTATAACGGGGTTCGACTGTATGATTAATAGTTTTTAAAATGTAAATATTTAAAATTCTGGTATTTCGAAATGTAAATATTTAAAATCTAGTCATTCATTTGTGCTAACTATGTATTTTAATTATTCGCATGAACTAATATTGTGATTCAGTGTGCGTCGGCTGACTTTCTAGCACGCTTTCAGTCTCATTCTTTCCCGTATACCAGTGGTTCCCAACCTTGGGTAAGCGTACCAGTACCGGTACGCGAATAATTTTACAATTTAAAACAAAAATCTATTAAAAATCTGTATTACAAAAAAAAAAAGAAAGAAAAGAAATGACTGTAATAACTAATAATCCATACTTTTTAATATTTTAGTTTGGAATTTCTTATCCATTGTTTGTGTTGTAATACTTTATTGGGATTTACCTAATCTCAAAAGATGCCGTCTACACCTGAATGGGTTATCTATGACCGCCCCATAAAAATTTGGCACTCGCCTGCGAATTATAACTGTGTCTTTAACTGTGTTTGCGATTTATAACTGTATCTGAGAAGTTCTTGCCAAGCAGTAAAGTTTTTAATGCCATTTGCGACCACATATTTAAGTGAAAAAAAGATTTTCTGCAATGACTGCGATGAAAATCAAATATAGAGTTTTGCTATACATTGAATCGGATCTTCGCCTTAAACTGACAAACATTGAGCCCGATATTACTTCTTTAGTTAATAATAAACAGGTCAAACCTTCTCACTAATTATATATTTTTTAAAGTGATTATTATATTTTATGTATATGTTTAGCAATAAAAATATATCCCAAGTTACTTGTCTTTATTACAAATGTTCTCCATCGAATTTTATTCCCCATTTCAAAATTTTTGGTCTACCGGTACGTCATCGAATTGTTTACAACGTACATGTACGGTACTTTAAAAAGGTTTGGAACCCATGCCGAAAGGAACTACGGCTCCAGGACCGGTTCCATAGGTGAGCAGGCGAGGAGACCGCCTTAGGAACCTCGAATAAGGGCTTGGAATAAGGGCCAAATGAGACATAGTAAAAAAATGCGAAACTTTTGATAAATAACGAAAAAAAATATTATTAGTTCAATCTGATGTATGACGAAATTCCTGAAAATACAAAAATATAAGAAATAATCAAGCAATTTTTCATAAACTGCTGAATTTCAGATCACGAGAAATACATTTTTAATCTCTATTTCCGAACGTTGTTGTAGGTCTAAGAAGTAACGTTGTAAGTAAGTCTAACGTTGTTGTAGGTACGAACACTACCTGTCACTTGTAGTAACAACCGAGCGCAGTTTTTATAAATTGAAAATTTTAGAGAATTATATACGAAAGCAATGACTCAAGAGCGATTAAATGATCTGGCAATCATTTCTATAGAAAAGACGTTATCTAAAAGAATTAATTTTGGAGACGAAATTGAACTGTTTGCTGTAAAAATGGCTAGGAGAGAGATTTAGTTAAAAAAGAATGATTTATTTATTTTTTCTGCTTTTTTAGCGTAGGATTGCTTTCCTCCATAATGGTCCTCCGGAAAGAAAAATTTCAGACCCTAGGACCATCCGTCGTCGCGAGTTATAATTTTGGCAGCGCGCCAAACCCAGTCTTTATCGCTTGGGCAAGCAGTAAACAGTTAAACAGAAAAGTACCAAAATGCGTCAAAATGTTCACATACATACATACCTACATTTTAATACTTGCCTCGTTGTAATACTTGCATTAAAAATGCTATCAGGTGTCTATATGTCCAATGGTCTGCCGCATGAGCAAGAAAAAAAATATTTTTTATCTATTTAGTTCTTATACACGTGACGATAAATTTATTTAAAGTACCAGAAAAAGAAATCACGTGATCAGCATTTAATAAATTAAATTGTAAAATTTAATCTTTAAAAATTCCCCAAAAATCAGAAAATAGAGGTAAAGATTCGAAAGAGATTTCATTTTAAAAGAATTTTTATGATCTTTCTCGTGATATAAATTTTATAACCCTCAGATTATTATTTTAAATGCAAACTTAAAAAAAGTTACTAAAACAGCTTAAAAATTTAATTTTAAAAAAATCTAAGAAGAATTTTTCAAAAAATCTCTCTTAGTGCACCCTTACACTATAAGAAGAATCGCTATGCAAAATTTCAGCCCTTTAGGTCCAGAGGTTTGGTCTGAGCGTTGTACGTCAATCAGTGAGTCAGTTACGGAACTGTTTTATATATATAGATTAGCTGAAAACCCGCGCTTCGCTACAGAGTACATTCAAATTAAATACAACGGTCAACATATGCAATTTATGCCAAAAAATAAATATATATATTTATAATAAATGCGATGATCAATGTATACAATTGATGTAAAATATCTATCTATCTATATATATATATTTATAAAAAAATCGTAAGGAATATGCATTTTGTTTGGATAATATCCAATCGTCTGCTGCATTAGAAAGAGAAAAAAATATGTTTTTTGTCTATTTAGTTGTTACGCACGTGACGATAAATTTATTGAAAGTACCAGAAAAAGAAATCAAGTGATCAGCATTTAATAAATTAAATTGTAAAAATTAATCTTTAAAAATTCACCAAAAATCAGAAAATAGAGGTAAAGATTCGAAAAAGATTTCATTTTAAAGGACTTTTTATGATCTTTCTCGTGATGTAAATTTTATAACCCTCAAATTATTATTTTAAATACAAACTTAAAAAAAGTTACTAAAACAGCTTAAAAATTTAATTTATTAACATCTAAGAAGATTTTTTTTTAAATCTCTCTTAGTGCACCCTTACACTATAAGAAGAATCGCCATGCAAAATTTCAGCCCTTTAGGTCCAGCGGTTTGGTCTGTACGTTGTATGTCAGTCAGTGAGTCAGTTACGGAACTGTTTTATATATATAGATATATCAGCTTTTATTATATGTACTTTTATTATATATAATCTTTTTTATAGGAAACAGAAAGAATGAAATGCTTTATAAACTAAAAAATATATTATTTATAAAAAAAAAATTGGAACAGATCTAATTAAATTTGTATGGGTTTGTATTAAAATAATTGATTCGTTATAGGGCATTTCGCTTTACGGCTTTTTCCGGGACGTATCTAGGCCGTAAAGCGAGGTATGGGTGTGCTATTTTCATACATTCTAAAAAATAAAAATAAGGTCCCCTGAGGTAAACTAAAATCATTTTGTTTCCTTTATACTGCCTTATTTCTTGCATCACGGTGTTCCTAATATTTATGTTATAACTTGCAAAAGACTGAAAAGAAATGCAAAGCATTTTTATCTAACTCATCGGTGAGAAAAAAAAATACAACCATTACAAATTTCATTTGATCGAAAAATGGAGAATTAATTGTAGCTTACAAAATTAAGCTTGATTAATGACAGAGAGAAAAATCGTGAAGTTGAAAAAGGAACAAAAAAATATATTTCACAACTGCACGCAATCGTTTTTCCAAGTTGTTTATTCTTTCTTATCTTTATTTGTAAGGTGTTAGCTGTTATAAAATTGAACAAATTACCTGACCTCGTAAGTAAAATAAATTGATGTTTTTTTTTGCTATTTCTAATTGGATTCCTGACATTATAATGGCAGAAAGACTTTTAAATAAACTAAAAAAGGTGACGTTCAAAAATAAAAACGACGTCCCAAGAGGGAAAAGGTTTGAAAATTATAAGAGTGCAGAAAGATAAATATAAACATAAGAGTTGAATAACCGTGCTACGCTACGTCATTCAAATTAAATACAACAGTCAATGTACGCAATTAATGCCAAAACATGTATATATACATATATATATATATATATATATATATATATATATATATATATATATATATATATATATATATATATATTTATAAAAAAATCGTAACGGATATTTTTATAGACAAAATAATGTAGAAGAAAATATTCAAATTAAATCTAATAGAACATACTAAAGAATATAGTGCAGTTAATATAGTATAATTTGAGGAACATATCTTTTACTGTATCTTAATAGATTTTTTTTTTGATAATGTCCAATCGTCTGCCGCATTAGAAAGAAAAAAATATATATATATTGTCAATTTATTTTGTTGTTATGCACGTGACGATAAATTAATTTAAAGTACCTCTAAAAGGAAAAGAAAACACGTGATCAACGTTTAATAAATTAAATTGTAAAAATGAATCTTTAAAAATTCACCAAAAATCAGAAAATGTAGATACATATTCGAAAAAGTTTTCATTTTAAAGGAATATTTATGATCTTTCTCGTGATATAAATTTTATAACCCTCAAATTATTATTTTAAATGCAAACTTTAAAGAATGTTACAAAAGCAGCATAAAAGTTTAATTTTAAAAAATCTAAGAAGAATTTTTCAAAAATATCTCTTAGTGCACCCCTACACTATAAGAATAATCGCCGTGCAAAATTTCAGCCCTTTAGATCCATCAGTTTGGTCCGTACGTTATCTATCTGTCAGTCAGTCAATCAGTCAGTCAGTTACGGAACTGTTTTATATATATATACTACTGAAAACCAGTATATGCTATTTATCATCCTTCTTTGATTAAAAAAAGTGCTCCCAAATAATTGTCAAAATTCTTTGTGAAATTTGTAAAGGAAAATAATTGTCAAAAACACAATAATGTTACAGAAAACAATAAATTCAATAACTCAAGAGGTTCGATTCAACAGCCTTTCACAATATTTATATCGTATTTTCTGAAATAGTTATAGATGCTGTAAATTCAATTCATCTTCATTGTTTATATCACTTTAATATTTTACCCAATTTATATAATATAATATTCCCTATTTTGCTTTCAACTTTAAAATAAAAATGGTTATGCAATATTAAATTACTTTCTCAAAATCATTTTTCGAATATTTTTGCATAATTTAAATGAAACAGCGTGGAATGACTTGAGATATAACATTTATTTTTTTCTATTTATACAAAGTTTGGTTTCTTAATTTAATAAAAAAGTAGTGCATTATGGAATATCTTGATTAAAAAACCTAATATTTGCGAAGAAATATTTATTTTTAATTTTATCTTACTATTCTTTTTCGTGTCTCGCCAATTTCACTTCCATAATTTATTTCCAATTCCTACTGCCGAATATAGTGTTGGCCACTTAACATGAATCATGAATGTAAAAGTGTTTTTAATTCAATAACTGAAATTTTTGCCAAATATAAATTTCGAGAACTGCAAATATTTTAATAAAAACGTCAGGAAGTAAAGGAAGTAACTTAAGAGGGATGTGCTATGAAATACATACATATCTCAAAGGAAATGAAATGTTTTACAGATTTAGCTGATATATTTTAGTTTGATATTAATCTTTTAGGTCTTAAATAATTATTAGAAGATATGATTGTATCTAGACAGATGGTACGCTAGGCTTTTGAAAAAGCGAAATTACCCAAGTAACTTCGCTTTATGAAAATTCATGTAAATTTTTAACTCACACAATTTTTTTTTCTAAAAGTGTGACTAATTTAATGTTTTAGAACTGAGTTAAATCTAACGAGGTGTACATCTAATCATCTAAATAAGAAAATTAATTTTTTTGGTACAAAGATATAGATCATGAAATTGTATAAAAAATGTTGAAAAAAAAAAGAGTACATTACTGAAACATAAAAGCATTATTGTGTAAAATAATTAATTTTTAAAGTAAAATATTTTTTTAATTGTTGCAATTTTTAAATCTGAATGAAGAAATTTTATCATTTTATTCTAAGTCGATTGTATTCTAAGAACGCAGGGATTAAATTATTTACCTGCCTTAGTATTTCCTTTAAACCTGTCGTTAATTTTGGTTTACCATAAAACTCGAAAAAAAAAAGACTAATGTTAAAACAATGCACATGTTAGTGCGTCTTTTCAACAAATTCAGGATTTCGTTATCGCATTTATCATAAGATAATGCTTTTTTTCGAGCGAATTCAGGCAAAGCCGTAAAATATAACAAGAAATTGCAAGAAATGAACGAGATTTGTAATTATTCATATCATACTACTGTCACATGACATTCTCGTGATTATATGATTGTTTTCAAATGCTCAGTTGTGTCAATTCATAATAACATTATATAATCTCTATATATAAAACAGCTCCGTAACTGACTCACTGAATCACTGACATACAACGCACAGACCAAACCGCTGGACCTAGAGGGCTGAAATTTAGCATGGGGATTCTTCTAATAGTGTAGGGGTGCACTAAGAAAGATTTTTTAAAAATCTTTCTTAGATCTTTTAAAATTAAATTTTTAAGCTGCTTTAGTAACTTTTTTTAAGTTTGCATTTAAAATAATAAATTGAGGGTTATAAAATATACCACGAGGAAGATCATAAAAATTCCTTTAAAATGAGATCTTTTACGAATCTTTACCTCCATTTTCTGATATTTTTAAAGATTAATTTTTAGAATTTAATTTATTAAATACTGATCACGTGATTTCTTTTTCTAGTACTTTAAATAAATTTATCGTCACGTGCATAACAACTAAATAGACAAAAGAATATTTTTTTCTTACTAATCCGGCAGACGATTGGACATTATTTTGTCTATAAAAATATCCCTTACGATTTTTTTATAAATATATAGATATTTTTCTACATCAATTGTACATATTGATCGTCGTATTTATTATAAATAAATATATATATATATATATTTATTTATTTATTTTTGCATTAATGGCATACATTGACCGTTGTATTTAATTTGAATGTACTCCGTAGCGAAGCGCGGGTTTTCAGCTAGTGTTATTATATAATGTTAATACCTTTTTTAATAGCCCTCTGACATTCATTTGTACGGATATTTTCAACAGTTCAAAGTAAAATAAATAATTTTCGAGGAATAATTCACAAATTGTATTTCGTAGGATTTTCTTCAAGTTTAAAAGATAGTGTTCACGCTGATATTCTTACTTCTTATTGCATCGATGAAAATTGAAAGAGCCACGTGAGTGCACGTGTGTTGCGAATATTCGTTAAAGTTTGGACCTTCTCCCGTCATCGTTGTTAACTGCAGAAGAAATGATGGCAGAGAGGAAAAAAATCGCAGGAAAAGTAGTGGCAAAGAAAATGAAAGCATTCAAGATCTGCGAGCAACCTCCTTTTAAAGATGCCCGTGATGTATTTAACGATGTAAATTTAAATTAAACTGAACAGTTATATTGAAAAGACGACAATAGCGTAAATCGATTTACAAAAAAAATATTCGATATTCCAGATCAAAAGATTCTAGGAACTCAAAGTGACGGATTATTTAAAAATTTTGCTGAAATTATTTAAAATATTATTTCAGTTAAAAATATTATTAAAGTACATTTACATTTGTCTTGAAAAAAAATTTAATTGTGGTTGGTAAAGGCATTTAAAATAAATTTTAAAGTGTAGCTAGAACATTCAAAAAAATTTTATCAACGGTAGTAAGCAATTTTTTTGCGGAATTTAAATGAAATTTTATGTAATATAATCGAGAAAACCAATAAATAGGGAAAGTAAAAGAATTAAAACCTACTACGTTTTACCAGCTGTAAGTATCTCGTTTATTTGTTGGTTTAAATTATACTTGATCATCAAAATAATTTGTGTTACGATTTTTTGCAATTCCAAACTTCCATACATACATTGTTACAATCGTCTGCTAGAGTAGAGTTATGAAGCCGATTCTTCAAACCCGGAGCTCGTTATTCAACTAATTAATTTATTCTCGTTATGTTTGCACGTTAAATCGCAAAGTTTTGTTTTCAATGATTTTTTTTTGTTCCTCGTGAGATTTTCTTTCTTTCTTTTTGAAGAGGATAGCACGGGTATTATTAGCCAGTGCACATACTCATTTTGTTCATCCATATATTTAAGTTGCTATGCCGCTTCTTTGGGCAGTCCGTGAGAAAACACTACTGCATCCATTTACTTCATTTTGGTCTTAACCCTTTGAGGGGCGGTGTTTGCACAGTGCAAACGCTTAAATCTCGCCCTTCTTTCACTTGCATTCAATGTATTCCAGTTAAATGAGGATAAAAATGGTTTGTGCTGCCATCTGTTATCAGTTTAAAGGAGTAAAATCATATTACAACCTTTAATGGGAAAAATTTTCAAGATTTTTTTAGGTTAAAAAAAATCGAGAAAAAGATTTGCACCATGCAAACGGTCAAGGTTATTGCCCTTGAAAGAGTTAAACGAAAGATTTTAAACCTTAGATTTGTCAAATTTGGTTTTTGCAACCGCAATTTCTATTAATGAGCGATCATTTACAATTAAAAAATTGATTTCTTCGCATGCCCAGTGGCATGTTTCAATCTCGCTTTAGAAACCCACCGTTACTACGCATGCTCAGTGACATGTTTTAATGATAAACAGGTTTATTCCGAAGAGTCCATCTAGATCTCTCTCTGCCATTTTTATTTTTATGATAATTATGTTTGTGAAATCTTTACTTATATAAAAGCCTAGAGTAGAAAAGTGTAGGTAACCATTCCGGGACGGACCAAGTCGGTAACATCTTAACATTGCGACGCCAATTTCTGAAATTTTTCTTGAAAAATAATACCACAAAAGTTACATATTTTGAAAGCCCTTTAAAAAATATGAAAATTTCAAGTGAACACCCTAGCTCAAAACCGTTTAGTTTTTGAAATATCTTCAAATTAAAATATCCATTGAAAAGACTCATTTATTCAATTGAGTCATTCACTTGAATTTCGAATTCATTCAACTCCATGGTTTTTCAAATTCCCTTTAAATAACTACATTTTGAATGTTTAATTTTAATGTTAATGAAATTGTGTTTCACGTATTATTTTTGTTTTATTTTATTGTTGTTTACTGCTGTTTAAGTATCGTTTTCAGCAATGCCTGCCGTGTGGCGAGTCATTCACTTTTGAAACAGTTTTGGTTTAGTTTTGATTTAGTTTAGTTTTGTTTTGTTGTTTACTGCTATTTAAGCATCGTTTTCAGAAATGCCTGCTGTGTGGTGAGTCATTCAATTTTGAAACAGTTTTGGCTTAGTTTTGATTTAGTTTTGTTTTGTTTTGTTGTTTACTGCTGTTTAAGCATCGTTTTCAGCAATGCCTACTGTGTGGTGAGTCATTCACTTTTGAAACAGTTTTGGTTTAGTTTTGATTTAGTTTAGTCTTGTTTTGTAGTTTACTGCTGTTTAAGTATCGTTTTCAGCAATGCCTGCTGTGTGGTGAGTCATTCACTTTTGAAACAGTTTTGGCTTAGTTTTGATTTTGTTTTGTTTTGTTGTTTACTGCTGTTTAAGCATCGTTTTCAGCAATGCCTGCTGTGTGGTGAGTCATTCACTTTTGAAACAGTTTTGGCTTAGTTTTGATTTAGTTTAGTCTTGTTTTGTAGTTTACTGCTGTTTAAGCATCGTTTTCAGCAATGCCTGCTGTGTGGTGAGTCATTCACTTTTGAAACAGTTTTGGTTTAGTTTTGATTTAGTTTAGTCTTGTTTTGTAGTTTACTGCTGTTTAAGCATCGTTTTCAGCAATGCCTGCTGTGTGGTGAGTCATTCACTTTTGAAACAGTTTTGGTTTAGTTTTGATTTAGTTTAGTTTTGTTTTGTTGTTTACTGCTGTTTAAGCATCGTTTTCAGCAATGCCTGCTGTGTGGTGAGTCATTCACTTTTGAAACAGTTTTGGTTTAGTTTTGATTTAGTTTAGTCTTGTTTTGTAGTTTACTGCTGTTTAAGTATCGTTTTCAGCAATGCCTGCTGTGTGGTGAGTCATTCACTTTTGAAACAGTTTTGGCTTAGTTTTGATTTAGTTTAGTTTTGTTTTGTTGTTTACTGCTGTTTAAGCATCGTTTTCAGCAATGCCTGCTGTGTGGCGAGTCATTCACTTTTGAAACAGTTTTGGTTTAGTTTTGATTTAGTTTAGTTTTGTTTTGTTGTTTACTGCTGTTTAAGCATCGTTTTCAGCAATGCCTGCTGTGTGGTGAGTCATTCACTTTTGAAACAGTTTTGGTTTAGTTTTGATTTAGTTTAGATTTGTTTTGTTTTATACTGCTGTTTAAGTACAGTTTTCAGCAATGCCCGAGGAAAATGATGAATCACCTCTTGAAACGCTGATCAACATTCCGTCATTTTTGACGGGGGTTATATACTAGTATAAGATTAAACCTGATGGACATAGTTTATTTAGCGCTGTTTAATTAGCGATAATTTACAATTTTTTAAAAAAATTGCTTTCTGCGCAAGCTCAGTGACATTTCAAAATCTGGCTCTAGATACTCGCTAAGCACGAGGCCGCTTAAACACATAAATTTGTTTCTGCGCATTATTATGATTTTCAACATATGCAATGATGTGTTGAGTATAATTTGCGTATGATACATTTATTTACTATCCAGCCGTCATGTTTTGACAGGGGCCAACTAGTATTTTTTAATATTTATTGGAGGATGCTGACTTCTCAAAATGATTGCCTGTTCTCACCTCTTTCAACAACGTCATATCTCAAAAAACAAGATTTTTTCAGGAGAGTGATTTGAAAGTTTAAAAGTGCATTGAAATGTATTGAAAATGAATTTTAATTCTGCTCTCTAGCGGCTAAATATTGAGCGGTGAGATACGACGATATTGCAGGGATATACGACTCTTTTAGGGTATTCTGAAAAGAACCATAACTGAAAATCGCCAAATTTTGAGGTATGATGTCATTGCAAGGAGTGAGCGAGTTTGCCAACAGTCATAGAAAGAACTCGGATCTGTGATTGATTGCTATTCTCACAGCTTATTTATCCCTATTAAGTAATAGAATATTGTTTTCAATGGCTCCTATCGTAGTATTTACAGGTGCACGTTTTATCGTGCCCTAGACCAGGTGTTCTCAACCTTTCAGGCTCTGTGCCCCCCTTTGAACACTGAAGTGAGGTCACGCCTCCCCAACCACCACCACCATATGTGGTACACAATACAAGTAGTATAATCGGAATTTGAAACTGAAGCTGATTATTAAATGGAAATATTGAATAGATAATTTCATACACAGAATTTAATATTACTACACATATCTTAATTTGGAACGTATGATTATCTATATATATAAAACAGTTCCGTAACTGACTCATTCATTCACTGACTGACTGACTGACTGACATACAACGCACAGACCAAACCGCTGGACCTAAAGGGCTGAAATTTTGCATGGCGATTCTTCTAATAGTGTAGGGGTGCACTAAGAACGATTTTTCAAAAATTCTTCTTAGATTATTTTAAATTAAAATTTTAAGCTGTTTTTTAAACTTGTTTTGCGTTTGCATTTAAAATAATACATTGAGGGTTATAAAATTTATATCACGAGAAAGATCATAAAATTTCCTTCAAAATGAAATTTTTTTCGAATTTTTACCTCCATTTCCTGATTTTTGGTGAAATTTTAAATATTAATTTTTAGAATTTAATTTATTAAATGCCGATCACGTGATTTCTCTTTCTGGTACTTTCAATAAATTTATCGTCACGTGCGTAAGTACTAAATAGACAAAAAAAATATTTTTTTCTCTTTCTAATGCAGCAGACGATTGGATATTATCCAAAAAAAATGCATATCCCTTACGATTTTATATATATATATATATATATATATATATATATATATATATATATATATATATATATATATATATATATATTACATCAATTGTATACATTGATCATCGCATTTATTGCAAATATATATATATTTATTTTTTGGCATAAATTGCATACGTTGACCGTTGTATTTAATTTGAATGTACTCCTTAGCGAAGCGCGGGTTTTCAGCTAGTTAGAACATATGAAATCAAATAATTAAATACAGATCAAATATATTTGAGGTAATCAAGGATCAAGGTGAGGTTGTTTTACTTTTAAATTACAGTTAGTTTCACTCTTTATTTTATTTTTTTTTAACTCCCGCCTCCCTTGAAATTCTTTTACGCCCCCAGGTTGAGAACACATGCCCTAGACAACCACGCACAAATGAGATCCAAAAATGCAACGAAATCAAGGAACAGTCATTAAGGACATGATTTAAATATAAGTAAGATAGAAATCAAACACGAAAAAAGATATGTACAGAGAACAATTTGAGAATGATAATGATAATGTTAATGATAATGTTTGAGAATGAGATTTGAGAATGAGAATGAGAATGAGAATTGAGAATGAGAATTGAGAATGAGAATTGAGAATGAGATTGAGAATGAGAATGAGAATGAGAATGAGATTGAGAATTGAGAATGAGATTGAGAATGAGATTGAGAATTGAGAATGAGAATGAGAATGAGATTGAGAATTGAGAATGAGAATGAGAATGAGAATTTGAGTTTGAGAATGAGAATTTGAGAATGAGAATGATAATGTTTATACATTATCATTCAATAAACATTAAATGCATTGGAACAAATGCGCATCATTTATTTTGAAACAAAGGCCTACGTGAATGTAGTCATCCATCTGATAAAAACTTTCTCTAAGGTGTCTGTCCTTGACAAACTTCCAGAGACCCTTTACAACTGACTACTTTCTCTGTACTGGGCGAGACACCCCCTACAAAATTCCTATCACAGCAGCCAAGTGATTATTATCTACAACACGTTTATGTGTTAGCTCAGGAGAAAAGATACTTTCTTTCGCACTTTTACGACATGAATAAATTCGAAAGGATATCGAATCCTCCTTTTTTTTTTCTCTTTTTTTTCCTTTCGGTGCCGAGAAAGAGGGCTGAACTTTTTATTTATTTTTTTTTTTAGATTTTCAAAATCTCTCTCGTGGTCTTTTTTTACTTGCCTGTAGGGGTGTTTAAATGCATGAGCATCTTCGGGCTTGGGGATTTTTTTTTTACTGACGAATGCAGCGTGTTTTGCTTGAATTTTACAGTTGCCGATTTAGTTTCACGAGGCAGCGATTCCGAATAGATTGGTACCTAAAAATTGCGCCTGAAGTATATTTTTTTCTCTCAGTTCAGTTACAAATGCATTATACGATACAAATGAAAACAAATGTCAAATATTTAGAACAGAAATGCAATGCGTATTTACCAATGCAGTTGATTATACTGGACTTTGTGTTAAGCTTTTAAGAGAAAGTGGGGAATTTAACCAATTTAAGGGGACAGTGGACTTTCAAAATTGTGAAATTTGTCCAAAAGTACGATTTTTATTTTATTTTATTGAATTGTGAAACTACGGACGAGTAGGAATGTGTTGCAAAAAGAAATTTCTATTTCTGTGATTACTTTCCTAGTTATAGGCATTTGTATTCAATTTAGATATTATGTGGTTACTAATAGCAATAACTTTCAATGTGTTTTTCTCAAAATAAAAATTTTCGTGTCATACAAATATTCAAACTGCTCCAGGCGCATTTCTAATGATCGTATTGCTTTGAAATTTAAGTTTTATATACTTAAGTGTATATGATATAAATCTTATAGAAAGCATTTATGCTTCGTAGCTCAGAATTTCTAAATTTGGTACTTGAAAAGATGATTTAGAGGTATTTTGCGTAACAAAAACGGTGTTTTCACTATTATTATTTTTTTTCTTTATATTTTTAATAAATGCTTAAAAAAAGCAATAAGTTTCATTTTTAATTATATAAGGTATCCTGTAAATAAAAATTACCATATTATATGCAAAAGAAATGCGCATGGAACATTTTTAATTAGGCCAATTTTTGATATAATAAATAATTCATAATTCATAAATTATTAATATTTCATCTTTAAATTTTAACCACTTTTACATATCTATGGTACTAATCACATATTAAAATTTAAAGCAAATCCATTCAAAACAAAAAAAGTTAGGTTTGAAGGTCCACTGTCCCCTTAAGCTTAAAAGCTTAAAGTGGGGAATTTAACCAATTTAATTGTTTTAAGGTGACTGCGTACGGTCGGAGTCAATTAGAAAAAAATCCTTTTCTTAAGGATTTTTTTGTCTTTTATGGTAAAATAGCACTTAAAAATTAAAAAAATAAACAAAAATTTACCTGTTAATACCATACTTTTTTATAAATTGGTCAATTTGAAGTAATTTTTAATGAAATTTAGCTAAAACGCCTATCCCTCTGCACAAAATTCTAACGCTACTATTTTAATTTCCTTCTCATACGTGATACATATGACAGTTATCTTCAAAATGACCCACAATCTAAGAGAAATTTTAAAATGCAAAAATAATAAAGACAATTTTATGTTCCAATATGAAAAATTTTCCCCGAATCGTCATTCCTTAACTTAAAAAAACAGCCCCAAATAAAAAACTATTATACATCAGTTATTTTGCGTCATTTCATTAACAATAGCATCTAAAACATTTCCTAAAAATTTTATAAAATTATATGCATTATTATGTGAAATATCATGATAACGTTAGAGATTTGTGCCAAAAAACGTATTTCTGAGAAAAATGCATTTAAAGTTGCTTGTCACTTCAATTTTGTAGCAGACGATGTTTTTTTGAAATAGCTATAACTCTGCTTCTAATTGATGCAGAATGAAAATCAAAACGGTTTCGAAAAGAGGAAAGATTGAATTACACGATTCTTGCAACAAATATAATTGACCAAAATAGTCAAAAATGTCATTTTCAACGTAGGCAGTCATCTTAAATTTTACATCAATATGTTTAATAAATACACAGAAGGTAAGGTGAATCGAGACAAATGCGGACCAAAAACTTACAAAGTTTGATTTCGAATGGCTGTATAAATTTGGTTTTGGCAGCTAGAAATGTTGCAAAAAATGGGACGCAAAAGCATTCTCTTTCAAAACATGCATTAAAAATTTTTTGATTCCGCAATTTTAAATTTTGAGAGGCGAAAATATTTGTAAGATCCAATGTATGCACTTGGCCCCGTAAAAAAACGGGGTAAAGTCGTATCTGGCCTGTTTCATCTGCAGTGATGTGGGGTAAGTGCATAGTTTCACTTGTGGAAGTGAAATAAACACGTGGCTCTTTGTGCCCACCGCTGGATTTTAGACTTAGCGCTAACACACTTCGGTACCTATCATGTGACAAAGCGTGTCTTCCATTGTATATTTCGATGGTAGTAATCCAAGTTAAAGGGCCTGTTCACATAGGAGTCTGTTGCGTTGCGTTAAGGAAAATATGACGTTGAGACGAAAATAAACCAATCATATGCCTCCAAACGATTAGCAATGAAATTTTTAACGCCTATGATTGGTTTATTTTCGTCTCAACGTCATCTTTTCCTTAACGCAACGCAACGGACTCCTATGTGAACAGGCCCAAAGACCTTAGAAGTTATGTAAACACTTCGCACATGCTGCGACCCAACTCATGTCATCAAATATATTTTAATTTTTTGTATAATATAATTTTCCTTGGAAGGGGTCACTTTATTTTCCCCCAAACAAACATAAAACTGGAAATTCATTGGTAACACCCGTTAACTGTTGGGTGACCTGCCATTTATAGCGTGAAAAGAGTTCACAATAATTTCAATATGGCCATGAAATGAAGGTTCCAACCTAACAACTACAAAAGGAGACAATTTAATTAACTGTTTCATTTCACTCGAATTACTCATAATTTGAGATTTGAAATAAGTTACTGTACATTATTTCAAACTTCTGAGTTTAAAAAAAAAATTATTTTGGCATGAAATTAGGGTATTAAAATGTGATTTTTTGATAACTCGTATCTCTAGGCCAATGAAACTTGGAATATTATAATTTTACTTATTTTGGGAGTACCATTTTTTATTAATACGTGCACCTCTGTTGTGCACCATTTTTTTGTACTGGATTACAAAAACGAGCGAATACAATGACAAGAAAATGAATTTTATATCATACAGAAACAGAAAGAAGAATCTGGAATCCTACATTTGATAGACAGTTGTGAAAGAAGCCTTATTTCTACTTTATTTAAATAAGGTATTTCAAAAATCAGACAAAAAGGAATATCTGGTTTCAAACCAACCTCTACCTGCAAATCATGAATTTAAAAGTAATGATAGAGATATAGTAGTATATACTTTAATTTGGAATGCTTTAAAAAATATGATTACAATATTCACGGTTTTAAGCAATTATGCACACGTAGTTTTCTCAAAAAAAGTTAAAGATTTCACCCTCTGCACTTCCTGCTTAAGTCCCTTTAAATAAAAATTCATAATTATAATTCATAGTTTTTCCATTAAAACATCAAAATTAATTATTGTGACTGAAATGCAGCAGAGAACTTCGAAATAGACACATCATGTGGTTTAAATTTAATGATGATTATACTAAAAATACATAACTACAAATGATTATAAACAGTAACACAGAGTTCAGTGTTAATGGAGTTTTTTATCCAGTTTCCATTTCTTTCAGAAATTTGTGCTTCTCTAAATTTCTACTCACTCTGAATTTCTGCTGAATTGAATTACAGAATAATATACATCTAACCCCTTATATCTATATATATCAAACAGTTCCCTAACTGACTGACTGACTGACTGACTGACGCACTCACTGACAAATAACGCACAGACCAAACCGCTGGACCTAAAGGGCTGACATTTTGCATGGCGAATCTTCTTTTAGGGTAGGGGTGCACTAAGAAAGATTTTGGAAAAATTCTTCTTAGATTTTTTTAAATTAAATTTTAAAGCTGTTTTTGTAACATTCTTTAAAGTTTTCATTTAAAACAATAATCCGAGAGTTATAAAAGAGTTATATATCACAAGAAAGATCATAAAATTTCCATTAAAATGAAATATTTTTCGAATCTTTACCTTCATTTTCTGATTTTTGGGGAATTTTTAAAGATTCATTTTTAGAATTGAATTTAATAAATGCTGATCACGTGGTTTCGTTTCTTTTTGTCATACTTTAAAGTAATTTTACGTCACGCGCATAACAACGAAATAGACAAAAAAATATTTTTTTCTTGCTAATGCGGCAGACGATTGGACATTATCCAAAATCATAATAAAATACAATACAAGAAATGTTCCTCAAATTGTACTATATTAAGTGTACTATATACTTTAGTATGTTCTATTAGATTTAATTTGAATATTTTCTTCTACATTATTTTGTCTATAAAAATATCCGTTACGATTTTTTTATAAATATATTTTCTTTTTTTTTTACATCAATTGCACACATTGACCGTTGTATTTAGTATTACAAATATATATTTATAATATATATTTACAAATATACATTAATTAGCGTTGCAGACCGAAGCCCAGCTAGTTATATATATATATATATATATATATATATATATATATATATATATATATATATATATATATATATATATATAAATTTGGCATTAATTGTATATACTGACCGTTGTATTTAATTTGAATGTACTCCGCAGCGAAGTACGGGTTTCCAGCTAGTATAATATAATATACATCTAAGATGAATTCTTTTAGTAAAAACATAACATTCGCTTAGAACTTATTATTTTCCGTATGGCATTAAAGCTAAGTCTTATTAAGCACCCGTCTGTGCATCCAACTCTTCCACTGCTCTGAATAAACACGCTCTGTTGTAGAAAATATGATCTGTCGTGTAATGATTTATATAAAGTTTCTCGGTAAACTCCGAACTGCCGCTCAGGCCATTTTACTCTGGGGAGATAAACCGGAGTATTAATGCCGAATTTTGAAAATAATTGGCTATAAAACTGGAGAGGCATACGTAGGCAGGACACGGGATTTATAATCAATTTTTCACGGCGTTTAACAAATGAGAGGCGATGTCGAAAACGTCGTTTGACCGAGATAAGGGAAGACTGATTGCCCCCATCGAAAATAGATTGTTACGTCAGTGGCAGAGATTCATGAGTGAAGAGGCGAGCGAGTGACAAATAACGCCTAAAATATTCAGTCTCTTCAACACTAATTACAATCATGCGCAATGAAAATATTCATACTTATGCTTTACAGGAGAAACAAGCTCTCCTAAACAACACCGAGCAGTCTGATCAAATGTGAGCTCTCCAACACTACACTGCATGATTAATCATTTATAATTAAGATTAATATCAGAAAAGGTGGGTTAGATATTTCATTAATAAACTATTGTGCATCATATAGTGAAGAATGTTATGCACACATGAACATATTTGATAACGGTAATTTTTCAGCGTTTTGCACCATAGTTTTTTTTTTAGTGACGGGATCTTTTTAAGGTGACTGTCTACGTTCGAAGCCAATTTTTTTTAAAACTCAATTTTTAAGGATTTTTTTTAGTCTTTTATGGCAAAATAGCACTTAAAAATTTTTAAAAATAAACAAAAACTTATCTGTAAATACTATACTTTTTTATAAATTGGTCAATTTGGAGTAATTTTTAATGAAATTTAGCTAAAATACCTATCATTCTGCACAAAATGTAACTATTTTAATGTTACTATTTTAATTTCCTTCTCACACATGATGCATATGACAGTAAACTTCAAAATGACCCACAATCTAAGAGAAATTTTAAAATGCAAAAATAATATAGACCAATTTTAAGTTCTAGTATGAACATTTTTCCCGATTCGCCATTCCTTTCCTTATGAAAACAAGCGCAAGTGAAAAACTATTTATCATGCATCAATTATTGTGCGTCATTTCATTAACAATAGCATCTAAAACATTTCCTAAAAATTTTATCGAATTATATGCATTATTATGTGAAATATCATGATAACGTAGAGATCTGTGCTAGAAAACATAATTCTGAGAAAAACGCATTTAAAGTTGTTTGTCACTTCAATTTTGTAGCAGATGATGTTTTTTAAAATAGCTATATCTCTGCTTCTAATTGATGTAGAATGAAAATCAAACGGTTTTGAAAAGAGGAAAGATTGAATTACACGATTCTTGCAAAAAAAAAAAAAATTGACCATAATAGTAAAAAAAATAACATTTTCAACGTAGGCAGTTACCTTAACAGGGTTTGCTTGTCGAAAGATAACGAAACTAAATAATTTTAATAACCCCGTTTCTATAACAGTTTAAGGGGATGGTGAAGGTCAACCATCCCCTTAAACTGTTATAGAAACGGGGATATTAAAATTTCAAAGCGTTTTTTGAAATTTTTACCTCAGAGATATGAAATGTTTCATATACAGGGTGGTTATAATTAAATTTCAACGTTGAAGTGGTCATAAAAGGAAAATTACTGGACCAAATGTTATAAAACTTGGTAATAGTTTAAAGGAGATCATGGGAATTTCTTTTCCGCAAAAAAAAAAAAAAAAAAAAAAAAAAAAAAAAAAAAAGTTCAAAAACTCACTACCAGGGGGGAAATAGTGCTGTATGCAATATTGTTAAACGAAATAAGGGTCGGAATCTAACTTAACCTTTTGTTACACGGGTTTAGCATTTTGTTTACCCTTAAGATACATTGACCTAAACAAAATTACCATTTAATATGTGCGCATTCCGTTTTCTAACAGATCGCAAATGTGTGAATTTTGACACCTGAATTCGTCCCTAAGACATGAAGATATCGGTTTAGAAAGTTTTTAATCGTTTCTAAAACGAAACTGTTTGTGGGGTTATGCAAACCAGATAGTGCGGTTTCACAAATTAGCGATCTGTAAGAAAACGATTTCCGGAATGCGCACACATTAAATGGTAATTTTGTTTAGGTCAGTGTTTCTTAAGGGTATACAAAATGTTAAACCCGTGTAACAAAAGGTTAATTTAGATTACGACCCTTATTTCGTTTAACAATATAGCATACAGCGCCATTTCCTACCTGGTGGTGAGTTTTTTTTAACTTTTTTTTGGCGGAAAAGAAATTCCCATGACCTCCTTTAAAATATTACGAAGTTTGATAACATTTCGTCCCTTAGTTTTCGTTTTATGAACCTTTCAAAGTGGAACTTTAATTATAACCACCCTCTATGTTCAATAAAGTATAGCGATATTAAACCCCTTATAAAATGTTATAAATATTTTTTTTACAAAATTTTATAATTAAAAAATTGAAATTTACTTTTTTTTAATGCTCCTTGCGACTCAATTTTTAACTTTCCCCCTTAACTTTGCATTTATATTGCTTATAAGTATATTTTGAACAAAGTTATGTATTATTTTGTACTTTCGTTGAATAGTTCATTTTTAGGAAATATTTTTATGCTTGCACTCTGAATTGTCGTGAAATATTTGTAATTTTCTACACTTAAGTTAAACTTTGATAACCTGAATGGCATCGAATCCTAAAATGGATACATAACTTTATTTTGATGTATTACAGGAGTTTGTATTACAAATTTCATAATATTTCGTCAAAAATTATGACGCGAGGAACATTTAAAAGACTTGCAAATCTGGAAATTTCTCATTTTGAGAAAAAGCCATTTAAAAGATGTTATTTTTTCACCTACCTTTACCTTTAATACTTACTTTTCTAAAGCCACCAAGTTTTCACTTTACGTTTCACTACATATTTTAAATGTATTTCATTCCACCACTTACATGTTTTTAAAATATTAATACACTACCCAAAAAGATTCCAATTTTTGTTCGATTTTTGGTTATTTGAAAGTCCACCATCCCCTTAAATAAATAATTGATTTAAGAAATACTGGAGAGAAAAAATAAATGCAGTACAACAGCTAAAGTATTAAAATCAGAAAATGTAAAAATTAAGAATTTATATTATTCTGTGTGACCCTGTAACAGTTTTTAGTACAGTTAGGTATTTAATTCAGACTGATTTTCTAAACTAAATAACGGTCTACGGAGTGCCTGCAAGTGATAAACGACTCCAGAAGGATAATATTCTAAAGAACAATAAATAGAAAAATAAGTCTTTATTTGAACGACATTGTTTTCATTTCATTATAACCGGAAGGTTACATCTGTCAGAAAAATTGTGATAGAGGTACTACACTAGAGAATTTAAGAACTAATTTTCATAAATTTTTATGCCTTATTTATTAAAGCATAATATTTACTGAATAAACAGACGAATTAAAACTCATTCTCATTTCATTATACTTAAACGGTCATAATGAAAACAATCGTGTTGAACGGTAAAATAGTTTTAACTAGAAATGTCAATATTTGGCCTCAATCAATTTTAATAGACTGTTGATCTTTCAAGCAAATCAGCCGCTTTAAATCACTCATTGTCAAATAATTAATTTAGAGTCAGGAATTTCCAAGTGCGTTTTTTACACACTATCCAATATTTAATGAATTTTGTGATAATGCACCGGTTTGCTTTACCAATAGTTTATAGACGAGAATATTTCTCTTTTTTTTTGGCCAGAAAGATTTTTTTAAAACACCTACGGAAAGCAAACTCGCACACTTATTAATTTTACGTAGACATTCCTCACGTTTTAAACACCAGTTTAAGAATTTGCCTTTTTAAGAATACCGATAAGATTTGCGTTATTTACATCGTTAAAAAATGGTAAAAACTATAAATGCCTTCAAATCTGTAATCATACTTTTGTTTACTGTAACCAGCATACGTGATTTACGTACACTTCTCATCTTATTTTTTTCACTCTTTTGATGAATGTTCATCATGGATGAACATACATGACGTCATGACTGACGCTTCAATAACGTCCTCGAGTGATGACGTTCTAAAAGTCATGAATGGCGTTTTAATGTCGTCATGAGTTCATAAACGTTCATGAGTGTTCATCAGGAATGTTTAATGTTATTCTCACAAACTAAAATACAGGATTTACGTACACTTCTCATCTCATTTTTTTTCTCTTTTGATGAATGTTCATCATGGATGAACGTCCATGACGTCATGAATGACGTTTCAATAACGTCATCCAGTGATGACGTTCTAAAAGTCATGAATGACGTCTTAATGACGTCATGAGTAATGAAGTTCATAAACGTTCATGAGTGTTCATCAGGAATGTTTAATGTTATTCTCACAAACTAGAACGAAGAAATACTGTTTTTACAATAAATAGTGAAATGGTTAAGAACTAATAGCAGGTATAAATATTCTTATCTTGTATAACGTATGAAAAAAAATAGTTTTGAACACGTTTGTTACGCAATAATTAGCTTTAAAAAGAGAAAAATTAAAACAGAAACATCCAGAATGAAATTTAAAACATGAAAAAATAAAATAAAGATACCATTAATTCTTCTTAACTACGAGTACTTATTCCAGAGAAAATGAAACACATCAATAAATGTTTGAAATGACAAAGAAAACAGAAATGTAATTGAATGCAGTATGAATTTCATGAAATGGAATGTGAATAACTTTTCTTGAAAAAAAAAGCTTACCAAATCTTAAGTTTTTAATCCTTTAAATTATTACAAGATAAGAGATTTCGTAGATTTATCTACTCGAACATAAAATTGTAGAAATGAAATAAAATAAAATAAATTACATTCATGATATTCTAATGTATAAACATAAGATAAAATTAATAATCTGAAGTTGCTAAAAAAACAATAGAAGTACAAGGATTTATTCATAACGAAAGCTTTTATATTTAAACTTAAATTCATGATACTTAATAAAGAGAAACACCGAGATTTAATTTGTTTCTTTTGAAAATAATTTCAAAATTTAGAAATTTTGTCTTTTTCGTTTTCAAATTGGGATTTTCGTGACAAATATTTCATCAATTTAAATTGGCTTCTATTACTGCTGAATGAAATTAATTCAAATTCTGAGTTAAATCTTGCCAACTTAATTCTTTTAAAACTGAAGAGTTTTTTCAGTAAAATCAGCCATTGTCTAGGACAAAGAAAGAAAGGAGACCTTTTTGTAAAGGTAAGAATTAACAGTAATATGATCTAAACTGGAGTATAATTCAAATTAGGTATTCATTTGATTAATATATAGACAATTGGCATAATTTTTTTACCTATTAGAGACCTTAAATGTGTTTTATTTAATATTATGATGTTATAAAATTTATTTATCCCTACGAAAAATAAGTTTTCCGACAAAGCTTGTAATTTTGGAATATTCTAAAAAACTAAGCCCCCCCCCCCCAAACTGTGACAGTATGTATCGCCTGCTTACCTCGCAATCATGGCCAAAAATATCGCCTTTATTAATATTCCGTTTCAGTATATCACTAGTTTATCTTAGAATATTTTGTTTATAATCATTAATCTTATCACTTATTAAAATCCAATTGTTTATGTTCTTTTTTTTTCTTTCCGATACCAAATATATGCTCATATGGACAACATTTTTTGTAGAAAAGTTAAAATAAGTTGACATTTGAAATAACAGAAAAGGCGAAACGACTCCTAATAATATTAGTAAATATTAGTATATATTCGTGAGTATTGGTAAATATTGGTACTGCTGGCAAATATTGTTAACAACCACTCCCATTGTAACATTTGATTTCACAGAACAGTCAAAATGACTCCCAACAATATTGGTAAATATTAGTAAATATTCTTAAGCATTGGTAAATATTGGTAGTGCTGGCAAATATTGTTAACAACCACTCCCATTGTAACATTTGATTTCACAGAACAGTCCAAATGACTCCCAACAATATTGGTAAATATTAGTAAATATTCTTGAGTATTGGTAAATATTGGTAATACTGGAAAATATTGGTAACAACCACTCCTATTGTAACATGGCTGTAGAGAAAGCTACCACCGCATGGACATAGTCTATTAGATGGACTCGGTTACGTGCACAAGAAAAGCGTCAAAAATCGGGGGTATGTGTAAGCGAACGTCCTCGTAATGACCACCTGCAACATTAAACTTTTTAAAAATAATTTATATTAAAAGATTACAAGTTCTTTAAAAGTTCCTTTTGCTGCAATTATCCACTATTTTCCACTAGAAATATTTAGATACGTGAATAGAAAAACGAAAATTTCTACAATTTATCACAATAATTTACGCGATTGTTTAATTACCCCTTCAATATATTGCCAAATTGTTCATGGGTCAAATCCAATCGAAGCGAAAATTGTTTCCAATTCACCTTAAAAAAATAGGCGGAAACTACAATCTCTCTTATTAATTAAAATTAAAAGCTGGTTGGAAATTGGCTAGTGGTTTGGTTACTCGCTGAATTGGCTGAACTGAATAGAGACCTTGAACAACCAGCGTAGTTTCAATGCACCGCGTAGTACGGTGAGGAATTAGTCAGCATGTCATTAGCTGAGTAAAACGCCCAACGATGCCACGAAAACATAAATGTCATGTACATTGCTTTATCCGTGGCGTTAAATCCATGAAATCGGAAGGGCGTCAGTAACGATGCTGTGTCTAGGAGCTCCCTCGGAGTGATAGGTGGTGAAAGACACCTGTTGATGACACTTTGGGTTGATGAAATAAGCAAAATCAAACGTTCAGTGCACAAGTTAAAGCTAAAGCAGAAAACGTTAAATCCTCTGTCTGTTGTCATTTATCCCACGTGTCTTGGGGATGTGAAGGGTTGTCGGCGGTTGTGGGAGGGGGGGGGGGCAGCTCACATTTTACTCATTCTACGGGTGTTGAGGATGTGAAGGATTTCTAAAGCGAGAGGGAGTGGGAAGGAATTTTTGTGCCTGAGGTTCAAACCAATTCCAAATACGATAGAGAAAATTTTTTAAATTATATTTATTAATTATATTTACAAAATTTAAAATTATATTTATAATTACGCTCTATGTACTGGAGTTTCCGATCAAAATTCTGTTCCTTCTAACACTCATCAAAGTATCTTACAATTACTTAAAGCTGCAGGGTAGCTAGTTTAATAAGAAATCCCTGAATATATATATATATATATATATATATATATATATATATATATATATATATATATATATATATATATATATATATATATATATACACATTTAATTCAGTATTTTAGTTTCAGTATTTAACAACTTTTTTCTTTTTTTATTGGATTTCCTCATCTCAGTGCTAACCTATGGAGAAATTTAAAGTTTTTCTTTTTTTAATTGCACTCCGTAATAGAGAGATAATTTTTTTATCCGAGTACCTTTTACATTCTTTAAAAGAAACGCCAATAATATTTTTGAATTTCAATTATTGGACGGATGTAGTAAACTGTGTTTTAAAAGCAAATAATTTCTTTTAGTGGACGGCATTTCTAAAAGAAATACGATAAAAAATTTCTTTCTCTATTACGGTATACATTTAAGGGGACACATTTAAAGTTTTTTTATTTATTAAGTTAAAATTTTGAATTTTTTTGTGATGGTTAACCATATAATTTGTAAACGAAATCACATCATAAAACTTCTCATAAAGTTAAAAAAAAAATTTTTAATTTTAAAATTTTAAAAAAGTGCGGTTATTTAAAATCATTATAATTCCAAATATTATTTGTCGAATTTGAAATTTTTTTCATTTTATTATACAGAAAAATAGAAGTTTTAATTTTAATTCCGCGTTTTCTAAAATATAAATATTTTTTAAAAATTTAAAAAATTAGAGAAAATTTTTTTTTTTTTAATTTATGTAACTCACTTTTAAAAAATCACATTTTCAAAAGTAAATATTTTTTTCGAATTTGCTGAATTAAAATTATAGTAAAATAATTGAAAAAGACATGTTCCAAGTTTGAACCATTTATCTTTAACGGTTCTTGACTTATAACAATTTAAAGACGAGAAATGGAGAAAAAAACCTATTATGCAGAAAACGCATTTATAGGTTTAAACAAAGTATGCATTTACAAGTTTAAACACCCTACAGTAGGCATACAGCAAGTTTTGGCTGAAAACACAAGTCGCTGCGCGCGATCGCGCACACACAAGAGTCCTGAAGATTCAAGTTTATTTAGGATCAATGAGAAATAAAAAGATGACGCTTTGTTGCAAATGTCACTTGGTAAATTGTATAATATTCCTTGTAGGATAAATGATAGTCTGTCGGGGAATTTCTTTAAACATTTTAACAGCTTGTGAATAATCAGTTGTTCATTTTTCAGAGAATTATGTTTTAATGTAGTTCTCTTAATTTCTTTTAAATGTGAAAAAAATTTCTTATAATTTGAAAACCATTAAAATTCTTTTCTTTTAAAAATGCTTCATATGTCCGTCCTTTATTTATCTTTCTATTAATTGAAAAGTTACTTCTCTTTGGTTTTTTACGATAGTAATAATGGTTACTAAAAGATCCTTTAATTCTTTCTCATTTCCATTGTATTATCGATTCATAGCATAGGAGCAAACAAGATCCCACGATTCTTTCTCATTTCCATTATATTATCTATTCATAGCATCAGAGCAAACAAAGATCCCTCGATTCTTTCTCATTTCCATTGTATTATCTATTTATAGCATCAGAGCAAATAAAGATCCTTTGATTCTTTCTCATATCTATCGTATTATCTATTCATAGCATCGGAGCAAACAAAGATCCCATGATTCCTTCTCATGTCCATTATATTATCTATTCATAGAATCGGAGCAAATAAAGATCCTTTGATACCTTCTCATTTCCATTGTATTATCTATTTATAACATCAGAGCAATTAAAGATCCTTTAATCCTTTCTCATTTCCATTGTAATGTCGATTCATAGCATCGGAGAAAGCAAACATCCCACGATTCCTTCTCATTTCCATTGTATCGTCTATCCATAGCATCGGAGCAAATAAAGATCCTTTGATTCTTTCTCGTTTCCATTGTATTATCTATTTATAGCATCAGAGCAAATAAAGATCCTTTGATTCTTTCTCATATCTATCGTATTATCTATTCACAGCATCGGAGCAAACAAAGATCCCATGATTCCTTCTCATGTCCATTATATTATCTATTCATAGCATCGGAGCAAATAAAGATCCTTTGATACCTACTCATTTCCATTGTATTATCTATTTATAACATCAGAGCAAATAAAGATCCTTAAATTCTTTCTCATTTCCATTGTAATGTCGATTCATAGCATCGGAGAAAGCAAACATCCCACGATTCCTTCTCATTTCCATTGTATCGTCTATCCATAGCATCGGAGCAAATAAAGATCCTTTGATTCTTTCTCGTTTCCATTGTATTATCTATTTATAGCATCAGAGCAAATAAAGATCCTTTGATTCTTTCTCATATCTATCGTATTATCTATTCACAGCATCGGAGCAAACAAAGATCCCATGATTCCTTCTCATGTCCATTATATTATCTATTCATAGCATCGGAGCAAATAAAGATCCTTTGATACCTTCTCATTTCCATTGTATTATCTATTTATAACATCAGAGCAAATAAAGATCCTTTAATTCTTTCTCATTTCCATTGTAATGTCGATTCATAGCATCGGAGAAAGCAAACATCCCACGATTCCTTCTCATTTCCATTGTATCGTCTATCCATAGCATCGGAGCAAATAAAGATCCTTTGATTCTTTCTCATTTCCGTCGTATTATCTTTTCATAGCATCGGAGCAAATAAAGACCCTTTGATTCTTTCTCATTTCCATTGTAATATCTATTCATAGCATCAGAAAAAATAAATCTTTCTGTCAATATATTTTTCAAGATAGTGTTATTGAAATCGCTATTTAAAAAAAATCTGTATATCCAAAACGATAATCAAGGAAATTTTTTTTCAATAATTTTACTTTGCGCTGAGTGAATCCAAAAGGTCCACTACGCACTAGCCTTAATGTTAAAAAAATAACAGTAATTGTCCCCATTAATAAATACATAACCTTTCTGATGGCTGCATCATTCAATTCTCTCTACTAAAATAAGGCCTACAGAGGAAACAATTTCTACAATGGGGCCATAAAATTTATTTCAGATTAGGGAAACAAATCCTAAGAATGTTTGTATTTTCCTTTTTACTACAATGAATGAGACGGTGTTAGCCCGTCGCAACTCTGAAAATGGTCTTAATGGAAACAATGATGCCTTTCGTTATTATGTTAACAATAATTTGTTATTATATTAATACAGGGAAATAATCATTGTATTTTGTACTACATAAATCCAAATTGCAGACTTTTTGTATGGATTCATTTGGATTATAAATTCCTGAAATAAATTTATAAATTTCACGTATTCATGATCGATTACCATTCCTTTCCGCGTTGTTATTTTATAACGTCATATTTTTCCTCGGGTAAAAAAAAATATTTGTTTACTAGGAAAAAGTATTGCGCCTTTATGGAATAAAAACTCTCAAATCTGACGTTGTCTTATTCCAATATGTCGATAAGTAAATACAATATTCATAAGAAAAACTATTTCAGTATCATAAAACTGATGGGGAATATATGGATGACGTAAAAGGGGAGTATAACCCATGATTATATAAGATTTTCATGATTATTAATTTTTTTTATTGCTTATATTTTCAAGATAAAATTTTATTCGTTTATTTTGACTCGAAAAATTAATCATTCTGTATCAATATACTTAAAATGTGGCTGGATTTAATGATGGCAGTAAAGGTTTTAAACAATTGAATCTTGTTCTAAAACTACCTTTGAGGCAATTACTTCTAAAACGTTATTTTTTAGATTTGTATATAAATATTACACTCACAAACAAACAAACAAACACATACACACACGCACGCACACACACACACACACACACACATATATATATATATATACAGGGTGTTCAAAATTTTACCGACAAATTCAGAGGGGTAATAGTAGGCATTAAGACGAGCAATAATCACATAGGAATGACCAGAAACGCAAACCTGGTCAGCTAGAGGATAAGCAAAGATGCAGAAATGTTGCCTTTTCATTTCTGCATCTTTGTTTATCCTCTAGCTGATGAGGTTTGCGTTTCCGGTCATACATTCCTGTGTGATTCTGTTTTGTTTTTTTAGTTTTCTACCTCCTCCAGAAAAATGCGATATTTCCCGCCATCTAGTGGGGTTGGTAAGAGGTACGGTCCGATTAAGTAAACAGCGCCCTCCAGCGTCTTGTTTATCTTTCCGGTCATACATTCCTACGTGATTATAGCTTGCCTTGATGCCTACTATCACCCCTCTGAATTTGTCGGTCGGATTTTGGAACACCCTGTGTGTATATATATAAATATATATATATATATATATATATATATATATATATATATATATATATATATGTATGTATGTATATGTATGTATGTATATATATATATATATATATATATATATATATATATATATATATATATATATAGGGGGTCCTAGAGGAGATGGATAAACTTCCGGCAAAGTTTAGTGTGCTATGAGTAGTAGAAGCGAATATTTACGCCAACAACCGATATTTACCCCTACGACACCCCTAGATACATGAAGTAATTCATATCTCCTACATTAATAACACTAGAGCGATGACAACTAATAGTTAGCCAGCCGGTATTCGGAACCGGGAGTACTTGGTTCGAATCCCGACAGTGCCACTAAATGTCTTGGTGTGCACGATGGGAAAGGGAACGCGCCATTCACAAGCCGGACCATAGGAACAATTGGCTAACTGTGTTACCCAACGCCTTCGGTGTTAGGCCAACGCCTTCAAACACAGATATTGCAGAAGAATGTCATCGGAGAGTGCCGGAAAGTCCCTACACGTGGTATGTAAAAGGAATATACGAGGCCACCAGATGTCCTCCCTCAAGGGTGGTGGGTCTAAATTTACGTGGCACCAGGGGGCAGTGTTGGATCACCCATAGGTTGTGCTAGAGGTGGCCACTAGAGGTTGAGCTTTTAGTACAAGAAACGAACAAATCTAGCGATGTAGTGGGGGAAAGCTGAAAGACAATGTGCCTGCCCCGTTAGCAAAAAATAGCCGTTCGCAAAAAATTTTGTGGATCGTTGTTCTTTTATCTTAACATTAAATTCAATTAAATAGTGTCAAAACCAGAAGAAGAATTAATTCATTATTAATCATCATTTCAGAAAAATCCTGTTAGTAGAATTTATTCATCTGCCTAAAAGTTAAAGGAAAATTTCGTTTCGTAGAAACAAATGTTTTAAACTTTGAAATTAATCTTATTTTCAAAAAATGCGTAATTTAAAAAAAAGAACTAAAAGAATAACGACATAATTTTTAATTTTTTTTAAACTACAACTGCATGCATTTTCATTCCCAGTATAACGGGTGAGTGATTGAAATGATAGAATTAGAATTATAACCAGCATATTAACACAATTATACATGAGGCTCTAGGCAATCAAACTATTTTTTTCAGCTGTTCCTCTTAATACTTATTTATTAAGTACACTTATTAAACACACAACGCTATTTGTACATCGCATATATTACACGCAAACACGACTTAGTCAATTTATCGACGTATTACCAGCTAAAATCCTAAAATAAATATTTTCAAGTCAAATATAAATTTTAAATATAACACTTTATATAATTCTAAAGAGTTTTTTTCCTTCACTTCGTTTCATATGTACATATTATTAAAATAATCCCTTCAAATTTAAATATTTAACTAGTGTAAACATAAGTTTAATATATTGGATATGAATGTATTTTTACATATTCCTTAACAGAGAGAATATAAAACACTTCTCTCAAAAAACTGCATAATCAAACTACACTTCGTAAGCAAATATAAATTAATTATCATACACGTACATCTGGAATTCCTCTACTAAACTAAACAGGCTGTTATAGAGTCGGTCGATAACTGTAATATATACAACTATTCTCCATTTTTTCATAATTTAATGAAAAACTTCAAAAGCATTTTTAATCAATATCCACACATACAGTGGGAGTGAGGGTTGATAATTCCACTGCTATCATGTATGTACATACGATCTTGATTTCCTTACTTTGAAGATTTAATTAGTTTAATTTTGCACCCACATAATGACTTCTCTGCTCGTACAGTTACATTTTGTGAGATTTCTAAATAATCTGTAAATTTTATCTCCCGCTGAAGCATTAATTAGTAAAATTTAAAACGCTGAAGTATTAATCACTAAAAGTAATAACGCTGAAGTATTAATTAGTAAATTGATATACTGTTTTTTTATCTCTTTTTGCGAATCTGATTCTCATTCTAAAGATTAAAATGTATAAAATTTGTAGGCATACAATTTTCACTTAATATCAACAACCTAGTACATTCTTTACGCCACTAAAACAAAACTTTATGCCACTAAAACAAACCTTTAAACGTTGTCAACAATCAATAGGTAAAAATGAAACGGATATTTTAAAAATTCTTTGTTTAGGATTTTAAATTTCAAAGGTATTATTATTCTTCTAGTGTTTTAACCCGCTAGTGGTACGGCGGGGTTCGAATCCCATCCAGGGGTGTGTTTTCCCCCTCCTGTACTCTCCCCTCTCATTTCAAGAGATCGAGTTGACAAGGAACCCTATCAGGCAGTCTTGCAACAGGTGTTGGAGCGTTTGCAGTATAAGTTTGCAGTAAATATGAATGAACGTTGTAGAGAGTATATAGCTCACTTCTACCCAGACTTGGGTGTATATAATTTGAAGTGGCACTCTAAATGAATTGGATACAGACACAGTTTATACATGAAGCAATGTTTATTGAATTCGTTGCACATATAGAATTTGCTTTTACAGCAATAAGGATACGTACTACTTGTACGGAATATATATTAGCATTCAATAAAAATACACTTTGCAAATACTCACAAACCAGCAGAGAGTCAAACCAGCAGTACTGCCACGTAAACTTTGGGCCCCCTAAGTACTAGCGCAGTATAGCACCTGGAGCTGCTTTCCTAGTAGCTCCCTTAACTCGCTTATCTATCAACCTTAACAAAACCTTCTTTCAACCTCTGTATTAATCAAGCTGCTTGGTATTTATACCAAGCGCGTATGCCGAAATTAGCATATCTCAAGCAGCTTCTTTAATTCATTCACTCAAAAGTTCGATTCTTGTGAATCGAATCTTATGTATACCTTACACTGTCTTTGTTGAAAAACGTTATTTATGATCACTAGTCAATTTTCTTTTTTAGATTTAAAATTTTTTTTATTTCGATCTTAAAGGCTAAAAATGTCAATATATATTATTTTTTACATTTTTGTGCTCGGAAATTTGGTTCAGTAACTTCTAAAACTAGGTACGAGACTAAATTACATATTAGACCTAATATAAACAACATTCTATGTAAAGGCGAGAGTGATTTTTCTTGTTTAGCAAAATTACAAGTCGTTGGTCTTTGTTTCTACAAAAAGGTTTTTATTTCGTGTAAAATATATGTTCACAGTAATCTTTTTTTAGTTTTTTTTTCACAGTAGTCTCTGGAACGTATCCCTCGTGCAAAAACAGAATTAGGTGTACATATATTTAGGTGTGTGTGTGTGTGTGTTTGTTTGGTTGGTTGTTTATTATAACGCAGACTTTACCAAGATGTGAATGAAATCCTCGTATGGAATATATTATATTTTTCATTGTGTTAGTTAAATATAATGGTTTAAGAGATTTGTGACTGAAGGGCCTTGATGTAATTAAAGAACTTTCACAGGGAAATAGAACGGCTGTTTACACGGATGGCTCCTCTGATAGATATCATAGTCAGGATGGTGCTGGTGTTCTCTTTATTCCCCAAATGATGAAAAAAACTTTGCCCAAAATTCACACTGGTTCAGTTGCATGAAATTTCCCTAGTGAATTAGTTGCAATAAAGAAAGCACTTTTTTCTTTGTTTGTCCAGTCCTGCCGTTTAGTCAACAGAAGGGCTCGTTAAATATTCCGACTCAAAAACAGCCTTGGAAGCTATGAGAAATGGGGATACCTCCTTAACCCACAACATAAGTTATCTACTTCGTCAACTTCATTGTAATGGAAGTCCAGAAACCTTCAATGGATCCCTGCATATGTCAAAACTGAAGTTAACGAATGTGATCGCTGGCCAAGGAGCTTGGCCAAGGCCTCTTCCTCCATCACACTAGCAGATGTTTAACGTAGTGGCCAAGTGCAGATTATATCCAACCAGCTCCTAAAGAAACCATTCATTTCTGACTTTAACTGTTCCAGAACAATTGCTCCTACAACAGCTAGAGTAAGAACTAGTCACTTTAAGGCAGTGGTCCCAAACCCGTAGAAGTCTGCGGACCACTAAGCCAGAAACTAAACCATGTGCGGACCACCACCACCTCCCACGGACTTGAGGAGGGGGGGACCTTCCGGGGGGTATGGGGGTATAGAATATCTCTCATGCAAAACGGATGCAGGGTTAACGTACTCACATTCTAACTTATCATATTTTAATAATAAAATAATTATGTTAAACATTTAAGAAATTTTAATTCAACACCTGATAAACAAAGGATATATTTCATCCATCTATTTCAATGAACATTACTTTCAAAATCCCCGGTTGTTTGGACACTTTTTATATGTGGTGCCGATCCACTCCCGAGGCTCTCGAGGACCACCTGTAGGTCCGCGGACCACCGGTTGGGAACTACTGCTTTAAGGGTAGGAAAATCCACCCTGCACAAGATCCATTATAGACTGTCCATTATGAATTGTTCAAATATACATTATCAATGGTCCAGAAACCCAGCTTTCTGAAGAACATATCCTGGACTATCCAGTCATTGCGACTTGACTGTCCTTTTGCAATCTCGTTTTGTCACTGCAAGAACTCCTCTACAGCTAACAGGTACCTCTTCTCGCAGCCGATGTTATTCACGGTTTTGGTTCAGTTTGAAACATTTTTCTTCTGCACTATTCCTAGACACGACAAGAACATCAACAAGAGATTTGTGACGAACCTCTGCCACAACCAGGTTTCAAACCCGGATCTACCATTATTGGAAAAGTTGTTGTAGTAAATTAAACTTTACCACAGATAGGAAAGTATTGCATTTTGTTAATTTCATTTCTCTCATATTATCATTTCAATTATTTGTTTGTTCACTTTCTAACCGAATATGTTGATTTTTTTTATTATTATAGATGATTTTCACCTGCATCCCGATGGTCCAATGTCACTCTAATCAACAACATGGCTACTCTACTATAACTGTTGGCAGAAGAAAAAGGATGTAAATTTTGTTAGTTTTTACAGTATCCATGTATATAAAACAGTTCCGTGACTGACTGACAGATGCTCTACTATAACTGTTGGCAGAAGAAAAGGATGTAAATTTTGTTAGTTTTTAAAGTATCCATGTATATAAAACAGTTCCGTGACTGACTGACAGAAAACCAACAGACCAAACAGCTGGACCTAAAGGCTGAAATTTTGCATGGCGATTCTTCTTATAGTGTAGGGGTGCACTAAGAAAGATTTTTGAAAAATTCTCCTTAGATTTTCTTAAATTAAATTTTTAAGCTGTTTTTGTAACTTTTTTAAGGTTTTCATTTAAAATAATAATCTGAGGATTTATAAAATTTACATCACGAGAAAGATCATAAAAATACCTTTAAAATGAAATCTCTTTCGGATCTTTATCTCCATTTTCTGATTTTCGGTGAATTTTTAAAGATTCATTTTTAGAATTTAATTTATTAAAGGCTGATCACGTGGTTTCTTTTCTTTTTGTGATACTTTAAATACATTTTGTGTCACGTGCATAACAACGAAATAAATTGACAAAGAAATATTGAAATGTGGTAAAAGATAAGATTGAACCACTAGACTCTTTAAGACGGAAGTTTTTTAAGAATTTAACCCAAATTAGTATGTTTTATAGACATTAAAATTGCATACATACAAATTGCTACATACAAATTAATTGCATACATTGACCGTTGTATTCATTTTATATATATATATATATATATATATATTGGCATTAATTCATACATTGACAGTTGTATTTAATTTGAATGTACTCAGTAGCGAAGCACGGGTATTCAGCTAGTAACTTTATAAATCCTAAAACTGGCGTTAGTCAAATACAGAGATCCTTTTCATACAAAATAAAGTAAAGCTAATTGATGTTTTCACGTACTGAATTAATATTATTAAGCTGGGATTTAATAACTTTCTTTGATGTCATTACGTTTTATTTGAGACTTGCAAAAAAGTCAGATTTAATTATTTTTTATTTCAAATATTTCATTAATTTATTTTCCTAAGAAATAACTCTCATATTTACTTTATAATTCACTTTCTTTTTTTAACCACTCTAACAAAATGTATTTCTCTTTAGTATAAGAGAAAGTTTGTTTGTAAAAAGTAATATTACCTAGTTAAAAGTATTTACTCAGCAATGAAACTGCATCTGCTAATAACTCTTAAGTTTCCGATATTGATAATTTGAAGTAATCTAAGAAAAATCCACTCTCAAAATAATTTAAATAACCCGCTTTATACAAATTAAATAGAGAGAAGTGTTTTTTCCCCCTTAAAACGAATAACTCTCAAAAAATCCAATAACGTTTTATTAATTACACTTCATTTCATTGCACAAACTCATCGGGCGAAATGAAAGAGTTCGTTCACTAAACGAGCAATATTTATATAGCACGAGAATAAAACATGACAAAAAAAATGAAATAAACTTTTTAATCAATCTCACAATCCTTTCAACTTCATTTTAAAGCGCAAACTACTTAGAAATGCAATTATTCAGAAGCAAACGCTACAGAAAACTAATTACGGAAGTTCAGGAAAACTTGCGGAAAAAATTGAAAAAAAAACATAATTAACGCAAATAAAATGTAAATGCAAAGTAATTGTAAGAATTAGATTGTTCACTGTGGTTAAGTAATTGCTTAACTTAATGAAATATTTAATTATAAGAAAGATATTTACAAGGAAAAAAAATAGGCTGTTACTTATTGAGTTGACATCTTCATACACAAGGGCAAGTAGGAAACATTCTAAACATGTTTGCTGTATCCTAAATCTACTGTGTATCATGTTTCTTAACTAATAAAGCACTTACACTAAATAATTAATCTAAAGATCTTTTCTATCGCAACAGATTTTTCAATAAAAAAAATTACCCCTTTTATCAGAATGTACCTCTGTATACATATTACATAAACGTACACTCATATTTCCATTTACCGTAATGATGAATTCTTTGTAGCATACAAGTTAAGTAGAGGCTGCAATATCAATGCACTAGTGACAGATGAAACACAAACATTTATAAAGCGGGATGCTGAGCATAATTTGAAAAGGCGGTGGCAACAAAGAAAAGTGCTCATTGAGGTGTAAGGACAGATGATGTACTTAATTCTCATTACCACCTGTATAGAGTGATATAAAATCTGTACATAAGAGATATGATGGGACTATTTATCCTGCATCATGCCATAACTGCTCCAGATATATTGGAGGTGTGAGGGGGGGGGGGGGGCGCCATCGAGTCTGTCTATCTGAAGGCTTCCCAAATGCTCGTAACATCAGGTGATTGAGGTACCCATGATAGAGATGTTGTACTTCGTCATCAAGATCTTCAGATCGAATGAAGGCCTTATTTGAATAGTGATCCAACTCTATTCTTGTTCATTTTGGGATACAGAGCCATAAAGTCTAACGAGTGCTGAGAAATGACTGCTGAAGTCTGACTTGTAATGCCCTCTGTTGGCAGCAGAAATAAGCTGCAGGTGTCCCAGTTTTAAAATAAGATAGAAATGACTTGTATGAACAGGAAAGTGAGGCTAATTCCATTTTTTTCTAAAAAAAGGGAGCTGGACCACTATTCAATTAAGGCCTTCATTTATTGAATCATATATTTTCTTACTACTCGAAACGTATTAATTTCTTTATTACTCGAAAATTTCTTAATTAACACGTTAAAACTAATTAAGTCTTTTTTGATAAAAAATCAAATTTCCTTTATCATATTTAAATTAAAGAAGAGTAATAAAACTGAGTTTCATTTCCTGAAAGAATATAAGAATCTTAAATATTAAGAATTATTGTGAAATTAAAAAATAAAAAGTAGTAGTTACTTTAAAACAAAACTGTAATTATGTATGTGCTTAAATTAGTCGTCTTTTATTATACTCTAAAAGGAAAAGTTTTTTTAACTTTATCTTAGAGTTTCATCTAATTATGCGTTCTCTGTTTTTTTTTTTTAACTTTTGAAAATTCCTTTGAAAGTTTAGGAATAATAATCAAATAGTTTGCGTTTAAAAATTAGATAAAAATATGTCTAGCGTTTCAAAATTTGAGAATTGCACTGAAGAAGAAGGGGGTGGGCGGGCGGCCAATACAAGATTTTTTTCCATTTATTCATAAGAAAGGTTTGACATAAAGCTTAGGGTAAATTAATTCAGAAGTAAATAAATGGTTGACTTTAATAGTTAAAAGAAAAAGAAAGTCACTTTTCTTTGTTTATACCATAAACATGTGCCTGTAGCATTATCAATATTGCTCTCAGCTGAAAGTGAAGTTAATTGTTATTTTAACAAATATGTAACATATCAGGTTGTATAAACACTAACTTCTTAAATCCACATACTGTTAATTGAATTAATTTATGACTGAACAAAATTTTGAGAAATAGTTATAAATACTTTTTAAAGAAAGGTCTATTACTTTGATAACTCCATGTATATTTCCTTACCGCCTTTATAGACGATAAAGAAATATCTTTGGGTTTATTGACTTTATGAGTGAAAATAACGTCAGGGAATCACACAGAATTCAAACATATTTCTTTAGTGGTAATGACTGAGGAAATTCCTATGAAAAATAAACTTAAAAAACAAGCAAGATTTTGCATAAAACCTCAAAATAAACTTAAAAAGCAAACAACTTTTGTGTAGAATTTCAGGGTGTCAATACACCCTAAAATTTTCCTGTCAAATACCGGTGCTCAAATTTATAGGGACTCTATAAATAGGCGTTTATGCAGCCGAATTTATTGATAAATTGGCAGATTTGTTTTCTGACTTTTTTAAATTTCTAATAATAAAATTTTACAAGATAAGTGCCAGTCTGAGACATATTAACATACTTATTGAGAAATATTATGCTACGCATTAAAATTTAATAGTTTTAAATAAATGGTTATCAATTAATCGTAGGATTTATTGATATTATTGATTTATAATCTATATATATAAAACAGTTCCGTAACTGACTCATACATTCATTCATTCACTGACTGACTGACATACAACGCACAGACCAAACCGCTGGACCTAAAGGGCTGAAATTTTGCATGGCGATTCTTCTAATAGTGTAGGGGTGCACTAAGAAAGATTTTTCAAAAATTCTTCTTAGATTTTTTTAAATTAAATTTTTAAGCTGTTTTTTGAACTTTTTTTACGTTTGCATCTAAAATAATACATTGAGGGTTATAAAATTTATATCACGAGAAAGATCATAAAAATTCCTTCTAAATGAAATATTTTTCGAATTTTTACATCCATTTCCTGATTTTTAGTGAATTTTTAAAGATTAATTTTTAGAATTTAATTTATTAAATGCCGATCACGTGATTTCTTTTTCTGGTACTTTAAATAAATTTATCGTCACGTGCAAAAAAAAAAAATAGACAAAAAAATATTTTTTTCTTGCTAATGAGGCAGACGATTGGACTTTATTTTGTCTATAAAAATATCCCTTACGATTTTTTTATAAATATGTTTTTTTTACATCAATTGTATACATTGATCGTCGTATTTATTATAAATATATATATATTTATTTTTTTTTGGAATTAATTGCATACATTGACCGTTGTATTTAATTTCAATGTACTCCGTAGCGAAGCGCGGGTTTTCAGCTAGTAATCTATATTTATAAAACAGTTCCGTAAATGACTCATTCATTCACTGACTGACTGACTGACTGACATACAACGCACAGACCAAACCGCTGGACCTAAAGGGCTGAAATTTTGCATGGCGATTCTTCTAATAGTGTAGGGGTGCACTAAGAAAGATTTTTCAAAAATTCTTCTTAGATTTTTTTAAATTAAATTTTTAAGCTGTTTTTTAAACTTTTTTTACGTTTGCAATTAAAATAATACATTGAGGGTTATAAAATTTATATAACGAGAAAGATCCTAAAAATTCCTTCAAAATGAAATTTTTTTCGAATTTTTACCTCCATTTCCTGATTTTTGGTGAATTTTTAAAGATTAATTTTTAGAATTTAATTTATTAAATGCTGATCACGTGATTTCTTTTTCTGGTACTTTAAATAAATTTATCGTCACGTGCATAACAACTAAATAGACAAAAAAAATTTATTTTTTCTTGCTAATGCGGCAGACGATTGGACATTATTTTGTCTATAAAAATATCCCTTATGATTTTTTTATAAATATATATATTTTTTTCTACATCAATTGTATATATTGATCGTCGTATTTATTATAAATAAATATATATATATATATAATTTTGGCATTAATTGCATACATTGACCGTTGTATTTAATTTGAATGTACTCCGTAGCGAAGTGCGGGTTTTCAGATAGTAATATTTATAAACATATTGTTAAATATCACTGTCTGCAAAAGTTCTATACGTCTCAAAAATAATTTATACACGTATCTTTCGTGTTTGTATAGAATTTAAAGGTATAATAATGAAAGCGATTTATATTTTTGTGTGTAACGGATTTATTTTTCCCTAATTTTGAATTTTAATGATATTAATGCGTTTTCCTACAATTTTTTAAAAATCTGTTAAGCATATATGATCACAAAACGTAATAAGTGCATTTTTTATTATTTGAATAACACTTTCATTGTAATTTTTCTTTGAGAGTTGGTCATAAAAACCAAGATGACGATAATAAGTCTACCTGATAAAAAAATAAATTACTACAAAATGATAATAAATTTAGATTATAAGTAGTAAATGCTAGCATAAAAGCAATTAAAGTAAATAAAGTAATAAGAAATTAATTTAAATTAAATGCAAAAACTAACCGATACGTTTACAAAATAATTTATTCAAGCATTTAAAAATTTGGACTGAAATATGCATGGCAATTTTCGGAAAAGTAATTAAAAAGATCTGAAAAATAAAAATAATAAAATTTAGATTAATTTCTTGAGAAAATGGCTAATATTGTGATCAATAATTTAACTTCATAAACAACGTTAATGACTTACAGTTAATTTAATAGAAGAAAGAATGAATACCATTTATCCACAATTTTCAATATCTGATATCAGACAATCATTTCGACAGGAAACCATTTTATTATTCTGAACATCCTGAAAATATTTCCACAAGGTTTAGTTTCTCTTGCCTTACCATATTAAAAATGATGTCGGCATATTTAAGTTTAAATACTAATGTCTTTTAGTAAAGCTACATCTTAATTTATAACTACAGATCTTTTACAAAATCTTTTTCTTTATCGAACATAAACACTGTTTTTTAAAGATCTACTTTTCATGTTTTTTCAGTAATATAAATTTATTATGTTGTGGTGATTACGTTCCTATGTGATGCTCCCATGTCACTTGTCACGTATTTGTTCGTCAATAAAAAGAACACAGGTCTAGAGTTTTATGAACATTCATAAAATTTTCAATAAATGCCACCAATTACATTTTATGGATATTTTTACGTCCAAAATAAGTGGAAAATATTTATGCGTCAATATAAATTGCTTGATAAATTATTAGTTTACGCAGGCCGAAAAAAACACAAATGTATTACAGGCTTTGCAATTTATTCCCAGCTCACATAAAAGATATACTTCATACCTGTTATTGAATATATTATGAATTTTTATGCTGTATATACATCATAACTGGATTATTTTCCTGTATATCTATGACTGGATATGATACGCAGGAGCATTTATAGCTTGGAAAAATCTAAAAATAGATTTCGCTAGCCGAAATCGAACACCTTTTTCTCTCAAATCTTATTTAACAAATGCAATAACAATTTTAATTCATCAAGATGTAATATTCATCGTTCATTTAAGATGTAATATTTTAATAACTAACTATTTGAATTTAAATATTACAATACAAACAAGTGATATTGATTACAAATGATTGTAATGTAAAATATTACATTACAATCATTCATTCGTTCATTTAAGATGTAATATTTTAATAACTAACTATTTGAATTTAATATATTATGAAAATTTCATCAGAAATATACACATTTGATTCTATTATCGATAAGGAAGCTTTCTTTTTCGTTGAAGTTATTGATAACAAAAATTAAGACATTCCTCTGTTCCTGTTTTTATTTAAATGTCTCTCCATTATTGCATTCGAGGAAGTGAAACCTTCCCTTTCAAAATGATAACAACGATGACAGCTGAAAGTGTTACTCTATTTGTGTAACCACAAATCACGTGGACTTTCATATATTTAACTACTTTTCGACCTTATGAATTGATATTGTTGATTTTTTTTTTCCAAAAAACAAATGGCTCGCACATCGGTTTGAAAGATAACGGAAGACGACCAAATTTTTTCGTAAAGACCATTCATTTACCGAACCAAATTTCGAAGTTAAAGAATATTTGAGGTGAGATTGCTGTATGTTATCTAGTAATGTACTGGACACATACACAGATTTTTCACTCCCTCCAGATATTATTCTTTTAAACCTGATTGATAATTAGCACTATCAAGGAAAATTTATTGCTGGTTTGAATGGAAGATTTATTGCTGGTAAGTCATTAAACGAATGCTGTGCCTTCAATACCATTTCTTTTACACTTGAAAACGAATTGAAAAGCTTTAAAACTCAATCTACTTACTTGTTTTTTTCGGACAATTGGATTTATATCTACTTCCCAAGGAACGATAACGATCCCTTTGATTTCCAAATACAATATTTGTCACTGGAGTAAACTCTTAACTACATTACTTATTAAAAAGGCCCAGAGCAGACAAGAGGTTTGGCCGAAGAAATTCGGCGCTGAGGGTACTCGGTTCGAATTCGGACTAGTGCAACCCAGTGTCTTCGTGTCTGTGCCGGATATGTACAATTTAAATCAGTAGTTTTAACACTTAAATGTATCATATATATGCTCATGGATGGAGATAATACGGATACCATCCAATATGTGCGTTATAGTGATTTTGATGTGCATAAATTATCCTCAGTATAATTTATCGTTGTTTGAAAACCCGTTCCATAGTCTAGAATATTGAGGCTTTCAGTTTAAACACACAACTATTACACACGCACATTGCATTATGCTATGTCATACACATACAGAGTGACGCACCCAGGATTTAATCTTGGGGGGGGGCGAGAAGAACGGATAAAAATATTTATAATGCAAAATAAATATTCATAATGCAATTTATATTTTTTTGGGGGGGAGGGCCAGGGCCCCTAACCTACCCCCCCTTGGGTGCGCCACTACACAAACAAACACACACACACACACACACACACACATATATATATATATATATATATATATATATATAATATATATATATATAATATATATACAGTGCCGTAACTAGGCACCCGCCCAGGGCCCACTTGGAATGGGGGCCAAAATGCTGTATTTGTTTTATCATTTTCCCAAACCTAATTAATTAAGGAGCCCAAATGCAAATTCTTGCTCAGGGCATATGAATGGCTAGTTACGGCATATATATATATATATATATATATATATATATATATATATATATATATATATATATATATATATATATATATATATATATATATATATATATATATATATATATAATAAATACGACATCAATATATACAATTGATGTAGAAAAAAATATATATATTTATAAAAAAATCGTAAGGGATATTTTTATAGACAAAATAATGTCCAATCGTCTGTCGCATTAGCAAGAAAAAAAATGGCTTTTTTTGTCTATTTAGTTGTTACGCACGTGACGATAAATTTATTTAAAGTACCAGAAATAGAAATCACGTGATCAGCATTTAATAAATTAAATTCTAAAAATTAATCTTCAAAAATTGACCAAAAATCAGAAAATGGAGATAAAGATTCGAAAAAGATTTCATTGAAAAGGAATTTTTATGATCTTTCTTGTGATATAAATTTTATAAACCTTATTATTTTAAATGCAAACTTTAAAAAAAGTTACTAAAAACACCATAAAAATTTAATTTAAAAAAATCTAAGAAGGATTTTTCAAAAATCTCTCTTAGTGCACCCCTATACTATAAGAAGAATCGCCATGCAAAATTTCAGCCCTTTAGGTCCAGCGGTTTGGTCTGTGCGTTGTATCTCAGTCAGTGAGTCAGTTACGGAACTGTTTTATATATATACATATGCATGCGTGTGATACGTATGTTTAATAATGCCTTAAATTTAGGTGTAGGCTGTCGTAAATATGGCTGTTTTTGTACTTTTATTAACTGTTAAATAATTTTTCATACAATGGAATCATAAACCCTTTCAAGAATTGCCAATCCCTGAAACGATTCTTACGCGAAATGATGTATTAATGTAAGTTCTTATGTAAATGCCTTAACAAATAAAGATGCTAAATATATTATTTATTTCCACGCATACTTTATTTTAGTATCATTAAGACAAGGCTTCATTTGTTGTTGTTTGTTTTTCTCTTAACAAACTCGCGTGTTTTCGAAACCAGCTTCATTTATCCCGGGCTGTTTTGACGCGAAAATACGCATTCGAATTTACAGCAAGTGGCGCATTTATTCTCGAACATCACGTGACTCTTTGGGAGGAGGGGGGGGGGAGGAAAACAAAGTAAGGGAGTAAAAAATGAAAGAATCGCGTGCCTCTTTTTAAATCAAATAACAAATATTCATTTTTATGTGAATAGCATTAAGAACAAAATTCGATCCCATATATTATAGCGAAGTGGGATTTTTTTTTTCATAAATTTCCTTTTCGTTTCAGGAAGTGAAAAGTTGGCTAAATCGTAAGTCAAACGTGAGGGAAAGAAAGCGTTAGTTAATTACAGATATTAAGAGAGGATTTTAATGCGTTTCGCTTTAAAAAAAAAAAAAAAAAAAACTCCTCAATTTTCCCAGGAAATGGAATCGAAGAAAGAGAAATTGAGAAAATTGATTTCGATCTTCAACCTTATAATATACTGTCTCCGAAATGCGGTATGAATTTCTGGTTTCTGGAAGATACAGTGCTTTGTTCTTTTTTTTTTTCAATTTTAACGGAAACTCTTTTTTGTTTTTTTAAATCGATCGCGCCGAAAAATATTGGATTTTTATAGGTCATCTATAGTTTTGCAAGGAATTTAAGCTCTCTGAAAGAACTCAAGCGTTAGCTTCATCTAAAACGCACGCAGGGTAAAGAAAAAATGTCAAATGGATTTCATCTCCCGGTTGAACTCCGAATTTTACGCCTGATAAATTAGTGATATGGAATCTTAACCAATTTTTTTCCCCGGTGGAGAGTAGGGATGAATTTTCTTTTCATCGCATTGTGGCTTCATTTTGGTTTCAATTTCCTGCAAGGTTTTCATCATTTGACGATGAATGCTTAGTTCAAGTTTAAATGTTTATGACTCTGTCTCAAGGATACTTAAAATTTTATATCCTACTAGTTTGTACCCATCAAAACAGGACGGCTGGATAATAAATAAATGTTATAATACACAAATTATACTCAACACATCATTGCCAAATGCTGAAAATCATAATATAAAGAAAAGGGAAATACACTCCAAAAAATTACTATTGAACCCGATAAAAAGAAAGAGGTTGACTTAACAGCGCGAAATAAACAATTTTCGCCAGGTTTTATCTTGTATCTCACAAACATAATTAAAAATAAAAATGGCTGAGAAAGAGCTAGAGAGATTCCTCGGAATAAACAAATTAACGTGTTCATGCGGCGTCGTGCTTTGTAAGTATCTAAAGCCAGGCTTAAGCATGTCACTGAGCATGCGCAGAAACAAATGAATGTGTTGATGCAGCCTCGTGCTGAGTGAGCATCTAAAGCCAGATTTAACCCTCAAACCGGTCCATGAATTTGTTGCCACTGTTAGGACTATCGGTCAAATTGACCCCCCAAGCTAAAAAGATGTCATTTTTGCGTTAATACGATGGAACTGCATGTTGATATTGTGCACAGGGTTGTTTGATTTATATTAGTGATGAATAGCGAGGGAAAAAATCATCTACACTTATTTATTTAATTTATTTTGATCTGGTATCTACATCATCAAATCGTAGGGCTCTTAAAATAATTGCTCAGATGTTTCTCAGACATAATTGCTCAAAAAATTAGCCTGCCGGTGATTGAGGTAGAGAAGACTGGTGTCAAGGCTTCACAGGACACTTTAAAAATCGCACAGAACACTGAAATCCCTATCAGGACCGGTAAGTTTGTTATTGCTCAGTGGCAATAACAGGCCTACCGGTCATTTTGACAGCCATACTTATACAAAATTGCAACTTACTGGCAAATGGCGAGCATTTGTGAAACCCTGATGTGCTCTCCCTGATGTCCAGGAACTGACTGAGGATGTCAAAGCCAACCAAGCGTTCACGGCTCTCCCTACTCCTGCCCCACCCCTTAGTTCCACCGCTGCCGGTCATAATGACCAGTGGACCGGTTTTAGGGTTAAACATGTCACCCAGCATGCGCAGAAAGCAATTTTTAAACGTAAATTATAGTTAATTAAGGGAACGGTGGACCTTTATTTGAGCAAATCTCGTCATAATAATACTGATTGTGTTATTGTAATATATATATATATATATATATATATATATATATATATATATTTCTGTAGATTATTAGTACCAAAATAATTTTTTTCAAGTAAAAAATCATTTATGAAGCTTCTACAAAGTAATTTATAATGGGTAAGTGTAGTAATAAATTTTAAATCTGTTTTTCTCAAAACAGATTTTCAAAGTTTTAAGATTTTTAAAATGCTCCATGCTACTTAATTTTTCTTCAAAATTTCATGAAATTTATAAAGAAGAATCCTGATGCTGTTTACAAAAAAACTGGGTATGCATTTTACAATTCGACTTCATTAAGGTAATTAAATTTGATCTATAACTTTTCAAAAGGCAAAATTTTGATCAAAATCGGGATGGAATTCAGAAAAAAAATCTCTCAAAAATTAACTATTCAAGGACTAATAAATAATTGATACCCAGATTTGTTCGTTATACAGTTTAAAGAGTTAAAAATGTAAAATCGAGGAAATATCTGAAAAATTAAGTAGCAAGGAGCATTTTAAAATTTTCTTTATAAATTTCAAATTTTTAAAAAAAATCTTAAAATTATAATGAGATTGGACATTTCTTTGAAGGTATTCTATTTATTGACAGTGAAATGTGTATATGTACAAAATTTCGTATCTCTATGATGAAAAGTAAATAAAGTAAACTTTAATGTCCACCGTTCCCTGAATAGAAACTGCGGTTACAAAAACCAAATTTGACACGTCTATAGATTAAAATCTTTCGTTTAAGACCAAAATGAAGAAATGGATGCAGAAGTTTTCTCTCACGGACTGCCCAAAGAATCGGCTTAGCAACTTAAATATATAGATAATTGCGTTGCTACGATTTAAATCTGAAGTAGCTAATACACTCATTTTGATTTAAATATTAACCGAAATTTTCTCCTCCTGGCCAATGGGGAAACAATCATCATGTCTCTTTGTTAGCATTTAGAAACTAACCCAGGATTTTCCCCTCAAGAAATTTTCTTTCAAAGTAAAACAACTTTACCGTATCGAAGACTGAATTACTTCTCTCTGTATTATTAATAACTGTGCTGAATTTAAATTCAACACTGCATACTGAATATTTTTCAAATACAAGGAACTTTTCATCATAGATGAAAAATTTTACTTTAGGATTTAAAATCTTTGTATGCGGAAATTGGCAAACATTGTCAGTTATTCCCATCAATCTTTTCAAAAGACGTAATTTGAAAACCAAAGACTTTTCTGTCCACAAGGTAGGTATGGTTTCAAAACAAACTTGATTTGCTTCAGTTAAGAATGGACCAAATTTGTATTTTCAAGGTGCTAAAGCGTATCATGCTGTGCCTTTCAATTGTATTATTCAAAGGGGCGGGTTATAAAGTTTATAACCCGCCCCCTTTCAGCCCAATAGGGCGCGGTGGCCCAGTGATCTGAACGTCTCTGGTTCATTGCTCGTCGTTGCAAAACCACCGCGGTGTTCACTAATGGTGGCCAGGGCACGTAAAATAGGTCGTGGCTGCAATGTCCTCCAAGTTCTCAAATTTACCTCTGGAGGTGCGGGGTCAAGTATTCCGGTGTCGCCACGACTCGGTTCAAAATTACGGGCCGATCATTTAGCCAAGTCGTACTCAGACCCTTGTGCTGCTAATTCAAAACAGGAGCCGCCCTTTCAGCTCATTAGCCTATTAGTACCTGGTGAATGGAACCAGGACTGGTCCTTTGGTTAAGTCGGACTCTGGAACTTGTGGTGCCAGTCGAAACAGGAGCCGCACCTTCATCGCCCATAGCATTCGGACTTGATCTGATGGTGCTGTCGGTCAAGTGGCATAAGCTACTACTACAACAACAACAACAACGATTTATATCAGTGGTTTCCAACGGGGGGAGTACCGCCTTCTAGTGGGTGTTGCAGAGTTTCGCGACTTCGTGAAAACGCACAAAGAAACAGGTATAGAAGGCAAGTTAATTGGAAGATATGATGGTAAAGAATAATGAAGAGCAATTTTAGGCAATGCACGAATCGCTGGAGAGGGCGCTTAGAACATAAAAGGCATAGAAGAGGGAAGAAGATAAAAGGAGATATAAAAGTGTTGCAAGTCAGGGAGGCAAAATTTATTGAGGGTTCTAAAAGTGGACCTCACAAGAAGAGAAGGATACCCATCCGTGGGAACATTGAAACAAGGGGTCAGGAAGATAGATACACCCCTTAACTAGGAATGGTCACCAAAGAATTTACAATTAAAAACCCAAGCGAATTGTGGCGTATGGATGTTGTAAAAAGGGACTGGGGACACCAATGAGATTTCAGAGTGGGCGGAAGAAAAAAAATTAAGTAAGGGAAGAAATATTGAGTAATAGAGGAGAGAAAGACGCTGCTTTGACAGATATAGACTGAAATGATTTGACGGTTGATAGAGATGGAATGAGGAGAGAAGGAGTCTGTTTAGATAGAGATAGAAATGATTTGATCGTTGATAGACATGGAATGAGGCTGGTGTTACGACATGAAACGAATATAGCCGAAGTTAGTCAGAGAGTTCGGCGTAGCGAAGGACGGCCATTGAAACGGAGTAGCCTATATAGAAAAATATTGAACACGATACGTCTGCCAACGAATGACGGGGAATGACGGGGATCTGACTCGGATTGACGTCAGATGAATGAGCGTCAATCCGAGACGAGGCCCCAGCAATCAACTAAAGCCCTGCGATCCCACCCTTGAGATGTCAAAGACCAAGATACTACTGCCATATGAACGATTTGCGACAGTGCCCGACGTATCATCAAACGGAGGTAATGTCTGTTATTTCCCAATTTGTCGTAAGCCATGCTACCTTGTCCTAAGTAATTAATGACTAGGTGATACCCGTCAAAACATGACGGCTAGATAGTAAATAAATGTATACTAATACACAAATTATACTCAACACATCATTGCCAAATGTTGAAAATCATAATAATGCGCAAAAACAAATTTCTGTGTTTAAGCGGAGTCGTGCTTAGTGAGTATCTAAAGCCAGATTTAAAAATGTCACTGAGCATGCGCATAAAGCAATTTTTTTTATTTATAAATTATTAAACAGCGTGAAACAAACAATTTCCGTGAGGTTTAATCTTATATTTCACAAACATAATTATCATAAAAATAAGAATGACAGAGAGAGATTCCTCGAACAAAAACGTGTTTATCATTAAAACATGTCACTGAGCATGCGCAGAAACAGTGAGTTTCTTAAGACAGATTTAAACATGCCTTTGAGCATGCGCAGAAATCAATTTTTAATTGTAAATTATTGCTAATTAATAGAAATTGCGGTTACAAAACCAAATTTGACAAATCTACAGATTACAATCTTTCGTTTAAGACCAATATGAAGTAAAATGATGCAGTAGTTTTCTCTCACGGACTGCCCAAAAATTCGGCTTAGCGACTTAAATATATAGATAACTCGGATATTGATAGATATTGAAGTAACGCTAAATATTGATCAAGTATATATAGGACGATAGTGCGCGCCATGTAGTAGAATGATGACAATAATTAATTAAGTGTGTTAAGTATATGCATTGGAAGAATAATTAGTAGTTAATTGAATGTGCAAAATCTGTTTAAAGTGTGATGATTATTTGATTATGAGTGCATACATATATGTGTTTAATATTCAATAAATTAATATGTCAGTGCAAACCAGAGTTATTTTCCATCATTTGGAGTCATAATGAATGCAATGTACAAACCACATCCTTGACCAATTAATCAACAATTAATGAATTAAAAATAAAATCCTAATTATAATATTATTTATATATAAAACTCAATTATATTTTCTATCACTCTCACAGTGGACAGTGAGATTATCCAGGGGGCACTGATGGTCCAAGGCATAATAAAGGGGTGCTCAAACTCAGCTACCATTAGTCCTGGCTGTAAAATCAGTTAGCGATACTTTATCCTGGATCTTAGGCTATAGTACAAAACTTTTTAACTGCATTTCCTCCATCCTATATAGTGGAACATGGGTCCAGTGTATTTGCAAATCTGTCTACTAAAAAGAGAAACAGACAACAAATTGCTAATCTCGGTGGTTCAAAAAATGCTGCCGACGAAAATAGTACCGAACGTTAATTAACTGATAGCAATACACCAAGTTCATTCTTCTCATTAGGATTAGTTTTAAAGTTTTTCGTAATTTTTATTTTAATATTTGCCTTCGTTATCTGCCTTATGTATGTGTAATGCGCATGTTGACTAAGTTTTCTTTTGAAAAGGGGGAGGTGTGCCAAATAAGTGTGAGAACATCTGATTTAGATTTTATCGACGACGGAAAAATTTGGCTGCAAACCTCCTGGCCTAAACAACTCAACTGGATTTTCAAGGTAATTTAACTGGGTGATGCCAGGTTATATCGTTTATATTCGGGGATTTCTTGGCATACAAGCTTTACTAAACTAATCTATATATATAAAAGAGTTCCGTAACTGACTGACTGTCTGACAGACAGATAACGCACAGACCAAACCGCTGGACCTAAAGGACTGACATTTTCAATGGCGATTCTTCTTATAGTGTAAAGGTGCACTAAGAAAGATTTTTGAAAATTCTTCTTAGGTTTTTTAAAATTTTTTAAGCTGCTTTTGTAACTTTTTTTAAGTTCGCATTGAAAATAATAATTTTGGGGTTATAAAATTTATATCACGAGAAAGATACTAAAAATTCCTTTAAATAGAAATCTTTTTCGAATCTTTACCTCCATTTTTCGGTGTTTGGGGAATTTTTAGAGATTCATTTTTAGAATTTAATTTATTAAATGCTGATCACGTGGTTTCTTTTCTTCTTGGGATACTTTAATTTTGCGTCACGTGCATAACAACGAAATAAATTGACAAAGAAATATTGATATACGGTAAAAGATAAAATTGAACCACTAGACTCATTGAGATGGAAGTTTTTTAAGAATTTAATTCAAACTAGTATATTTTTATGGATATTAAACATTGCATTCATTTACCGTTGTATTTTCTTCTATATTATTTTGTCTATAAAAATATACGTTATTTTTTTTTCGCATTAATTGCATTTATTGACAATTGTATTTAATTTGAATGTACTCCGTAGCGAAGCACGGGTATTCAGCTAGTTTTCTTATAAGGTTCTAGCTAGTTTCCCACTTTCTCTTCATTAACTAAACACATGCTGCAATCCTTTTAGTGTGGTTCAACGTTCAATCATCTGTAATTCTAAACGTTTGTATATTTGAATGGAAAGTGCGAGAGTATTCACTACCGTTAATTAGAGAGAATACCCTTCAACAGCGTATAGTGAAAAGCGAACAACAAGTTGGAGGTTCATTATATAGGGAATGATTGGGTAAACTACGACAGAAAATGTTAGGTCCGACTGATCTATAATTGAAATTCCCATGTTCTTGTCAATGCAGTTATCGGAGTGTGTTTGAAAAACATTTTATTACTACCATCAATATGGGACTCATGAAATAGAATCTGTGCAATCGAGATAAAATATATCATGCTAGCTGAAAACCCGCACATCGCTACGGAGTACATTCAAATTAAATACAACTGTCAATGTATGCAATTAATGCCAAAAGAAATAAATATATAAATTTATAATAAATTCGACGATCAATGTATACAACTGATGTAAAAAAAAAACAAAAAATATATTTATAAAAAAATCGTAAGGGATATTTTTATAGACAAAATAATGTCGAAGAAAATATTCAAATTAAATGTAATAGGACATACTAAAGAATATAGTACAGTTAATATAGTACAGTTTGAGGAACATAATATCTTTTATTGTATTTTAATATTTTTTTGGATAATGTCCAATCGTCTGCCGCATTAGCAAGAAAAAAAAATACTTTTTGTCTATTTAGTTGTTATACACGTGACGATAAATTTATTTAAAGTACCAGAAAAATAAATCACGTGATCAGCATTTAATAAATTAAATTCTAAAAATAAACCTTTAAAAATTCACTAAAAATCAGGAAATGAAGGTAAAGATTCGAAAAAGTTCTCATTTTAAAGGAATTTTTATGATCTTTCTGGTGATATAAATTTTATAACCCTCACATTATTATTTTAAATTCAAACTTAAAAAAAGTTACTGAAACAGCTGCACCCCTACACTATAAGAAGAATCGCCATGCAAAATTTTAGCCCTTTAAGTCCAGAGGTTTGGTCTGTGTGTTGTATGTCAGTGAGTCAGTCAGTTACGGAACTGTTGTATATAGATTGGTGTTACATTCTTTCATTAAATGTGAAGAAAATTTACATAATTTAATTTCGCCGGTAGTTTTATATCTTTTAAATAGCTATAGCATAAGAGATTCTATTCATATGTTAAAGCATGGTTACTAACAGAAGTTTATAATGCATATTTCGATCTCAAATAGCTTCGGTAAACTATACCTTTATCCACCTATTAAGTCCTGATATTGAAAAAAATTTCAGGTAGTCTCTTCTAACGAAACTACCGTGGGATATTAACGTAGTATTACTTATCGTTGCTTACATTTTTGTATGTGTATGTGTTATGTATGTATCTATCTATATATATATGTACATATATATATATATATTTACAGTGGAATCTCGATCTATCGTTTTTCAAAGGAACGACTGAACTGAACGATAAATGCGGGAACACAACAAAGAAATATTATCGTCGGGACTGAGTGAAATAAACGCCACATACGGGAAAACGATGATTCGGAGAACGATCGATCGCATTGAACGATCGATTCCATTGTATATACATATATGTACGTCAAAATTTTAACGTGTCTTGGTACTTTTCGGTTTAATTATTTACTGCTCGTCGAAACGATACAGACTGGATTTGGAACGCTGCCAAAATTTTAACTCGCGAGGACGGATGGACGGATGGTTTTAACATCTGAAATTTTTATTTTTCCAAAGGACCGTTATGCAGGAACGTAATCCTACGTTAAATAGCATTCGAGTCATTTGGTATAATTACCCACCCTCAACTTTGAACAAAATAGTGTAGATCCATTCTGAAATTTGCTTTTGTTTTGACAATTTACTTTCTTCTCGTCATGCATTCTAATCATATCTTGTGAAGATCCATTCTCCCAAACTAACAATCTTCTGCTCTGATATACCTCGAAGGTTTTGGTAATGCTATAAATTATCTTCAAGCGCAATTAAGTAAAAGAGATAGATAATGTCAGACTCACATCCGTTGTATATATCATCCCCTTTTTTTCTTGCATGAGTTCAAAAAAGAGGGGTTTAGTTTATTAAATAAAAAACCCGCCATTTATTAGAACCTGGAAGTAGAATTTCTGAACTTGTACAGTTAAATAAAGGAAAGAAAACCTTGTAAATATTTATTAGATATTTCGCAGCTACTAATTCTTAGCTTGATCGATTAGTCTAATTTTGTTTTCAAATGTTATTTAGCGCTTTAAAAACCTTCATCTAAAAACATAATCTATAAGTAAATAATTAATATTTCAAATAACGGCTTGTTGTGCCTAAATAATCATAGAACATCAGTATTTTGAATAACATGTAAAATCAACATAACTTTATACACGAAAATTAAATTATCAGTTTTTAATAAAAGATTTATTTAATAACTAATTAAATAATGCTTAATTATTCAATAAAATAACCGCCTTTTCGTAGAACCTGTACGTGTGTACGGCTAAAAATCGGAAAATTCCGTATGTAATAATTAGATATTTCTCAGTTTCTAATTCTTAGCGTCAGACACTTTCTGTCCCTGTTCTTTTTTTTATACTATTCAAAAGAATCATAGAACATCAGTATTTTGAATAACATGTAAAATTGAATATTAACATAACTACATACACGAAAATTAAATTATCAGTTTTAAATAAAAGATTTAATTAATAACTAATTAAATAATGCTTAGTTATTCAATATAATAAACGCCTTTTCGCAGAACCTGTAAGTGTGTACGGTTAAAAAAAGGAAAATCCCGTATGTAATAATTAGATATTTTTCAGTTACTAATTCTTAGCGTGTTCTCAGACACTTTCTGACGCAGTTTATATTTTTTATACTATTCAAATCTTATTTAGCGTATTTAAACATATATTACGTTATGAATAACTATTTTTATTCAGATAAAGAAATTTTGTAATTAAACAATCATAAAATATTAGTATTTTGATTAATAAGTAAGATTGAATGTTAATATACATTCATGCACGGAAATACTTTATGGTCGATTCTGTCAATTTCGTGAGATTTCGTATTTTTATCTGAAACTTTAAACCTTTAGCGTACAGGGCTAATTTTCCTGATTCCCTCTTCAGAACGGAAAATTTCATACGCCCTTGTAAGTACGGCCCTTAAAGGGGTTATATATATATATATATATATATATATATATATATATATATATATATATATAGTAATAGAGAATATATACAGTATAATCCCGTTATAGCGAACCCGGTATATAACGAACTCACGGATATAACGAACGAAAAGTTTGGTCCCGCCGTTTACCTATTGCACGTAATTTAATTGCTATTGTGTCAGTTTAATGTAATCGATTTTAGTCGATTTAATTCATTAATGATCATTTTTAATAGATTTTATCATTTTTTAATACATCATTATTGAATACACATTGCAACTGATGAGTTATACATTTTGTGAACTCTAGCATTTTTCTTAACGGTTCGGATACAGCGAACTACCGGATAAAGCGAACAAAACCTTTGGTCGCTTGAAGTTCGTTATAACGGGGTTCTACTGTATACACACACACACATATATATATACATATATATATATATATATATATATATATATATATATATATATATATATATATATATATATATATATATACACATATATATATATATACACATATATATATATATATATACATATATATATATATATATATATATATATATATATATATATATATATATATATATATATATATATACCACATATATATATATATATACACATATATATATATATATATATATACATATATATATATATATACACACATATATATATACATATACACACATATATATATACATATATATATATATATATATACATATATATATATATATATACATATATATATACATATATATATATATATATACATATATATATACATATATATATATATATATACATATATATACATATATACATATATATATACATATATATATATATATATATACATATATATATATATATATACATATATATATATATACATATATATATATATATATATATATATATATATATATATATATATATATATATATATATATATATATATTTATATATATACATATATATATATATATATATATTTATATATACATATATATATAATATATAGATATATATATATATATATATATATATATATATATATATATATATATATATATATATATATTCATTCTTGGAATACATGCTATCCCACCCGTAAGGAGAAGGTTAAAGAACACTTCATTAAATTAAAGAAAAAGATTAATAATTATTTTTTAAATACAAGTTTAATAATGTTTAACAGAATCCCACGTGAAATATGGCTCCGTACTTATTCAAACGTGATATCCACAATTCGTCAAGAGATCCCAGTCGTGCAAAACTGTTTCCGCTATTTAAGCGGCTGGGCTATCGAGTAACGGGTGGTGTATTAAAACGTGACCTTGCAGCCGTAGAGTAAGTAGTTCTTGAAAGCTACTCAAGGTAAAGAGGGGAGTTGTGAATGAACTTCTATGTGTCTCTCACTCCAGACGGAGTCTAGATTTAACTTTCTTTAGTAAACTGACGCATCCGTGACAAATTTTTGTGCGGAATGTATCACTTGGCGAGTTGCAAATGGTTGTTTCGAAACCATTGAATTCGGAATCTGTTTATATGCCCGCAGACGTCTTACAACCTCGGTGTTAAGAGTATCGGGTTCAATTATTTTCGTTTTTAATAAGCGTGCGGTAGCGAGATGAAATTACCTGACACAAAATTGCGTATCATTTCTTTGGGGTGACAACATTCAGTTAATTTTGCCGAGTAAAGGGGAAAGGAATTTTTAATAATCTATATATATAAAACAGTTCCGTAACTGACTGACTCACTGACTGACATACAACGCACAGACCAAACCGCTGGACTAAAAGGGCTGAAATTTTGCATGGCGATTCTTCTTATAGTGTAGGGGTGCACTAAGAAAGATTTTTGAAAAATTCTTCTCAGATTTTTTAAAATTAAATTTTTAATCTGTTTTATCAACTTTTTTTAAGTTTGCATTTAAAATAATAATTTGAGTGTTATGAAATTTTTATAACGAGAAAGATCCTAAAAATTCCTTTAAAATGAAATCTTTTTCGAATCTTTACCTCCATTTTCTGTTTTTTGGTGAACTTTTAAAGATTAAATTTTAGAATTCAATTTATTTAATGCTCATCGCGTGATTTCTTTTTCTGGTACTTTAAATTAATTTATCGTCACGTTCATAACAATGAAATAGACAAAATAATATTTTTTCCTTGCTAATGCGGCAGACGATTAGACATTATTCAAAAAAATATTAAAAAGCAGTAACAGATATGTTCCTCAAACTGTACTATATTCTTTAGTATGTGCTATTAGATTTAATTTGAATATTTTCTTCTACATTATTTTGTCTATAAAAAAATCTCTTACGATTTTTTTTATGAATATATTTTTTGTTTTTTTTATATCAATTGTATACATTGATCGTCGCATTTAATATATATATATATATATATATATATATATATATATATTGATTGGCATTAATTGCATACATTGGTCGTTGTATTTAATTTGAATGTACTCCGTAGCAAAGTGCGGGTTTTCAGCTAGTTACAAGAACTTTTCAGCTAGCGGGTTTTCAGCTAGTAAAAAGAACTTTTTTTAAACCATGCTTTTAAATTTTCTGTTGAATCATATAAACTTGAAAATTCTATGCATCAATAGATACTTTTTTAAAATTTCTTTGATGAAATATCCCATTAACTTGAAAGAAATTATCAAAAGCGTAATAAAGAGAGCAATTATAAGCAATTTTCAAACAACAAAATTAACTGAAAATGAATTCAGTTCTGCTTAAAGATGGCTAAAAGTATTAAAAGAATGCATTGTCATCGTGTTCTGAGCTATTCTAAAAGTTTCAAATGTCAAGGTAGTCGGGAAGTTAGTTAAAAAACGATTGAAAGATTTGTACTGGACAAACACACAAACGAAAAAGCGAGTTAATCAAAACATGGTCAAAAAATCACTGATCGTTAAATAAATACATTTTTACATTTATATCATATACAAACATTGGGAAAAAGCTGAAAACCCACCTCACCTAATCATTTGAAAGCAGAATTTTAAAGTTTTAATTCGGAAAATTTTGATTTCAATTTCAGACATATTAGTTGTTTGTACAGTTTGAAACTATTTCAAAAATTACCTTAATAAAACATGAAATTATAAGACAGAGGTGGAGAACGCGCGGCCTCCGTGATCTTCTCTTGCGGCCTTCATAAAAGCTAGCACTTGTATTAATTAATATTTAATTATATAGATTACAACAATTTCCAAATCAATAGAATTAAATAAAGAACGGCATGAATGTATGTACAGTGTCGGCCAAAATAAAGTTAACATTTTGAAATTGTTGAATTTGAAAAGTCGCTATAATTGTAAATTTATCCAAATGAGCTTCGTTTACCTTGATTGTATGATACTTTAACTACACTTTATATGTAATTTAATGCTCAGAGTTTCTTAGCAATACTACCAGACATGTTATATGATCTCTACACAAAAACTATTTTCTTACTATTATTGTTGCGAATGACTCCATGTACGTTAAAACGTATTATTTTTTCCGCAAAAAAAATAAAATAATTAATGATTAATGTTGTAACAAGTTTTTATCCTTATGTGAATACAAAAATATTTTATATTGTAACTTTTTTATGTCAAATAATACATAAATAAGGACTTATTTTTTTTGTTATGTTTCTATATAATGCACTAAATTGTTAAAAATATACCTAACTATAATAATTTCATAAAAGTCGCATTTATAGGTTCATCAACTTATGCGGCCTCCTTTATCACTACCTAATTTATATGTGGCCTCTAATGGTAAAAAGATTCCCCACCTCTGTTATAAGAGGCATCACCCCCCTAAAAAATAACTAATTATTCCTACTATTTAGTCGTATAATTAACATGCATCTTTTCTCTTAAATAATCCCAATAAAATGTTTACTTTATTAAGTATATGAACATTTCAAATTTATAGTTTAAAAAGGTATTGCTTAGATTTTTATTATCTTTAATTAAATTCCGAGATTTTCGGTAAGGACTTAGTGTTATTTTTTTCACTTAAACGTAACGTCAATTATCGCAGAGTGGTGCCCTTCGCAGAGGGGAAATTTTCAATTTAATACGTCGCTCACGTCTCTGGAGTTTCCCAGAGTCTCCTTAAAAAAATAACCCCTACCGCGATGGGTCCATTGTTAAATCATTTCAGTTTCTTTTATAGAAGCGACAGCTTTGGGAAATTTCTTCGTTCCTCAAAATCGTCATTTTCACAGAGTCAAAAAAAAATTTCCACGATAATGTCTAGCGAGAATACAGAATGCTTGCTTCATATGATTTCCTTCAGCTGATTTAAAATAACTCCCTTTACCAAACTTGGACGCGTATATTAATTCAGTGAAAAAAAAAAACTCTGTATAAATATTAAAAAACTCTCAGTTCAACAGTTTTCCTTTGCCGCAGCTTGGAAAAAAATCTCAGCTGAAATAACATGAACAAAGAAGGGTTAGTATTGCATCATACGACATAAAAGCTTCTCTCGTTCACAGAGTTTAGAAAATAAATCAATTTTCATGATTATTTTTCAATATACTGAAACGAAAATGAGGATGTTACATTTTCTTTATGCATGTATGCATATTATATATAACCGGATTCTATTCACCAGTAGCAAAGCAAATGGCTGAACAGGTTACAGATAAACATCTTGGGCTTTGAAGAGACATTGTCAAAGGTAAGCACTAAAGGTACACTCACCTAAGCTAACGGCCCTACAATGTGGAAGGATAATTAGATGCCGTATTAGTAATAATACTGTGCGAAACATATTAGTCGCTTTGGAAAGTCCTAATTCAACATTTATTGAAATCGTGTAATAAAGGAATGTTACGGAATATGCCTTGAGTTTTGGAAAAACTGTTCTGTTTTTATTATTACTAATGGATGAAATATAAACCAGATCCATCAATGGCATCAAGGCGGAGATATCTGTTTAGCACACGACTCTTGGGCACCGCATAGTTAAGAGGCAAGCACTTTTCACAAAGTACCACCAGGGGCGGCATCTCGTACCCTCTTCCCATCCTTACAAACCTCACGAAGTGACTGTTCGATATATAGATTTAACATGCCCTTATCCGGCTTTCACGAGAGTATACAGTGGCGCTTATCGGTATTCGAACCGAGCACTCTCAGTACCTACGAGCTAACTACTAGGTAGCCCCAAGTCGAAATACTACTGTAAATCAACAAACTTCATACTAGCACGGTTTTTTAAAGAAAGTTGTAGCGTACTGGAAATATGGTCTTATTTTCTCCCGAGACCCCACAAGAGCTTGAAACACAGCTGCGTGATTTTCAAGGAATGTGTTGCTCGTTCCCACCAGTTCGGAACACGTGGGGGGATTAAGAAACGTGTTTTTCCACAGATGCGGCCAGTAAAGCTGTCATCTTAACGTTTCTGCAATGTAATAAAGTCCGGCGTCTAAGAAGAGCTGTCAGCCGATAATCTGCCGGCCCCTCCACCCAGTCTGAAAATCCAGACATTGGAGAGAGACGCTAGAGAACGCGGCCTGTGCGGATGTGTGTTTTAGGCTCCGTACGTTGTGAATCTGCACGGGATTTTAATTGAATATGTTGCACTGTTTAAATGTTAATTTTTTTTTGTTAATAAATTGTTGAGTTTTTGTTTTAAAAATTTGGCCTTCGTTTGTTAATTAGAACTCTGTGTTTCTTTGTTATGGATCCCATGGTAGTAATTTTTAGCAACGCCTCAGAGAGAATCGCCTTACCTACTTGTCGTGACGCTACAAAGTAATCAGATCGTACATCCGAACTGCATAAAGACAGCAAAAAACTTGCATGATACGACTTTACATGTTCGTGCAACCGTTGTTAGATAGTGTAATACAATGCCGACATAGGAAGTATCGATAAACAAAGCGCAAAGAAGTGCAGATTCTGGTCTTTAGAATTGTACAGCAATATGATTTTTTTTTTCTCACAGTTGTTCAATCACCTTCTAGATTAATTTCTTGGCGTGGTAAAATTGTGTTGTTTAGGGGTAGGTAAGTGCATGCAGGAAATTGAATAAAATAATAAAACATAAAGGAAAAGGAAGCAATTTCAAACCAAACTACTCATGAAATTCATTTATAATTATGTTGAAATATTTTAGAACGCACGGTCCTTCGGAAAGCAAAGTTCCAGACGCTAAAATCGTCCGTCCGTCCTCGTGAGTTATAATTTTGGCAGCGCGCCAAACCCAGTCTGTATCGCTTGGACAGACAGTAAACAATTAAACAGAAAAGTACCAAATTGCATCAAAATTTTGACATACATACATATATATATATATATATATATATATATATATATATATATATATATATATATATATATATATATATATATATATATATATGTATATATATATACCGGGTGGTCATAATTAAACTGACAGTGCTCACAGTGTTCTGTAGCGCGATCTATTTGCGAGAATGACGCCACATTTTGTAGTAAGCTTTAACAAGACGGGGGACGAAGGATTCCGCGAAAAAATAAATTAGTTCCAAAAGTCACCGTTAGGGGAATATTTGGCGCTGTGTAATAGAAAATAGAGTGTTAACAAATGCAAATTAATACGGAATAAAATTACCTTTTATTATGCACATTTTCTTATTTAGTTCAAGTGCAATATGGCAACACTTTTAAAAAAGCGTAAAATCTACATAAACACCGATAAAGTCTCGTGATCTGCAATATCACGTACGCTGAGCACAAGAAGAAGTTCTTTATTCAAATTTCACGTTACATCCATTGGCACAGTGCCAGCTGCTTGGGTTTTAAAAGGCAATGTGTTACGTTTCGAATCAATCGGATTGAAAGTTTATGTGCAATGTCTCCTTCTTTAGTCGAGCGTGCGTTACTGGTCAAATTCTTTTACTCAACCAACGCGTCAGCCGCTACTCGGCAACGCGTCAGCCGCTCTTCGTGCTTTTAGAAAGCACAAAAAAATGCGTAAAGGTAACGGTCCTGTGTCAGTTAATGGGCTAAAAGCAATGGTTGGGACGTTTGAGAAAACGGGTTCTCTGAAGGTTCAGTCAGGCAGAGGACGAAAACCTGTACCACAGGATACAATCGAAGCAGTTGCCACGGCGATTGTCGACAGAGGACCAGACAATATTGCTGCCACCTCTAGCGCTCGTGGATTAGCTCGGAATATGGATATGCCTTACAGTACGGTATGGAAAATCTTACGAAAGATTATCAACTTCTATCCGTACAAGATCAGCCGTGTACAGGAGCACTTGAACTAAATAAGAAAATGCGCATAATAAAAGATAACTTTATTCCGTATTAATTTTCATTTGTTAACACTCTATTTTCTATTACACAGCGCAAATATTCCCCTAGCGGTGACTTTTGGAACTAATTTATTTTTTCGCGGAATCCTTCGTCCCCCGTCTTGTTAAATCTTACTACAAAATGTGGCGTCATTCTCGCAAATAGATCGCGCTACAGAACACTGTGAGCACTGTCAGTTTAATTATGGCCACCCGGTGTATATATATATATATATATATATATATATATATATATATATATATATATATATATATATATATATATATATATATACAGTGGAATCTCGATCGATCGTTTTCGGATCCATCGTTTTTCCGTATGTGTCGTTCATTTTATCCAGTCCCAACGATCATATTGCTTTGTTATGTTTCCGCATCTATCGTTTTCCCGCATTTATCGTTCATTTCAATCGGTCCCTTGAAAAACGATAGATCGAGATTCCACTGTGTATATATATATATATAAATAAATACTTACATATATATAGATACATATATACATACAGACACATACATACATATATATATATATATATATATATATATATATATATATATATATATATATATATATATATATATATATATATATATATATATATATACAAAAGAGGTTAGCAACGATAAGTAATCCTATGTTAATAACCCGCAGTAGTTTCGATAGAAGAGACTACCTGAATTTTTTTTTACTATTTAGCTCTTGGCAGTAGCCAAGTGTTTCGAACATTGAATATAAAATTATGACGAGTGTCCTTAATTTGTATTTAATATACTTCTCTCGTTTTTCGTGCTTCTAGGATTGTTGAGAGCAATCTGTTTTAGTCAACAGTTCAAAAATGTTCCGTAACGTGAATCAAGAATTATAGTATTGATTGCGTGACAAAACAGGAAGAAGAAAAGATAAACGTCTGAGGTCCGCGTACGAGAAAGCTGCGAAGTAGCCGGTTAATGCAATTATGCTGACCGGAGAAACATCCGAAGGGAACGATTAACAATTAGGTCTTTTAAATGGGTTAAAGCACAATTATTTTTCTGATGGCATGATTTACGAATTCGATTTCCCTTCCTTACAAACTTATTTTACCTACTTTATTTTGCCGCTACTGCAACATTATCTATTAATAGGTTATTAGTATATGGAATTCGATATGTCAGGAACGTTTCGTAGACAACTTTACACGCTTTTTTGATATTCAATTACTGCATCGCTTCATTTTCCTTTAAATAATTACGATTTTTTTTTTACTCATAAAGCTTTTTACTACTATATTTTCAGCGTAAAGTAGGAACATCAAAATATAAGTTATCTGTATAGTATATAATTTGAAATAACAATCGTTGGTATTGTTTGACCATATTTTGCTGCCACCTGCCACATGAGGGTTGCATTTTCATGAAATTAAATGCCGCTCTGATTACAGGACGCGAATATAATAGGCAATGGCGTTAAGCAATGGCGTTAAGCAATGGACACGTATAAAATTCGCAATGGCGCCAAGCAATGGCGTTAGTTAATAAAATAAAAGATTTATTTCCCTTAAATCTAGAATACATGTTCAAAAAAACCTGAGTTTTCTTTTCATAACTATGGGACAAAAAGAAAAAAAACACACTTTCGCTTTGTATTTGGATATTATTTTAAAATAAACCTACCAATTAATTTATCAGTAATATGAAAACAATGCCTCAAAATTATTTCGTGTTTATTTAAAAATGTAATTAAATAATCCAATAATTAAAATTGAATAATTCAAATGATACTGAATGAATATTTTGCAAAACAGAGGGTGTAAATCTTATGGAAGACCCACAGATGAATATAACTGCATTAATAAACGATGAACTAATCAAGCGATGGAAATACATTAATAATAAATACAATAGTTTGGTGTCCACATTTTGCATTATTTGAGAATGAATAAAATAGAAATATAAATGCTTTTATTTTACCGTTTATTAGTCAGTTTGATTTTTGGAATGCTTTAAGACTTTAAACGCAAAGAATTCACTTTGAAGTTTTACGAATATCGTACTTCATCGACAATAATCCAATTGTTCGTTAAAACAATAAATCCCTGTCAGATACACACCACAAATTTCTCTCTTAAAAATATCAAAGCGCCCGAGGAAAATACATTGCTTCTGCGGTTAGAAAACTCTTTCCTAATATATTTTCCTACTTTTCAGGTTATATAATGAAAACATTTCAAACATTTATACAGAATCATTTTATCGTTGAGTTTATTTATATAATATATATTTGCTTGAGTGTAAGGAATAATAGTGACATTTAAATAAAAGGAGCTAGTTTAAATAAAAATCCAGAGTGCTAAGTATAAAAAAGGGTACGTTAATTGTTGCTTATACATGTAAACACTCAAATAATTTCAAACATGTAACATCACAAAAACATGCAAATATTATGCATTTTAAAAACCATTCAATAATTTCTTTATTCTGATGAATTTTCTGTGGATATGCTTTTTTGTTTCTAGTGAATACTCCCAATTTTCAAACGTAGATCAAATGAAAAATTATTTATATATATATATATATATAGATGTATATATATATATATATATATATATATATATATATATATACATAACCTTTTAAAATATTTCTACAGTCATAAATACCACATCATCTATTTTATGGAAAAAATTGAAATTACTTTTACAAAAAGCCTGTTTGATTTAGGAAAATGTAAAGCAAAAAAAGTTTTTGTTTATTTGCTAAAATATCTAAGTAGACACCTCAATATTCTAATGTACAAAATATTTTTAACGCTTTATGTTCATATATTAAGTGGAATTGTAAAAAAAAATTATTAATTTTGTAAAACGCTGGTTCGTTTTTTTTCCACATGATTAGACTGCACTCTTTAATTTTCATTTAAACAGGAATTCTACATTGTTATTTTGATAATAATTTTTTTTAAAAGTGTATTCCTAAGTTTAAACAGTCAGTTATCATTACCGAAGCAGAAAATTGACATTTGCGTAAAAGTAAATGTTGATATTTACGCATAAAATATTAACAACTATAAGATTTCCTCCCTTGCGTAAAATAAATTTATTATTTGCAGTAAACTGAATAAAAATACTTTACACTCATTCGTGAACTATTTCAAGCCTTTTAAAATACAGTAAATATTTGAGAAGCTGCAAGAATTCGAAAAAAATATTACAAAATACTTTTTTCTAATAATGTCATTATTGAATATCATTATAACTTTTGCATTTACAAAAGCTCACTACTAATACTTTTTTATGTTTTCTATTATTAACAGTTTCAGATGTCATCGGTATCAATATTCTAAATTTGTCTGAAGGTTAAAAAATGAAACGATCTGTAAATTTAAATTTATGAATAAAACACCTATCTACTGATACGATTATTATGGATCATGTACTATTTACTGTTTACATTTTACATACAATTTTTGTGTAAATTAATATTGAAAAGATCATTGCTTAGTTTAATTTAGCAAGGTTCAATAATTAACAATGTTAATTATTATTGATTAACATCATTGATTATTACATTGTTAATAATTATATTGCTAATTACATTGTTCATTAATTTTTGACATTGTTCAATATTGTTCAATGTTCCACAATTTAATTTACCTAAAATATAATTGTTTTAATTTAGCATGTATGACACTTCGAATGCTTCTTGTTAAAAAATTTAAGGGTACTCAGGACCCTTAAGTCGAGGAAATAAGGCATATTTTCATACTTTTTGACTCTTTGTAACTATTTCAATTTACTCCCAATTTTTCCAAATTTTATGTATATGTTAAATTGATATATTTATTTTAATAAAAAAATTTTCAACTCTCAAAATAATTTTAAATAATTTATTTTAAAAATTCTTTAGATATACCTTGTTTATTTTTATTGTATAAGTATTTTTATTGTATACTGGCTCGCGCGCAGAACTATGAAATTAATTTTACACTTACATGTATAATTCTTGTTTTGTATTTAAAATAAATAATTCAAAATACAATTGAACATAAAACATTCAACATTAAAATATTTTTTCAATTTTTTTAAAACTGCTCAAAACATGCTTAAAATTTCCTTAAATTTTTGCATTAATTTTCCCCTGAAAAAATAACAAAATGTGCAGTGGCTGCAATAATTATAGTCCAGACGCAATAAAATAACATGATTATGCAGTAATAAAAATTTCATGGAATTATGTTTCATAGTTTTTGAGATATAAGTTGCGGAATGATGCAAAATTACATTTTGAAAAAAATAAGTTTTAAAATTTTTCTTACCATAAACTTGATCAGTAATTAAATGTTTAGAATATCAATATCTCCGGAACTAAGCGGAATATTTTCATGCGGTTTGCTTTATTTTGTTCAGAAATGATCAGGCTTTAACATATATATTTTTTTAAAAAAATCCAATCTTTAAAGATTTAAGGGTAGTGAGTCCCCTTAAGGGGACAGTGGACCTTCAAACCAAACTTTTTTGTTTTGAATGAATTTGCTTGAAATTTGAATATGTGATTAGTACCATAGATATGTAAAAGTAGTTAAAATTTAAAGATGAAATATTAATAATTTATGAATTATGAAATATTAATTTTATCAAAAATTGGCCTAATAAAAAATGTTCCATGCGCATTTCTTTTGCATATAATATAGTAATTTTTATTTACAGAATACCTTATAGAACTAACAATTAAACTTATTGCTTATTTTAAGCATTCATTAAAAATTTAAAGAGAAAAAATAATAATAGTGAAAACACCCTTTTTATTACGCAAAATACCTATAAATCATCTTTTCAAGTACAAAATTTAGAAATTCTGAGCTACGGAGCATAATTTTTTTTCAATAAGATTTATTTGATATACAGTTAAGTATATAAAACTTAAATTTCAAAGCAATACGATCATTAGAAATGCGCCCGGAGCAGTTTGAATATTCGTATGACACGAAAATTTTTATTTTGAGAAAAACACATTTAAAGGTATTGCTATTAGTAACCACATAATATCTAAATTAAATACAAACGCCTGTAACTAGAAAAGTAATCAAAGAAATTAAAAATTCTTTTTGAAACACATTCCTACTCTTCCTTAGCTTCACAATTAAAAAAAAAAAATTAAAAAATCGAATTTTTGGACTAATTTCACAATTTTGAAAGTCCACTGTCCCCTTAATAGAACTACTGAATAAAAAACTTAACATTTCTAGTATTTTGTGTCTCTAACTTACCAATAGCCTCCAGAGCTAGCTCCTTATCCCTCGAGTACACCACTGCTGGTCCGTACACACCATCGTACCTAGCAGTCAACTCCCCGTCAGCCGTCACATCGAAAAACAAGATATAGGTTTCACCAGGATTGACGTCCGACTCGCACTTGCTAGGGTCTCCGAAGTTGGAAGCGTTCACCAACCGCCTGTTCAGCGCGGTCTCCAGAGGAGACGGCTTGCGCTGCCCGTAAATCCCGGTCACTTGCTCCCCGCCTTTCAGGATGTTGAAGACGAGGAACTCGGCGCCGTAGCTGTTCGTATTGTTCTTGGTCTTGTATACCGTCCTAGTGTAGGCCGCCAGGACCACTTCAGAGTCGATGGCCCGCTCCTCCAGGCCTTTCGGCTTGGCATCGTCAGACAGCAGGACGCAGGAGTGAGCGACTAAGGGCAACAGGAGAAGGAAGAGCGAAAACATAATGGTATGTCCTGGGTTAATTTAACAGACCAGCACTAGTCGCAGACGAGCACATCTAAGCATTTCTAAAAGATAGCGACGAGCAGTCAGATGGCCTGTAGCAAACCATTTGCAGGTTTATGGTGGAAGCATTCAAGTTTGAGTGTCAAACGACAGATACAGAACCTATATCTATCTAAATTTGCAGTTTATCTCTGTGTCCGGTGATAAATAGATTTTTCCTTATATCGACTAGCTTCAGTTTGAATTTATCTTACGTACAGTAAATTGGACTTAGGAACGCTAACTCTAAGTATTTTTCTGGATTTTTTTCCCTTCTTCTTTAAGTACTACTACAGTACCTGACTAGTTTTTAAAAAATGATATCGTTTTATTTAAGAAATTACTTCTAAAAAAAATTCGGCATCCAAAAATGAAAGTTACATTTATGGCAGACTTTTTTTTTTTTGTTGACTAGATTAATAAGGTCAGTATATCCATATAAATGAAAAAAAATTATTACAAAGTAGAATACAAAATAATATCTAGTACACAGTTAAGTAATAAAAATATCTTATATGACACGAATTAATATATTTTTTTTTATAAAATATTGAACTTAAGGGAAGAAAAAAAACCGTGAACAATATATAAAATCTAAATGCTGTATGTCGTAAGAAAAACTGATTGTTCCATACGTTTCATGGTTTGTTATTTATAGCATATTTAAGTATCTTCATTAAAGACTTGGCGTAACATTCCTCGAGGCGTGCGGAATGCTTCGAACACTTGCTTCCATTTCACACTTTAAAGTAAATCGAAATACTGATCACAGACGCTCTGAAAGTTATTCATCGAAAATATTTATCATAAAAATAAATCCGGCAGACCATTCTGAAGGATTCTTTCCAGGAGGAAAAGAAGAAAAAAAAAAAGAAATTCTACAAAATATTTATGTCGCACGAAAGCCAGCACTTAAAAAGACGGATTCCTTTTTTTCCTTTTATGCCATCGCTCGGACTTTCCAACTGAACAAACCTCTCAACACATGGCCCGTAGTACCACTGCCAGGCACTCCCGGAATCGACCTAACGCAAAGACTGTCGGCTACCGACTGCCGCTCCACCCGTCAGGGTTGCCGAGATTGGGGAAAGGGATGAAAGAAAACTGCCGCCAAACGCGATCTGACAGCTCGCCAAGCGTGCCCAGCCTGCCAAGTCGATAAACGATGAAGCACTCACGCTTCGGGGAGCACTGAATGTCAAGCTGTCTAGTAAGTGTTAGAGATAAGATTTCTTTTTCGAGGTAGTGCTCCTTCAAAACTCAGGCAGAATGACATCACGCTTACGTTTTCAATTTCTTTTCAGTGGAGGCAATCGAATGGAAGTGTAAATTTCAACGGGTAAATAATAACGGCAGAGGATTTCGCTGTTTTGAAAGCCCGTAGATAGTGTAGACTAATTATATAGTAAACTAGCTGAAAACTCGCACTTCGCTACGGAGTACATTCAAATTAAATACAACGGACAATGTATGCAATTAATGCCAAAAAAATAAATATATATATATTTATAATAAATACGACGATCAATGTATACAATTGATGTAAATATATATATATATATATATATATATATATATATATATATATATATATATATACACTGAAGTGCCACTGAATTAGGGATAGCAAAGCCTATGCAAATTGTGTAGCGCTGCGCATCATGTATGCGCAAGTGAGGGCTCTGTGGTAACTGCATATATAACGCGTACTGTGGTTGTTCTGAATTAGTTGTTGGAATTGCCAGTATGGGTAAACTGCCTGACTTAGACGCCTTCGATCGCGGACAAATCGTAGGTTCGCGAAGCATGGGCCATTCAATTTCCGAAATCGTCAGACAGCTAGGATTTTCAAGGTCGACAGTGTCAAGAGTATACAAAGAATACATGGGTGGTGGAAAAAAAACTAGCGATCGGGCAAACTGCAAAGGACAATTTGCCTTCACAGTGCGTGGTGAGAGACGGCTCAGGCGTATTGTACGTAGCCAGCGAAGCAAACATTAGCTCAAATTACCACCCAGTTTAATGACGGTGCCAGTCGTACAGTCAGTAAACGGACTGTGCAACGCTCGCTTCACAGTATGGGTTTCGGGAGCCGTCGACCTACGAGAGTACCATTGCTCTACACTCGCCATCGGGCTGCACGTCTTGCCTGGGCAAGAGAGCACAGAGACTGGAGTGTAGAGGACTGGAAACGAGTAGCATAGAGTGATGAGTCTCGATTCCGACTACTTAACGCCGACGGGAGGCTGAGAATATGGCGTCATGCTCATGAAGCCATGGATCCTGCATGCCTGGCTGGAACTGTACAAGGGCATGGTGGCTCAGTCATGGTCTGGGATGTGTTTTCGTGACACAGTTTGGGATCTTTGGTGCGTGTACCAACCTCCCTCAATGCAATTCTCTACGTAGAGTTGCTGGGTGATCACCTCCATCCATTTATGCTGTTCTGTTATCCGCACGGTAATGGAGTTTTCCAGCAAGACAACTGTACCTCTCACAAGTCCCGGTTGGCTACTGGCTGGTTGGATGAGCATTCCTCTGACTTCTCAATCATTAATTGGCCACCTAGAAGCCCAGACTTAAATCCTATTGAGCATCTTTGGGATGTTTTTGAACAAGGCGTGAAAGGCCATCACACAGCACCAAAGAACCTAACTGAATTATGGACAGCTTTAGCCAATATTTGGCAAGCCATTCCCGTAGAACGTTTCCAGAAACTTGTTGAATCTATGCCTCGTCTTGTGGCAGCTGTTATCAAGGCCAGAGGAGGCCCAACTCGTTACTAGGTAGGTATCCCTAACTCAGTGGCACTTCAGTGTATATATATATATGCATAAAATCGTAAAGGATATTTATTTTTTTTCATAATATTTTTTTGGATGTATTTTTTGGGATATAAATTAAATTCTAAAAAGAAATCTTTAAAAATTCACCAAAAATGAGAAAATCGAGGTAAAGATTCGAAAGAGATTTCATTTTAAAGGAACTTTTATGATCTTTCTCGTGATGTAAATTTTATAACACTCAAATTATTATTTTAAATGTAAAATTAAAAAAAGTTACAAAAACAGCTTAAAAATTTAATTTAAGAAAACTAAGAAGAATTTTTCAAAAATCTTTCTTAGTGCACCCCTACACCATAAGAAGAATGGCCATGCAAAATTCCAGCCCTTTAGGTCCAGCGGTTTGTTCTGTGAGTTGTATGTTAGTGAGTCAGTCAGTCAGTCAGTTACGGAACTATTATATATATATAGATACTAGCAGACGCAGATTTAAGGGTGCCTTGGTCGCATAATTTGGGGTTTGGATTTTAACGCATTTTTTCTGCACCGATTTTTTAAGGTGGTTTCAAAATGATTTGTTTCCGGAATTTGTAGAAATTTCATTTCTTAAAGTTTTAACCATACTCATGGCTAGAAGTTTCCTTTCCTGGCTTCTTTTTTTTTATTTTTGACGTAAATGCTTTCAAATCCCCTGATGAAAGTTGTGCAAAATTTCAAAAGGACACGTTGCAAGGAATTCTCGATGCATATTTTTAGATAAAGTAAATCATGAAAAAATTTCAGGTAGTCTCTTCTAACGAAACTACCGCGGGTTATCGTAACGTAGGATTACTTATCGTTGCTTACCTTTTTTGTATGTATATGTATACGTATGTGTTATGTATATATGTATCTATATAAATGTACGTATATATGTATACAGTGGGATCTCGATCTATCGTTTTTCAGGGGACCGACTGAACTGAACTACAAATACGGGAAAACGATAGATGCGGTAACATAACACATCAATATGATAGTCTGGACTGGGGGAATTAATTATACATGTGGGGAAACGATGATTCGGGGAACGATCGATCGAGATTCCTCTGTGTATATATATATATATATATATATATATATATATATATATATATATATATATATATATATATATATATGTGTGTGTAAAAATGTTTACTCATTTTGGTAATTTTCTGTTTAATTGTTTACTGCTTGCCCAGGCGATACAGACTGGGTTTAAAGCGGTGTCAAAATTACAACTCGCGACGCAGGACATCTGAAATTTTGCATTCCGGGGGACCGTTATGGGGGAGCGTAATCATGCGTTAAAAAACATTCAGAGATAAATAAAATAGAGACGTACACGTGTATGAATGCAAAACAACAACAACTTAAACCGTGTCTATAGAAGAATCATAGTAAATCCATCCGATATCTGTTGTTTGATTCTTAATGCTCTATATGATTTTCAGGTTTTGTCGCCCGTTTAGGTGGAAAAAGACAAAGAAATGTATATTTTAAGAATTTTGCGTCCAGGCTGTCTCAAAAGGTTTCTGCACTCCCAAACAGTGAATGTTTTATCGCACTGCAATTGGTGATTCAGCTTAAAACATGCACGTGTACTCTCATATTGTAATCAGTTACGAGAAATGCATATATAGTGCATGGATATATTACACTCTAGAAGAGATATGTATTTCTTCTGTACTAGATTTATTTTATATACAAGCGAGTGAACAATCTGTAGTTTTTATAAACTCTTCATTTTGGAAATGCATGAAAGGCACGGAATTATTCTACCCGAATGATAAATGCGACCATTTCTATGTATGAGAAATTGTTGGGTTTTCTACACGTTTCTACCTCATGAAGTGCACGTATCGAGCATGGTAACTGCCGAAAGGTGTAAACGTTGGAAAAACGCGTGACATTGGCGATTCTTTTGCTGTATCTCTTAGGGGCTATGGAAACTGTTTCAATTTTCAACGGATTCCTTTAAAAATTGATTATTTTATCATTTAATAATCTTAAATACACATCGTCAAAAAATCGTAAGAATTTATCAAAATTAGTTTCAATTACAGTCGAACCTCTATATATCGAAGTAGCAAATTGCGCGAAAAAAATTCGATATATAGAAATTTCGATATATAGAATTGAGCTTAGTCTTATCATAATTCTCCTAAAAAAATTAAAGCTAATTTTCGTATACGATACTCCATTTCTAATTTATATGCGAATCCTACTAAATGAAAGTTAATAACTATAAAATGAATTAATATGAAAGATTTATTGATTACTACATATCTTTAAAAAAACAATAGTGCAGACAGTGGTTACAATGATAACAGTTACATTCTTTAAAAGAAAAACTACGAATATCTTGCTGAACAGTTAGTTTTGCGGAAAGTTCAAATATAAGTTCGTATTTATTCACTCCACTAAAAACTTCACCAGGGACATTTTTCGCGAATTGAAGTCCACGACATATTGTTTCAAATGCCAAAAATTGGGAGATTTTATTCTAAAGTGGAATAAAACCTCCCAATTTGTCTTGAAAAAAATTTCGATATATAGAGATTTTTTCGATATATAGAAACAATTTTTCTATGTAATGAACATGGAGATTTGCTAAGAGTTCGGTATATAGAAAATTTCGATATAGGGAAGTTCGATATATGGAGGTTCGACTGTATTAAAATTTCAATATTTTAAAATAACATTCGATTAATTCAAAGGTTTCTATGCACATTTATTTACCCTGAAATGACGTAATTTTATTTTTTATAATGTTACTATTATGTCGAAATCAAGCTTGCCGTTTACTGTCAATATTCACTGCTTATATGGAGGAATGGTTTTCAGATTTGTTTTGCAACCCAAAATACCATGAGCCTTCAATTTTACACACAATGCTTTTACATTATATTTTATTACATTTGCTTATCTGTTCAAAAATTAATTAAATATTGTATTAAATATTGTATAAATAATTAATTTGAAACAAATATGGTGTTAGTAATGTTCATGGGACCTTTCACCCATTAAAAGTGCATGAAATTTTCAAAATTATAAAATAATGCCTTTAAAACATGTAATTGTTTCAATATAGAATTTGGAAACTTGAGTGTAATGAAAGACATGAAAACTGTTTATTATAAATGCGTTTATGACTGTACGACTATTCCTCATAGGACCGGGAAGATAAATACAGGGGTCATTCTAAAAGTAAAGAACGTTTGTTCCTCTAGTCATTTTTATTCAAGATAATGAAAGAAAACTTATTTTGCAACACATTTTGATATCTTACCTATTTTCTACGTAGTCGACGTTCAAACTGAACGATTATATATATATATATATATATATATATATAATCGTTATATATATATATATAATCGAGAATTACGCGGCTCGTCAGATCAAAACGTTCTTTACTTTTAGAATGGCCCTCGTATATGAATTCTCCCTTATGAAAGCAACCTTTCATACATGGAAAGTCACCTTAAAATATAAATAAATAATAAAAATTGTTTTAAATTTAAATATTTTATTTTTTTAGAAGAGAAAATATGCAGGACTGTAGCAAAATATTACAACCAAATGAGCAACATTTTATACATGATGCGTTACCTTGAAATGTAAATAAATAATAAAAATTATTCTTTTCAATATTTTTATTATTTTTCAGAACAGAAAGGATCTAACGACTATCGTAAAATCATTAACCATATTTGCATATCAAACTGCCTCGATCTCTAAACAATATATTATTCATGCAGTATACTAGGTTTACATGAAAAAAAAAGTTCAATAATTCACAGCCTAATATTTCTTTTAAATTCTCGTAAGTCTGATATTTATGTCTACTGTAATACACAGGACCTAAAAATAGATAGCGTTTCCAAGGTATTAAAACGGCAATTTATGCATATTTTATGCAAGGTAAAAAAAACCATGACATTTAAAAATACATTTTGAAAGACTTTTAATTTTATTTCCACTTTAGAGAGGAGACTGAAGTCTACGACTGTTTTACAAATACTCTATAAATATTTAACATTTTTCAGTATAAAAAATAACCTGTATGAAATATATAAGAATTCTTTTTAAGAGCTATGGTTATTTTTTTGTAAGAATTTTAAACAAGTCACTTGACTTAGTTCCGTTTGGTTGTCTAATATTTATCATTTTTTTCAATATTTAAAACGGAATGAATTATAAACATTCTGAACTTCAGCTCTAAGTAAATGCTTATCATTAGTTAGATGATGTCCTTGCTTAAAGCCTTTGATACATTTATTAATATATAAATTTTTATTCGCTTTTCTGAAATTAAAAAAAATTAAATTGGGGCTAAACTATCTCGTAACACTGTACAGTACTGCAATAGTAACAAAATATTGGGTTGTTCGGAAAGTCATTGTGTTTTTTTTTGGTGAAAATGAAAGGCGATTTCATAATCTATATATATAAAACAGTTTCGTAACTGACTGACTTACTGACTGACTAACTGACTGACTGACATACAACTCACAGACCAAACCGCTGGACCTAAAGGGCTGATATTTTGCATGGCGATTCTTCTTATAGTGTAGGGGTGCACTAAGAAAGATTTTTCAAAAATTATTCTTAGATTTTTTAATAAATTAAATATAGATTTTTTTAAAAATAAAATTTTTAAGCTGTTTTTGTAACTTTTTTTAAGTTTGCATTTAAAACAATAATTTGAGTGTTATAAAATTTATATCACGAGAAAGATCATAAAATTTCTTTAAAATGAGATCTTTTTCGAATCTTTACCACCATTTTCTGATTTTTGGTGAATTTTTAAAGATTCATTTTTAGAATTCAATTTAGTAAATGCTGATCACGTGATTTCTTTTTCTGGTACTTTAAATAAATTTATCGTTACGCGCATAACAACTAAATAGAAAAAAATATTTTTTTTCTTTCTAATGCGGCAGACAATTGGACATTATCCAAAAAAATATTAAAATACAGTAAAATATATTATGTTCCTCAAACTGTACTATATTAACTGTACTATATTCTTTAGTATATCCTATTACATTTAATTTGAATATTTTCTTCTACATTATTTTGCCTATAAAAATACCCCTTACAATTTTTTTATAAATATATTTTTTTGTGTTTTTTACATCAATTGTATACATTGATCTTTGTATTTATTATATATATATATATATATATTTTAGGCATTAATTGCATACATTGACCATTGTATTTAATTTGAATGTACTCCGAAGCGAAGTGCGAGTTTTCGACTAGTAGTGTATAAATATTTTTTTGAATTATATATTCTCCATTGGTACAATACCTTTTGCCATCTATCTGGCAGTAACAAGATTCCACACCCATAAAACCTCTGATATTTGCTGGCAAATAACTGATCCAAGTCATTTTTGATGTCCAAAATTGAAGTAAAGGTTTTGCCGTCCAAAAAAGTTTGTAGAGACCGGAACAAGTAATTTATCCGGAGGTGTTGGATCTGGAGAATATGGTGGGTGTAGTACAGGTGGCATCTTACAACACGGTTTCGTTACAACACAATAGGATAATTTGCAGGAACCCTCGTATAACACTGCAACCTGTAACACGGTTTCGCTCTAACACGATTAAAAAAATTACGAAAACATTTGTACAACACTGTACTCCTACAGCACAGTATCTTACAACACGGTTTCGTTCTAACACGATAGGATAAATTCCAGGAACCCTCGTATAACACTGCAACCCGTAACACGGTTTCGCTCTAACACGATTAAAAAAATTACGAAAACCTTTGTACAACACTGTACTCTTACAACACAGTATCTTACAACACGGTTTCGTTCTAACACGATAGGATAAATTCCAGGAACCTTCGTATAACACTGCAACCCGTAACGCGGTTTCGCTCTAACACGATTAAAAAAATTGCGAAAACCTTTGTACAACACTACTCCTACAGCACAATATCTTACAACACGGTTTCGTTCTAACACGATAGGATAATTTCCAGGAACCCTCGTATAACACTGCAACCCGTAACACGGTTTCGCTCTAACACGATTAAAAAATTACGAAAACCTTTGTACAACACTGTACTTCTTCAGCACTAGATAACATAATTTTTGTTTAACACATTTAAAAACTAAATTACATTAAAATAATGACGGGGAGGAATAAGGAACTATAGTGGCCTTACATGAAAATGTATAAACAAGTTAGACGTTGCAAAATATCTAAATGAAGAAAAAGGTTCTGAAAGTGAAGCTGATATCGTTCAACAGAAAAAACGTTCTCTTTTGATTCTACTGAGCAGTGACGAGGAAGATTTTTATTAAATTAAGGTCGCATTAAATTAAAATAATATTTTTTGTTTCTTTTCGTTTTGTGTTATACATACATTTATATTTTTAATAAAAACTAAGTTGCTTATATGGAATTTAAAAAGAAAATGTTTGTTTTTAATAAGTTTTGGGAAAGTAAACCCCTTATGTACTGGCTCTGGGTCTCATATAACACGGTTTCACACAACACGGTATTTTCTAGGAACCCATCTACCGTGTTATAGGAGGGTTACCTGTAGTACATCTCATCCAAGCTGTAAAAGCTTTTCGAGAGTTACCAAACATGTATGAGGTCTCGCATTAACTTGGCGTAACCCTATACCTTTTCTTTTGATCAATTCTGGCCTTTTCTGTTTCAGTGAATCATTCAATTTGTCCGGTTGATGACCGTACACTTCAGAACTGATCGTGGTATTGTCCGGTAGAGGCTTTAAAAAAATATTCCCTTCATATCTCACCGAACAGAAAGTATCACCTTTTTTTCATAAATATTGGTTTTCGAAGTGCTTTGAGACGGTTCATCATTTTTACTGCAAGATCTCTTGCGTTCCACATTGTTGTAGACAACCCTTCTTTCGACCCCAGTGATGATTCACTTCAAAATTGGATCATTTTCTTGACGTTTGAAAAGAAAATCACAGACGTCAATGCGAAGGAGCAAATTTCTTTCTGTAAGAACATGCAGAATCCATATGTCGAGTTTTGAAGTTAAACCAAGACGTTTCACGTGATCACGAACGGTCGACTTCGATAAATTTAATCTCTCAGTGATCTCACGAGTTGTTATTCGGTGATTTCCATCAATCATTGCCTTTATTTTGCCTTCATCAGTTTCAACTGGCCTTCCAGAAAGTGGTGCATCTTCACCATCAAAATTGCTGGAACGAAATTTTGCAAACCAGTTTTGGAACCACCATTTTCTGATTTTTGATGAATTTTTAAAGATTCATTTTTAGAATTAAATTTATTAAATGCTGATCACGTGATTTCTTTTTCTGGTACTTTAAATAAATTTATCGTCACGCGCATAACAACTAAATAGACACAATTTTTTTTTCTTTCTAATGCGGCAGACGATTGGACATTATCCAAAAAAATATTAAAATACAGTAAAAGATATTATGTTCCTTAAACTGTACTATATTATTTAGTATGTCATATTACATTTAATTTGAATATTTTCTTCTACACTATTTTGCCTATAAAAATACCCCTTACGATTTTTTTATAAATATATTTTTTGTGTTTTTTACATCAATTGTATACATTGATCGTTGTATTTATTATATATATATATTTAGGCATTAATTGCATACATTGACCATTGTATTTAATTTGAATGTACTCCGTAGCGAAGTGCGGGTTTTCAGCTAGTAGTGTATAAATATTGTATTGAATTATATATTCTTCATTTTGGTACAATACCTTTTGCAATCTATCTGGCAGTATCATGATTCCACACCCATAAAACCTCTGATATTTGCTTGCAAATAACTGATCCAAGTCATTTTCGATGTCCTCAATTGAAGTAAAGGTTTTGCCGTCCAAAAAATTTTGTAGAAACCGGAACAAGTAATTTATCCGGAGGTGTCGGATCTGGAGAATATGGTGGGTGTAGTACAGGTAGCCCTCCTAGAGCACGGCATCTTACAACACGGTTTCGTTATAACACGATAGGATAATTTGCGAGAACCCTCGTATAAGACTGCAACCTGCAACACGGTTTCGCTCTAACACGATTAAAAAATTACGAAAACCTTTGTACGATACTGTACTCCTACAGCACAGTACCTTACAACACGGTTTCGTTCTAACACGATAGGATAAATTCCAGGAACCCTCGTATAACACTGCAACCCGTAACACGGTTTAGCTCTAACACGATTAAAAAAATTACGAAAACCTTTGTACAATACTATACTCCTACAGCACAGTATCTTACAACACGGTTTCCTTCTAACACGATAGGATAAATTCCAGGAACTTTCGTATAACACTGCAACCCGTAACACGGTTTCGCTCTAGCACGATTAAAAAAATTACGAAAACCTTTGTAAAACACTGTACTTCTACAGCACAGTATCTTACAACACGGTTTCGTTCTAATACGATAGGATAAATTCCAGTAACCCTAGTATAGCACTGCAACCCGTAACACGGTTTCGCTCTAACACAATTAAAAAAATTACGAAAACCTTTGTACAACACTGTACTCCTACAGCACAGTATCTTACAACACGGTTTCGTTCTAATACGATAGGATAAATTCCAGGAACCCTAGTATAACACTGCAACCCGTAACACGGTTTCGCTCTAACATGATTAAAAAAATTACGAAAACCTTTGTACAACACTATACTCCTACAGCACAGTATCTTACAACACGGTTTCGTTCTAACACGATAGGATAAATTCCAGGAACCTTCGTATAACACTGCAACACGAACACGGTTTCGCTCTAACACGATTAAAAAAATTACGAAAACCTTTGTACAACACTGTACTTCTACAGCACTAGATAACATAATTTTTGTTTAACACATTTAAAAACTAAATTACATTAAAATAATGACGGGGAGGAATAAGGAACTATAGTGGCCTTACATGAAAATGTATAAACAAGTTAGACGTTGCAAAATATCTAAATGAAGAAAAAGGTTCTGAAAGTGAAGCTGATATCGTTCAACAGAAAAAACGTTCTCTTTTGATTCTACTGAGCAGTGACGAGGAAGATTTTTATTAAATTAAGGTCGCACTAAATTAAAATAATATTTTTTGTTTCTTTTCGTTTTGTGTTATACATACATTTATATTTTTAATAAAAACTAAGTTGCTTATATGGAATTTAAAAAAAAATTGTTTGTTTTTAATAAGTCTTGTGAAAGTAAACCCCTTATGTACTGGCTCTGGGTCTCATATAACACGGTTTCACACAACACGGTATTTTCTAGGAACCCATCTACCGTGTTATAGGAGGGTTACCTGTAGTACATCTCATCCAAGCTGTAAAAGCTTTTCGAGAGTTACCAAACATGTATGAGGTCCCGCATTAACTTGGTGTAACCCTATACCTTTACTTTTGATCAATTCTGGCCTTTTCTGTTTCAGTGAATCATTCAATTTGTCCGGTTGATGACCGTACACTTCAGAACTGATCGTGGTATTGTCCGGTAGAGGCTTTAAAAAAATATTTCCTTCATATCTCACCAAACAGAAAGTATCACCTTTTTTTTCATAAATATTGGTTTTCGAAGTGCTTTGAGACGGTTCATCATTTTTACTGCAAGATCTCTTGCGTTCCACATTGTTGTAGACAACCCTTCTTTCGACCCCAGTGGTGATTCACTTCAAAATTGGATCATTTTTTTGACGTTTGAAAAGCAAATCACATACGTCAATGCGACGGAGCAAATTTCTTTCTGTAAGAACATGCGGAACCCATATGTCGAGTTTTGAAATTAAACCAAGACGTTTCACGTGATCACGAACGGTCGACTTCGATAAATTTAATCTCTCAGTGATCTCACGAGTTGTTATTCGGTGATTTCCATCAATCATTGCCTTTATTTTGCCTTCATCAGTTTCAACTGGCCTTCCAGAAAGTGGTGCATCTTCAGCATCAAAATTGCCAGAACGAAATTTTGAAAACCAGTTTTGGAACTCGTGTTCTGTCAATACAACTTCTCCATACACATCGAATAATTTTTTTATCTTGCTTGAACAGCATTTTCACCTTTTCGATAATAAAAATGTAAAATATGCCGGAAATGCTGCTTTCGACTTTCCATATTTGATAGGGCACCAAACAAAAACTATTACGCATAATCAAACAAACCTCTTCACAAACAAGCCTTGTTTCCAGCTGCTGTTATATCAGCCATTATATCAGCTGGAAAAAATACAATTGCTGTTAAAAAATATAATTTAGTCCTTTGTTGGGCAAAAAAAAACGAAATTTATTTCCTAACAACCCAATATACACCACTGCAATAGTTAAAAATAGACATAATGATCAACGGATATTTTACGTTGTAACTTCTTTAATAAGGTTACGAAACATCGGTGCATTGTTTAATTAAATTATTTTATAATATACATATTACTTAATGCAATGTATATCATGTATACTGTCAATAAAAAATGTGTTGCAATTATTTTTTTCTGTGGAATGTTGTGAGTAGTCAATTTATAGATCATTCGACACATAAATTTATCCAGAATTATTTGATAATTTTCTGTGAAAGTGTCAAATAATTCAAATGGCTGAGCTAAAATGATCTTTTCTCAATCTGAGATCATACATCAATGCATGATCAGCAACAGATATGAGAGTAGGATTTCAACTGATTTTATGGGGATACTGGACATTAGAAAGCAATTTTTGAAATTTTTACCTCAGAGATTGAAATTTTGCATACATATTCATTAAAGTATGACTATGTGAAACACCTCATAAATCTTTTATAAATATTTTTAAAAAATTTTATATTTTAAAATTGAAATTTTTATTATGTTTTTAAAAATGCTCCTTGCGATCCAATTTTTAACTTCCAGCATGTTTTTTGAATTTATATTGCTTATAAATACATTTTGAACAGAGTTATGAATAATTTTGTGCTTTCATTGAATCGTTAATTTTTATAGAAACATTCTCATGCTTCTACTCTTGAACTTTTTATACTTTTCTACACTTCAATTAAACTTTGATAATCTGAATGATGTTAAAACCTGAAATGGATACATAACTTTATTTTAATAAGAAAAGTCTTTATTATAAATTTTGTATAGTTTCGTCAAAAATTGTGACGCAAGGATCATTCCAAATACTTGCAAATCTGGAAATTACTCATTTTGATAAAAAGCCATTAAAAGATATTTTTTTCACCTACCTTTAATATTTACTTTTCAAAAGCTTTTCATTTTATTTTTCATTACATATTTTAAGGGGACAGTGGACCATCAAACCTAACTTTTTTGTTTTGAATGGATTTGCCAGAAATTTGAATATGTGATTAGTAACATAGATATGTAAATGTGGTTAAAATTTAATGATAAAATATTAATAATTTATGAATTCTGAATTGTTAATTATATAAAAAATTGGCTTAATTAAAAATGTTCCATGAGCATTTCTTTTGCATATAATATGGTAATTTTTATTTCCAGAATACCTTATAGAACTAACAATGAAACTTATTGATTATTTTAAGCATTCATTAAAAATATAAAGAGAAAAAAATAATAGTGGAAATACCCTTTTTATTACGCAAAATACCTATAAATCATCTTTTCAAGTACAAAATTTAGAAATTCTGAGCTACGAAGCATAATTTTTTCAATAAGATTTATTTGATATACAGTTAAGTATATAAAACTTAAATTTCAAAGCAATACGATCATTAGAAATGCGCCTGGAGCAGTTTGAATATTCGTATGGCATGAAAATGTTTATATTGAGAAAAACACATTTAAATTTATTGCAATTAGTAACCACATAATATCTAAATTAAATACAAATGCCTATAACTAGGAAAGTAATCGCAGAAATCAAAAATTCTTTTTGCAACACATTCCTACTCGTCCGTAGTTTCACAATTCAATAAAATAAAAAAAAAAATCGAATTTTTGGACAAATTTCAAAATTTTGAAAGTCCAGTCCCCTTAAATGCATTTTATTCCAATATTTGCATATTTTTAAAATATCAATACACCCCAAAAAGAATTTTACTTTTTGTTCGATTTTGGGTAATTTGAACGTCTACCATCCCCTTAAAATGGAGTTCTTTTAAAATTGTTTCTACATCACGACTGCATTGTATCATATTTTCACGCATTTGTATTGTTAGAATTAGAGGCAGATTACTTCCACAGGTTTTAGCAGATTTTAAGCCTTCTTCGATCTTTAGCACCTGAAATAAACGATTGATAACAAGAATACTGGCTGTTTGTAGACAAATATATATTACACGCAAAAATAAACATTCCAGGAGAGATTTTCATTATCATCTCGTCGTTATTTCCTTCTCGTTAAACTTAATATAGCGTGTCTTCCTCTATGTTTGCAATCCTGCAAGTTAAGCCGGGGAAAAACAAAAGGATTATTGATTCCAAGTATCCGCTACCCATATGTAACGAACAGATTGATTCAATAGAAATGAGAAAACAAGCCCTCCGCGAAACAATGCAGTGGAATATTTGGAGTTGAAATGGAACTTAAGAGGAGTTATTGAGCGCCACTTTGTGTCAGAAGAAATGCCTTCACTTTTGAAATGGGATACTTTGGGTTGTTTTTAGGATCATGAGATGATGCAGAAATTATTATAAACTAGAAGGTAACCCGTCATTTTGACGTCATAATACTAATAATGACGTCATAATGGAAAAAGGATACGAAAGTTAAAAAATATCCCGAATTATCTAACAATATTGCATTTAATCCACACCTTGTAAAAGCAAACCCTTTCATTATTTTTTATTTATTTAGTTTTTCATGCGATTGTAGTAGTAGACTGCCAACCCGTCATTTTGACGTCATAATACTAATAATAACGTCATAATGGAAAAGTATACGAAAGTTAAAAAATATCCCGAATTATCTAACAATATTGCATTTAATCCACACCTTGTAAAAGCAAACCCTTTCATTATTTTTTATTTATTTAGTTTTTCATGCGATTGGAGTAGTAGACTGCCATCCAGTTTTTTACAGCTCACTACGCGATATGAATACTTGAGCTACTTGATTCATTCCCATTGAAGTTTGTTTACTTTCAGAATTCATCGCAAAAGTAAACAGATTTTTAAAAACTGTTAAATATACAGCTAAAAGCATCCAATTTTTTTAGTTCTGAATGTTTTATAGAAAAATAGGCTGAACAAACGTGATTTGATGGAGAAGATATTAGTTTTCAGGTAAGAAAAAATTCTGATCCACATCTGAAATTGAAATTAAGCCTAACCGGCTGTTTGTTTACTGAGGGCTTCAATTGAAAGATGAGTACAGCCCGGAAGTGTTATACAGAGACAACGGCTATTATATATATAATGTGCCATTACAACTTCCTTCTCGTGTAATTATGTGTTAAGAGAAAAACTAAAAAATCATACATGGCCTCCCATATATGCGTTTTGTTTTAGGGATAATTTGGGGTTTCAAATAAGTTTTTGAGATCAAAAATGATCCTTAGAACGAGCCAAAGTATTACATTTCAAAATAGAATGCGTAAGTTCTGTACACGAAGTGCCGTTCAATAATAAAAGTTCCATTCCTATTGTGAATATTTCATTGCATTGTTTCACTGAAAGTTTCTTGACTCACACCTGCTCCATCAATATTGGAAAGATATATATGTCTTTGTACTTTTTTAAAAAAGAAATGTAGTAGTTTTCACGCGTAGCTAGTTATTTAAAGTGTTCAAAAATTAAACTAATAAATCTGTAAAACAACAACAATCTATTGCTTTTCAGTAATTCAATGGAGAAAAGCGATGCCATATTCGTAAAAAACAGAAACTCATGATTTGATTAAAAAAAAAAAACAAGGTTTACTAAAATTGTGCTAGTACGCACACATGCGTAATTAAATAATTAAATTTCATAGTTAATTAGATATATTATAAATAAATTATAAATATATTATAATTATATAATATATAATATATTATAATTATAATTAATAATAATAATAATAATAATTATATTTGATAATAAAATAATTATTATTTATTAATTATAATTAATATATATTATAATTATATAATATATTATAAATATATTATAAATATATTATAATTAAATTTATTCATAGTTAGTTAAATTTCGTAGTTAAGTTGTTAATTAAATTTCATAGTATTATTTTTCATTAAGTTAAGACAAAAGACTGCAAGTTTCTTTTTAATGTTCCAATGCATTGGGCACTTTCTTTTCCAAATTTCACTGACTCACCGCAGCGTTAGTTGGTTTCGCCGGATAGTTTAACAAACACAGCCCCTTCTGCCATCACAATATTGGCCGAGTTTACCTAGTGGGCGGCACCTCGTGGCCTTCAACCCACCTTCCACTAATATATACATCATGGAAGGCGAATGTGACCATGCCCGTCGTATATACAAGTGCATTCAGTGACGCTTGTCGGATCCGAACACCCTCATTACGGAATTCCACTGCGCTAACCACTAGGCCACGAAAAGAGATTTGCCACTGGCCGTGGCAAATTTCTTCCGCATTGTATCACCACCCTGTTGCAGCTGACAAGCTGCCAGAAAAATCTTTCATTAACAGCTTATGCATTTGTTTTCAGAAAAACTGTGCTAATTAGAAGTTACAGTTGATTAAGGTGACTGATTACGTTCGGAATCAATTTTTTAAAAAAATTAAAGGAATTTTTGGTCTTTTATGGTAAATTAGCACTTAAAAATTAAAAAATAGAACAAAATCTTACCTGTAAATAGCATACTTTTTTTATAAATTGGTCAATTTGAAGTAATTTTTAGTGAAATTTAGCTAAAACGCCTATCACTCTCGACAAAATCCTAATGCTACTATTTTAATTTCCTTCTCACACATGATACATATGACAGTTATCTTCAAAATGACCTACAATCTAAGAGAAATTTTAAAATGCAAAAATAATACACAAAATTTTATGTTCAAGTATGAAAATTTTCTCCGATTCATCATTCCTTTCCTTATAAAAACAGCCCTAAGTAGAAAACTATTTATTATACACCAATTATTGTGAGTCATTTCATTAACAATAGCATCTAAAACATTTCCTGAAAATTTTATCAAATTGTATACATTATTATGTGAGATATCATGATAACCGTAGAGATTTGTGCTAAAAAACATAATTCTGAGAAAAACGCATATAAAGTTGTCACTTCAATTTTGTAGCAGAATATGTCTTTTAAATAGCTATAACTCTGCTTCAAATTGATGTAGAATGAAAATCAAAACAGTTTTGAAAAGAGAAAAGATTGAATTACACGATTCTTGCAATAAAATGAAATTTACCAAAATAGTAAAAAAAATGGCATTTTTAACGTAGGCAGTTACCGGAGCTCTGAGTCCGTAAAAAAATCTTAGATTATTTTGGAATACGAAAAATCAACTGAAGGTATCTTCCAAAACATCATTGTTGAACTCGGAGAAGTTATTTCTAAAAATAATGAAGAATTATTTATTCATCACATCGCAAAATGAACTTTTGCTTCATAACAATATTGGAATTAATTTGAATGATACGCTATGAATAAGGGTTGATCTAACAGGTTAAATGTAGTCAAGTGCTCTCAAAACTAAAAATCAACTGAAGGTGTCTTCCAAAACATCATTGTTGAACTCAGAGAAGTTACTTCTAAAAATAATGAAGAATTATTTATTCATCAAATCGTAAAATGAACTTTTGTTTCATAACAATATTGAAATTAATTTGAATGATCAAACGCTATGAATAAGGGTTGATCTAACAGGTTAAATGTAGTCAAGTGCTCTCAAAACTAAAAATCAGCTGAAGGTGTCTTCCAAATCATCATTGTTGAACTCAGAGAAGTTACTTCTAAAAATAATGAAGAATTATTTATTCATCACATCACAAAATGCACTTTTGCTTCATAACAATATTGGAATTAATTTGCATGATCAAACGCTATATGAATAAGGGTTGATCTAACAGGTTAAATGTAGTCAAGTGCTCTCAAAACTAAAAATCAACTGAAGGTGTCTTCCAAAACATCATTGTTGAACTCAGAGAAGTTACTTCTAAAAATAATGAAGAATTATTTATTCATCAAATCGTAAAATGAACTTTTGTTTCATAACAATATTGAAATTAATTTGAATGATCAAACGCTATGAATAAGGGTTGATCTAACAGGTTAAATGTAGTCAAGTGCTCTCAAAACTAAAAATCAACTGAAGGTGTCTTCCAAAACATCATTGTTGAACTCAGAGAAGTTACTTCTAAAAATAATGAAGAATTATTTATTCATCACATCACAAAATGCACTTTTGTTTCATAACAATATTGAAATTAATTTGAATGATCAAACGCTATGAATAAGGGTTGATCTAACAGGTTAAATGTAGTCAAGTGCTCTCAAAACTAAAAATCAACTGAAGGTGTCTTCCAAAACATCATTGTTGAACTCAGAGAAGTTACTTCGAAAAATAATGAAGAATTATTTATTCATCACATCACAAAATGCACTTTTGCTTCATAACAATATTGGAATTAATTTGCATGATCAAACGCTATATGAATAAGGGTTGATCTAACAGGTTAAATGTAGTCAAGTGCTCTCAAAACTAAAAATCAACTGAAGGTGTCTTCCAAAACATCATTGTTGAACTCAGAGAAGTTACTTCTAAAAATAATGAAGAATTATTTATTCATCACATCACAAAATGCACTTTTGCTTCATAACAATATTGGAATTAATTTGCATGATCAAACGCTATATGAATAAGGGTTGATCTAACAGGTTAAATGTAGTCAAGTGCTCTCAAAACTAAAAATCAACTGATGGTGTCTTCCAAAACATCATTTTTGAACTCAGAGAAGTTACTTCTAAAAATAATGAAGAATTATTTATTCATCAAATCGTAAAATGAACTTTTGTTTCATAACAATATTGAAATTAATTTGAATGATCAAACGCTATGAATAAGGGTTGATTTAACAGGTTAAATGTAGTCAAGTGCTCTCAAAACTAAAAATCAACTGAAGGTGTCTTCCAAAACATCATTGTTGAACTCAGAGAAGTTACTTCTAAAAATAATGAAGAATTATTTATTCATCACATCACAAAATGCACTTTTGCTTCATAACAATATTGGAATTAATTTGCATGATCAAACGCTATATGAATAAGGGTTGATCTAACAGGTTAAATGTAGTCAAGTGCTCTCAAAACTTAAAAGGAAGTGTTCAAATTCAAAAGAGTATTATATCAAGGGGAGAGTGAAACTTACTAAATCCACGTTTAATTTATTTCTCAAGAACTATGTAGATGTAAATATCTTTTTTTTTATTATTTTAAATACCATCTTTAACTCCCTCTTCAAATAATAATATAAAAGGTATAAGCTTAAAATTGAAAAACATTCATATATCTAAGAAATTTGTCTAGGAACCTAATTATGAAAATTCAAGCTCTTTTTGGTGTTTGTATTGAATAATTTAGCTTTCGTGGAGACAAAATGATTAAAGGGGAGAATACGTAACATATAACTACAAGTATACATATATTTATTTATGTTCTATAAATATTGTACATACAATTATTATGCTACATAAAATAAAATTACATTTTATATAATTACATTTCATAATTGTATTTTATACAGTTATATTTTATTTTAAAAAATTATTTGTTACACAAATGAACGAAGTGACTTGGATCCACATCACCTGGGGACCTATTTTGATTTAGATAATTTATGCGATACAAATCTCAAAGAAGTCCTTTCGTATTGATACGTGAAGAATGCTGAATTAATTCACTTTACTAGTTAGTTCGCATCGTTGAAGTAGTACACAATTTTTAGAGAATTGAATCAAAATATGTCTTTAAAACTGCTTTTCCTTTATTGGATGATTTTTTAAATGTAATATAAGTAGACGTTGTTGAAGCTCCTGAGTATTATTTATGCTTAGAATACATGTAGAGTACATATAATTAGATACCATTTGCGTTCCATTTATGTGCGAGTGTAGAGACTGCGTGGCAAGCCCATTTTCCTTGCCACAGGTGCAGACTCTTAGAACTACATATATTGCACTAAAACCCTGTCTGTCATTCAGTAGATCAAGATAGGTTAACAACGTACTATATATATATATATATATAATACCCCACTATTATTAATTGCCCTAAATCTAACGCATAACCTAAATTATCCTCTCAATAAAGTAGAGCCCCTATTCCAAATTGTGACCTAGGAATAAACTAATTGACTAACGAGTTTGTCCCTTAAGGCACGCGCGAACAGTGAGATTACTTATTAACCGCTGACCCAGAACCAGGCGCTTTTGCATCGCATGTTCCGAATCACGGGAGTATTCGTCATCGACGAGTTATGGCTCACATGGTCAAGTCAGCTGTTGGGTCCTAACCAATCAAAAGAATTCTAAGCCTAGCGGCAAAATCAGTTAACACCTAGTAAGAAAACATTGAGCAGCGGATTTCGGTTCTCCCTTACCTGCTCTCCTGTCTCTTCTGGCTTCGCTCAAGTGTCCGCGTTCTGCTTCCGACCACTCTACGATGTAAATTCTGTACACACAAGCCCCGGTAGGCCCGGTGGCCGCTAGTTTGTTTGTGCCTTTTTAATCAAGCTTCCTGTATTGAATAATTGCTGAAATGTCCTGCATAACGTCCTCATCGTGTTGAATAAATTAGTTCTATTGATATTAAGTATGTTTGTGTTCCTTATGTGTGTGTATCTCTCAACTGGCTACGTCTACACTGTCGTGAATCATCTCCTCCACTACGTGATTTGAATGTCGTCACACACACACACACACACATATATATATATATATATATATATATATATATATATATATATATATATATATAAGTATAAAAATATAAACAAAAAACATAATCTAAAGAATAAATTAAAATAAAAAAAATAAAATAAAAATGCGGGCATAGACTGCAAACAAATTAACTTAAAACCTACCCTAGCATAACTTTTCAACAATAGATTGCGCAGTTGCTTCATATCTTTACACTGAAAAAGGCAAATATAACTAAATTTAACAGAGCTAGATAATTATAAGAAAAATGTATACAAAAATAATACAGAAATCAAGCACTCAGGGCATCCACGCACCAGAGGCAAGATTCTGTAATAGTGCCGGAACTAAACCAGAAGTACGAGGTAACCGGCAGGTCTCGTCATCAGGGAGCCTAACCAAATCAGTTACCTCAAGGGTAACTTTCTGAATAGGATGCAGGTATAACCAAAACACATCCCAAGGCTCCGAGTTCCCCAATGAAATAGTTAGTCAATAGAAAATGAAAAGACACAGACAACTTACAGTAAGGACTCAACGCACCATACATGCAAGTACACATACAATCCTAATGAAAAGGCACAGATGCATACATACCCTAATTCAGTAGGTGACGGTTATGGCGAAAGAGCAGCCCAATTTTTCCCTAGTAATTACGTCACTGTGGCAAAACCACAGCGCTACACCCCATTGAAGTTAAAAAAATATGAAACCAGAAACGCTATCCTAAACATCTTTAAAATATACCCGAGTCTAAATGTCATTTTTTAAAACTTTTAAATTGCCGAAATTTTTAGGGAAATTGTTCTTACTTAGGTTTTCTTCGAAAATGTTACATGCCTCCAAAAAGATTTCAGCGTTATTACAAATGTTTTTAATGCTGTATACTTGCGAGTAAAAGATATTATTATAGATTTTATAGTTCAAGTTGCCATTGAAATTGGTAAAAACCAATTGAATTGGTATTACAGAAACTTGCCTCTGGTACGTGGATGCCCTGAGTGCTTGATTTCTGTATTGTTTTTGTCTACATTCTTCTTATAATTATCTAGATCTGTTAAATTTAGTTATATATATATATATATATATATATAAAACAGTTCCGTAGCTGACTCATTCACTGACTGACATACAACGCACAGACCAAACCGCTGGACCTAGAGGGCTGAAATTTTGCATGGGGATTCTTCTTATAGTGTAGGGGTGCACTAAGAAAGATTGTTGAAAAATTCTTCTTAGATTTTTTAAAATTAAATTTTTAAGCTTTTTTTAAACTTTTTTAAAGTTTGCATTTAAAATAATAATTTGAGGGTTATACAATTTATATCTCGAGAAAGACCAGAAACATTCCTTTAAAATGAAATCTTTTTCGAATCTTTACCTCCATTTTCTGAGTTTTGGTGAATTTTTAAAGATTGATTTTTAGAATTTAATTTATTAAATGCCGATCAATACTTTTTCTGGTACTTTAAATAAATTTATCATCACGTGCATAAAAATTAAATAGACAAAAAAAAATTTTTCTTGATAGTGCGGCAGACGATTGGACATTATCCAAAAAAATATTAAAATACGGTAAAAAAATTGTTCTACAAACTGTACTATATTAACTGTACTATATTCTTTAGTATTCTTTATATTAGATTTTATTTCAATATCTTCTTCTACATTATTTTGTCTATATATATATATATATATATATATATATATATATATATATATATATATTACATCAATTATATACATTGATCGTCGTATTTATTATATATGTATATATATATATATATATATATATATATATATATATATATATATATATATATATATATATATATATATATATATATATATATATATATATATATATATATATATATATATATATATAAGTACGTCTGTATACGCACCTATCGAATGAACTAAAAAACAGTTTAAAGTAAGTTTTGTTAATACTGGTCTATTGGTTGCTGAGCTGTCAGTGTTTTTGATCGAATTTCCTTATCCATCATTTATTAAAAGCGTCACAGCTGTTGTGTTGTTGTAAAGAATTTCCTTTGTTTATGATAAACTATTTAATTTTTAGAAAATGGACGTTAGATCGATAAAGTAAATATGTGTATCAAAGTCAACAAAATGTTTGAGCATCTTTTGAAAGCCGAGAAAACAACTACATTTTTTTAATCAAAAAGATTCATGAGCATAGTGCAATATCATCTTAAAACAATGAAGGATTTTTTTTTAATGATTCTTCAGTTAAATTATACACTAATAATACAGATGTATTTATATAATTCAGTTATTTAATAACAGAGATTTATTTCTGTGCAATATCCGAATTAGATTGATATCCAATATAAACAGCGAAAAATGTATGGTCTACTTACATTATTCGATTCAAGTTTGAAGTTGAGTAAAAATTGCTTGCATTTTAACGAGACGACGCGATATTTAAGATGATATTCATGCCTTTCCTTCATTTTCGGGATACTTTTCGTTGAAACTCTAAAGGGATATGGCATCAAACATGAACTTAGTTGAGAAATAATTTAACCACACCTTAGTTTGATGTTTTCAACCAAGAAACATACGAAAGAAAGTGTTCTTTACTCGTCTACTTTGACCTCATTTTGAAAGACTGTGGCAGAGTAAGTGTCCAGTGTCATTGGGCCACCTTTTGCCAACTTCAATCATAAGCAGACAATTTTCACAGGCGGTTTGTTAATATTTTCACCCAAGCCCTACAGAGGGTGTTTCAGTGGGTTACGAGTGGTCAAGTTTAAAAAAAAAGGCCTTCATATTTATTATTCCACTAGTTAAATACCCGTGATTCGATACGGAGTACATTCAAATTAAATGCAACAGTCAATGTATGCAATTAATGCCAAAATAAATAAATAAATGCATAAATGCATAAATAAATAAATAAATAAATATATATATATATATATATACAGTCAAACCTCGATATCTCGAACTTGAAGGGAGAGACAAAAAAATTCGAAATATCGAAAATTCGAGTTATCGAAAATCGCATGTTATCAATAGTAATAGAGAAAATAAAGATTTTTTACGTGCCTTTTTAAAAAGTAATCCATATTTTTATTTTATTGAACACTATTTACAAAATTCTTTGAAAAAAAATTCAATTGTTGTTTGCTTCAGAGAAGAGTCTGAAATTTTATCTATTACACTTTCTAAGTGGACAATGGCTTTAAATGTGTCCTCTTACCTATTTGATTGACTTTCAACATATCTCTTCAAAGCGTCCACTGCAAATAATCCTCCTTTGTTTGTCACATTCGGTGGCAAATGGCGGATTTCGTCCTCCTCTTCTAATGATAATACAAAAGAAGCTTTCATCTGACCGATGATGTCATTGTCCTCCCACTGACCACACACTAGTACCGTATCATCTACGACGACAAAGTCATTAAATTCCATGTTATCGAGGTGCATGAGCATCGAGCACTAGCTTGATTGCAAGACAGCACAGCACAGGCATGCATTCACACTTGTAGGTTTTCTTCTTTCACTCCTTGTTGCAATAAGAAATTCTACAATCTTCTTGGAAGCCACCTACCTCTTGATTTTTGTTCATGCCTTCCTTTCCTGTTTTGTTAAAACCACCCCAACCCCTCTAGAAAGTTACCTTGGAGAATAAAAGTAGAAAAAATAAAAGAAAGGATTGATGGTCAATCCTCATATGCATGGCAACTAACTGAAACGAGATAAGAAAACAATAAACAAGAATTTCAACTCCCATCTTGGAGGGTCAAGAGAAGTTGTAATTTCATTGTGTTATCTTCCGTCTTTATATCCCTTCTTTTTAAGTTTATGGAGGGTTTCACCACTGTAATGTTTGAACAGCTTTTCTATTTTTTGGATATTATTTTTCTTGTTTTTAGA
>OU015497.1:13063684-13101184 GCA_907164885.2 Dolomedes plantarius | reverse complement strand
CGAGAATGACGCAACATTTTGTAGGAAGATTAAACAAGACGGGGGACGAAGGATTCCGCGAAAAAATAAATTAGTTCCAAAAGTCACCGCTAGGGGAATATTTAGCGCTGTGTAATAGAAAATAGAGTGTTAGCAAATGCAAATTAATACGGAATAAAATTACTTTTTATTATGCACATTTTCTTATTTAGTTCAAGTGCAATATGGCAACACTTTTAAAAAAGCGTAAAATCTACATAAACACCGATAAAGTCTCGTGATCTGCAATATCACGTACGCTGAGCAGAAGAAGAAGTTCTTTATTCAAATTTCACGTTACATCCATTGGCACAGTGCCAGCTTTTTGCTTTTTAAAAGCCAATGTGTTACGTTTGGAATCAATCGGATTGAAAGTTTATGTGCAATGTCTCCTTCTTTAGTCGAGCGTGCGTTACTGGTCAAATTCTTTTACCTCAACCAGTGCAACGCGTCAGCCGTTCTTCGTGCCTTTAGAACGCACAAAAAAATGCGTAAAGGTAACGGTCCTGTGTCAGTTAATGGGCTAAAAGCAATGGTTGCGACGTTTGAGAAAACAGGTTCTCTGAAGGTTCAGTCAGGCAGAGGACGAAAACCTGTACCACAGGATACAATCGAAGCAGTTGCCACGGCGATTGTCGACAGAGGACCAGACAATATTGCTGCCACCTCTAGCGCTCGTGGATTAGCTCGGAATATGGATATGCCTTACAGTACGGTATGGAAAATCTTACGAAAGATTATCAACTTCTATCCGTACAAGATCAGCCGTGTACAGGAGTTACTGTACCCCGACCATGATAAGCGATTGACTTTTGCTCTCACCTTTCTTGCCAGAATGGAGGTGGATGATGCTTGGCCGTGGAAAATCTTATGGGGAGACGAGGCCCACTTTTACCTGCATGGAACTGTGAATACCCAGAACTGCCGAATTTGGGATGACAAATCACCACATGCAGTCACAGAAATTCCCTTACATTCACCAAAGGTAACTGTTTGGCGTGGGTTCACAGCGGAATTTATCATAGGTCCATTCTTCTATGAGAACATTACCCCGACAGGACCGGAAACCTGTTCTGTTACCGGAGACAAATATCGCCACATGTTGAACAGCTTTGTCATTCCGGCACTTCAGCAAAGACAATGCCTGGGGGAAATCATTTTCATGCAAGATGGAGCCCCTCCACACGTTGCTGTACGGGTGCAACAGCTCCTACGACAGAAATTCACAACAGAAAGAGTCATTAGCCGCTAGTTTCCAACTGCATGGCCACCTCGGTCGCCTGATCTTACCCCATGCGACTTCTGGCTATGGGGTTACCTTAAGTCCAAGGTCTATCAAGGAGTGGTCCAGGACCTGGCTACGTTGAAGGATAACATATCACGGACTGTACGGGAGATTCCTGCAGACATGTTACTTTCTGCTGTTGTGCATACTATGCACAGAATGCAATATGTGGTCCACAACAACGGCAGCCACATTGAACCTCATTTGAATGCAAAATAAAAGGTAATTTCCGTATTGATTTGCATTTGTTAACACTCTAATTTCTATTACACAGCGCCAAATATTCCCCTAGCGGTGACTTTTGGAACTAATTAATTTTTTTGCGGAATCCTTCGTCCCCCGTCTTGTTTAATCTTCCTACAAAATGTGGCGTCATTCTCGCAAATAGATCGCGCAACAGAACACTGTGAGCACTGTCAGTTTAATTATGGCCACCCGGTACATACATATATACATACATACATACAGATATATGTACATATATATATACATATATATATATATACATATATATATATATATATACATATATATATATATATATATATATACATATATATATATATATATATACATATATATATATATATATATACATATATATATATATATATATACATATATATATACATATATATATATATGTTTGTGTGTGTGTGTGTGTATGTATGTGTGTGTGTGTGTGTGTGTATGTGTGTATGTGTGTGTGTGTTTGTGTGTGTGTGTATATATTATATATATATATATATATATATATATATATATATAAACCCCCCTCAATAGCCGTTCTTACAAAGAGAGTAGGAAACTTCCCGTTCGAAAGAGGGAATCAAAAATATGGACCCCGTAAGCTAAAGGTTAATAGGCTAGATTACAAAGTTTTAAACGGCATAAGCTTCGTAATATAATTCTGAAACTGGTACTTTGGAAATGCGAAACCCACTTTACGCATGTCAGTGACAGACGTAAGTTAATACACGTTTAATAAGAAACACAAAAATAATTAAGATTTTTCTGCTTTTAACCTACGCCAAACTATTCTTGTACTTTTGACACGAAGAGTGATTCGGGACAAAAATAGGTCGGAAGAAAAACAGCTCTTCCTGGAAGATACTCTCCAAACAAACAGATCGAATTATGTTGATTTGGGAATTTTCTACCCGGCGTACGTCAAAAGAATAAATATACAGTCGCTTTCCTAGGAGTTGAACTTTCATCATTGTCTCCGAATTAGAACTTCCTTGCTATTCGATCAGAATAAAATTATGGTAATTACATTCTGAAAAGCATGTTTTTCACATTATGCTTTTTATCTAATGTTGATAACCATCTTTTCATTCTTCGGTACAATTGGCGATGTTTTTTTTCACGTAGGACAGACTAAACGAAGCGACGAATGTCAAATTTTAGAGAACAATTGGTGTTGAAACTGATGAAATAACGTATATTTTCAAAGAAAGTAAATAATAAGTTCGAGAATTTGAAAGAAAGAGAGAAACGTAATAAATTTCCTTTTTGATTTCAAATTTCCATTAAAGCATAAAAGCTTTTATGCGCTAATATTACGTCATTATATTTCAAAATATACTTCTTTTGCTATTGTTTTCTAGTTAAAAAATGTATGTAATTTAAAATCTATAATACGCTATTTATTTTATATTAAAAATCATTGTTTTATTTCTTTTATAATTCCTCAAAATATCCTCTAAAACATTCAAATATGAAAATTATATTACATTATCTTAAGTTATTAGTTTATTTTTAAAACATTGTTTACCAACTTACACATTTTTATTTTACCCAAATTGATTTATATAAAATTTTGTAGCAATATTAGATTTAAATTTAAATTTGCTTTTTTTTCTTTGATGCCATATGTCTAATATGTTCTTGGTAATATATAGATTTTTAAAAACATATTTTTGATGAAAAGACACCCTAAATTCAACTGTTAAAGTAAGCAAAGCATAAAAAGAGTAAGGTAATTTTATCAGAAATGACGTATTATTGTACTGTTAAAGTGGGTTTCAATCACTCCCACCGTCGTTTCAAACGAGATAATATGATCTGAAAAAATTTATTGATTATTTTAATACATTTATAAGATAATATTAAATGTATTAAAATAATAAATTATTTTAATACATTTATAAATATATTGTTGAAAAATCGAAAAACATTTAACTGCTTTGAATTTTGCTTTGCAAACTTTATTGATTTTTTTTATATCAAAAAAGTTAGTTCGATGACTAAGAGAGTTATATTTACTTGGATGTTTTAATTTTGCGTAATAAAATTGGAAAACGAGAGCTTAATATATGTGAGTAATGTAAACTCCAATTACTGTAACAATAAAAATAGCATGCAAGTTAATACGGTATCGGTTAATTATTCAATAACAGATATTTAAAAATTCATAGCTGAATAACATTTGACCCGATTTATTGTATTTATAAGCGAAAAGGGACTTGTAAATAAATTTTCTTCATTAATTTGTTGATTAAGCATCATATGTTGTTCTAGATAAACGAAACGTGCATGAACATCTGTTTACCTTAATAAAGGATTTACCATTTTTAATTCTTTTACATCGAAAAATGATAAACTGTGTAAACATAACTATAATAATTTGAGAGTTTATTGAAAATTTAATATTATGGACATGTATAATATACCGGATATTTATATATGAATATAACTAGCTGAGAACCCGTACTTCGCTACGGAGTACATTCAAATTAAATAGAACGGTCAATGTATGCAATTAATGCCAAAAATACGTATAAATATATTTATAATAAATTCAACGATCAATGTATGCAATTGATGTAAAAAACGAAAAAAATATATTTATACAAATATCGAAACGGATATTTTTATAGACAAAATAATGTAGAAGAAAATATTCAAATTAAATCTAATACAACATACTAAAGAATATAGTACAGTTAATATAGTACAGTTTGAGGAACATTTCTTTTACTGTATTGTAATATTTTTTTAGATAATTTCCAATCGTCTGCAGCATTAGTAAGAACAAAATTATATTTTTCTGTCTATTTCGTTGTTATGCACGTGACGATAAATTAATTTAAAGTACCAGAAAAAGAAATCATGTGATCAACATTTAATAAATTAAATTCTAAAAATTAATCTTTTAAAATTCATCAAAAATCAAAAAATGGAGGTAAAGATTCGAAAAAGATTTCATTTGAAAGGAATTTTCATGACCTGTCTCGTGATATAAATTTTATAACCCTCAAATTATTATTTTAAATGGAAACTTAAAAAAAGTTACTAAAACAGATAAAAAATTTAATTTTAAAATATCTGAGAAGAGTTTTTCAAAAATCTTTCTTAGTGCACCCCTACACTATAAGAAAATTTCAGCCCTTTAGGCTTTCAGCGTTGTCAGTCAGTCAGTCAGTCAGTTAGGGAACTGTTTTATATATATAGATGAAGCAATACTAACCCTCTTTGTTTATGTTATTTCAGATGAGATTTTTTCAAGCTGACGCAAAGAAAACTGAGAATTTTTAAATGTTTTTACACAGATTTTCCCCCACTGAATTAATATACATGCCCATGTTTAGCAAACGGAGCTATTTTAAATCAGCTAAAAAAACAGTCAGTCAGTCAGTCAGTTACGGAATCTGTTTTATATATATATAGATTACTAGCTGAAAACCCGCGCTTCGCTACGGAGTACATTCAAATTAAATACAACGGTCAATGTATGCAATTAATGCCAAAAAAATAAATATATATATTTACAATAAATGTGACGATCAGTGTATACAATTTATTGATATATATATATATATATATATATATATATATACACTGTTGGCCACCCAAATTGCAACACCAAGAAAGACAAGAGATATCACAACAAAATTTATTTTGTAGATAACATGTTGACCAAGTATCAATCGATTAAATTGATAGACTTCTGTGAAGTGTGGTTCCTGCCAAAATCAGTAGCCAGAGTAGCCGCCATTGTTGGAGATCATCGCTGCCACACGCCTCGGCATTGATTCAAAGAGACTTTGGATGAGTTCTTGGGGTATAGCAGACCAACCAGCTTTCACACGTTGCCAAAGTTGATCTGCTGTGACAGCTGGGGATGGAATCTGGGTCAGTTCAATCAATGGTGAAGCAATTCAATCTGGCGATTGACGAAGAACCGTTGGACAATGCGTGCCACACGTGTGGTCGTGCATTATCCTGTTGAAATATGGCTGTGGGCAAGCCCTGAAGGTAAGGAAGGACAACTGGCTCCAACACCTCGGAGATGTAGCGCTGGCTGTTTAAAGTACCGGCAATGCGTACTAGAGGTGTGCGAGAGTGATATCCAATACCGCCCCATACCATAATACTCGGTGCAGGACCAGTGTGGCGGTGCATAACGCAGCTGTTCAGCATCCTCTCTTCACGTTGTCTCCAGACTCGAATGCGACCACCGTGGTGTTGCAGACAGAAGCGTGACTCGTCAGTAAAGACAATTTCATTCCATTCTGCCGTCCACATCCTTCTGTCATTGCACCATTTGCGGCGGAGACGTCTGTGGTTCTGCGTCAAGGGTAGACAAAGCAATGGACGTCTTGCGGACAGACCACTCTGCTGTAAACGACGTCGAATGGTACGTGCAGACACCTGATGATGCGTTACAGACTGCATGTGCTGTGCTATGGTTCGTGATGTGACTGAGCGATCCGTCACTGCCATGCGCACAATTTGCCTGTCATCACGTGAAGTGGTGAGCTGAGGTGGATGTGATCGAACACGCCGGTCCGTCGTACCCTCCTGCATCCAACGATCACATATCCGCATTACAGTTGTTTGGTTTCGTCCAACACGACTACCGATTTCTCTCAAAGATAATCCACAATCTCGGTAGGCCACTATCCTTCCTCTGTCGAACTCGGATACTTGATCAAAAGATGATCGCTGGTTTCGACGAGACATAATTGATCGTTTTTTTTGAAAAAACCACAAGAAAAACACAATTGCCGAACTTGAAATCGTCAAAATCTCCAAGCCTTAAATAGCGCTTTGAAGTGGCGCCACAGGCGCGCGTGATGTGCGTCTGCGCTGAAATTCTAATCATTTGCATATCTCACCTCCGCTAATGCATGTTGTAAATTTCATGTTATTTGCATGTTTCCTTCAGGGTGTTGAATTTACAGTGGCCAGCAGTGTATATATATATATATATATATAATCGTAAGGGATATTTATTTTTTTGGATAATATCCAATCGTCTGCTGCATAAGAAAGAAAACAAATTATTTTTCGTCTATTTAGTTGTTATGCGAGTGACGATAAATTTATTTAAAGTACCAGATAATGAAATCACGTGATCAGCATTTAATAAATTAAATTCTGAAAATTAATCTTTAAAAATTCACCAAAGATCAGAAAATGGGGGTAAAGGTTCGAAAAAGATTTCATTTTAAAGGAATTTTTAGGTTCTTTCTCTCGATATAAATTTTATAACCCTAAAATTATTATTTTAAATGCAAACTTAAAAAAAGTTACAAAAACAGATTAAAAATTTAATTAAAAAAAATCTAAGAAGAATTTTTGAAAATTCTTTCTTAGTGCCCCCCTACACTATAAGAAGAATCGCCATGTAAAATTTCAGTCCTTTGTCTGTGCTTTGTATGTCAGTGAGTCAGTCAGTGTGTCAGTTACGGAACTGTTTTATATATATAGATTATATGACATCATGTGCAACAATACCATATTTTCCAACCGCCCGAATTTGTATAGGACATAATTATTATGCAATAAATATCAAGCGAAATATAAAAATATCAGGGAAGTTATAAAAATATAAATTAATTTTATAAATTTTATTAATTTCCCTGAATTTCTTTATATTAATTTTTACGATGACTCGTAACGATGGGTTTTCGAATACATTAAGTCAATTGAATGGCAAAAATATTAAATGCATCTTCAGTTCAATGGCAACAAAAAATTCAATACTGGAAATACTTAAAAATTTCCCCACACATTTTTCTAGGTTACTTTTATGTTTGCACCTTTTCATAAATTATTCCCAAACCTTAGATATTGAATTCCAAGTCAAAAATATTCGAAATGAATCTAACGAATATATGAAGAGAGAAGGAAAAAAATTGTAAGAATGGAGTTTTATTTATAAGAAACTCAATTTCAATAGATTGGGAGAATTTGGATTAAGGGCAGAATTATAGAGCTTTGCTGCCATGGGATGGAGAAAAAATAGGATTGTTCTTCATAACATTGAGTGTTGTTTTTGAAGTAGACTTTTATGTGGACCGACATTATACGAACAAAGATTTACTCTGAAAAATATTTTTTTGCCTGCTGCTAGCATATAAAAGTTTTTCTCCTAATAAGTAGTGTATTAGAAGTTCTCTAATATAAAGTGAATTTTTCCTGTATGTATTGCGATGTTAAAGCCACGATCCTTTGTCATTTGGATAAACATCGGAAAATAAAAGTACGGTACATATACAATAAAATAAAACCACCTTACAGTGGAATCTTTGAAGTGGAATATAAAGTGAATTTTTCCTGTATGTATTGCGATGTTAATTCTACGATCCTTTGTCATTTGGATAAACATCGGAAAATAAAAGTACGGTACATTTACAATAAAATAAAACAGCCTTACAGTGGAATCTTTGAAGTGGAATATAAAGTGAATTTTTCTTGTATGTATTGCGATGTTAATTCTACGATTCTTTGTTATTTGGATAAACATCGGAAAATAAAAGTACGGTACATTTACAATAAAATAAAACCGCCTTACAGTGGAATCTTTGAAGTGGAATATAAAGTGAATTTTTCCTGTATGTATTGCGATGTTAATTCTACGAACCTTTGTTATTTGGATAAACATCGGAAAATAAAAGGAAGCTACATTTACAATCAAATAAAACCGCCTTACAGTGGAATCTTTGAAGTGGAATATAAAGTGAATTTTTCCTGTATGTATTGCGATGTTAATTCTACGATCCTTTGTCATTTGGATAAACATCGGAAAATAAAAGTACAGTACATTTACAATAAAATAAAACCGCCTTACAGTGGAATCTTTGAAGTGGAATATAAAGTGAATTTTTCCTGTATGTATTGCGATGCTAATGCCACGATATTTTGTCATTTGGATAAACATCGGAAAATAAAAGTACGGTACATTTACAATAAAATAAAACCGCCTTACAGTGGAATCTTTGAAGTGGAATATAAAGTGAATTTTTCCTGTATGTATTGCGATGCTAATGCCACGATATTTTGTCATTTGGATAAACATCGGAAAATAAAAGTACGGTACATTTACAATAAAATAAAACCGCCTTAAAGTGGAATCTTTGAAGTGGAATATAAAGTGAATTTTTCCTGTATGTATTGCGATGTTAATTCTACGATCCTTTGTTATTTGGATAAACATCGGAAAATAAAAGGAAGCTACATTTACAATAAAATAAAACCGCCTTACAGTGGAATCTTTGAAGTGGAATATGAAGTGAATTTTTCCTGTATGTATTGCGATGTTAATTCTACGATCCTTTGTTATTTGGATAAACATCGGAAAATAAAAGGAAGCTACATTTACAATAAAATAAAACCGCCTTACAGTGGAATCTTTGAAGTGGAATATGAAGTGAATTTTTCCTGTATGTATTGCGATGTTAATTCTACGATCCTTTGTTATTTGGATAAACATCGGAAAATAAAAGGAAGCTACATTTACAATAAAATAAAACCGCCTTACAGTGGAATCTTTGAAGTGGAATTTAAAGTGAATTTTTCCTGTATGTATTGCGATGTTAATGCCACGATCCTTTGTCATTTGGATAAACATCGGAAAATAAAAGTACGGTACATTTATAATAAAATAAAACCGCCTTACAGTGGAATCTTTGAAGTGGAATATAAAATGAATTTTTCCTGAATGTATTGCGATATTAATTCTACGATCCTTCGTTATTTGGATAAACATCGGAAAATAAAAGGAAGCTACATTTACAATAAAATAAAACCGCATTACTGTGGAATCTTTGAAGTGGAATATAAAATGAATTTTTTATGAATGTATTGCGATATTAATTCTACGATCCTTTGTTATTTGGATAAACATCGGAAAATAAAAGGAAGCTACATTTACAATAAAATAAAGCCTCCTTACAGTGGAATCTTTGAAGTGGAATTTAAAGTGAATTTTTCCTGTATGTATTGCGATGTTAATTCTACGATCCTTTGTCATTTGGATAAACATCGGAAAATAAAAGTACGGTACATTTACAATAAAATAATACCGCCTTACAGTGGAATCTTTGAAGTGGAATATAAAATGAATTTTTCCTGAATGTATTGCGATATTAATTCTACGATCCTTTGTTATTTGGATAAACATCGGAAAATAAAAGGAAGCTACATGTACAATAAAATAAAACCGCCTTACATTGGAATCTTTGAAGTGGAATTTAAAGTGAATTTTTCCTGTAAGTATTGCGATGTTAATTCTACGATCCTTTGTCATTTGGATAAACATCGGAAAATAAAAGTACGGTACATTTACAATAAAATAAAACCGTCTTACAGTGGAATCTTTGAAGTGGAATATAAAATGAATTTTTCCTGAATGTATTGCGATATTAATTCTACGCTCCTTTGTTATTTGGATAAACATCGGAAAATAAAAGTATGGTACATTTACAATAAAATAAAACCTGCTTACAGTGGAATCTTTTTCAAAGGAATTTTACATTAAATGAACAGTAAAAACAATTGTACACTTTAGCAGCATTTAAAGGCAATTTATTTAACACTTTGTATCATGACGGACACTTCTTATATCGCCAATTGATGGTCTACAATTAATTATTTTAATTTTCCCCTCATTGACTTTTACTGCCTTCTAGAGATTTTTATAAAATATAAATCTATGAACAAAGATTTTCTTTTATGGATGTGTGGAATAAAGAATCAGATATAAAACTGTTCGTATACTTCGAATTTTATGTGATATACTAAGGAAACTGTTTGTTTTGCAAATCGGTAGTTAGTTATTTTAGGTCTGAATGATATTTTTCTTGATTAATCCTTTAGGTGTCATTTTTAAAATATAATAGAGTTTTTTATTTGTGATATATTCATAAAACAGTGCCTATATAGTATATGCTATAAAGAGACTCTCTAAACTAATGTAATTAATGTATTTTTCTAGAGCCTCACACATAGTGTAGTGGTTAGTTTCGTGAGCTTTTACGGTTTGGGCTCGGGTTTGAATTCCGACTGGGGTGTGGACCTTTTTTTTGCCGTCTTCTTTTAAGGGGACAGTGGACCTTCAAACGTAACTTTTATTTGTTTTGAATGGATTTGCTTGAAATTTAAATATGTGATTAGTACTATAGATATGTAAAAGTGGTTAAAATTTAAAGATGAAATATTAATAATTTATGAATTATGAATTATTAATTATATCAAAAATTGGCCTCATTAAAAATGTTTCAGGCGCATTTTTTTTGCATATAATATGGTAATTTTTAATTACAGGATACCTCATAGAACTAACAATGAAACTTATTGCTTATTTTAAGCATTCATTAAAAATATAAAAAGAAAAAAATAATAATAGTGAAAACACCCTTTTTATTACGCAAAATACCTATAAATCGTCTTTTACAAAATTTAGAAATTCTGAGCTACGAAGCATAATTTTTTTCAATAAGATTTATTTGATGTACAGTTAAGTATATAAAACTTAAATTTCAAAGCAATACGATAATTAGAAATGCGCCTGGAGCAGTTTGAATATTCGTATGACACGAAAATTTTTATTTTGAGCAAAACACATTTAAAGTTAATGCTATTAGTAACCACATAATATCTAAATTAAATAAAAAGTCCTATAACTAGGAAAGTAATCACAGAAATTAAAAATTCTTTTTGCAGCACATTCCTACTCGTCCGTAGTTTCACAATTCAATGAAATAAAAAAAATCGAATTTTTTAACAAACTTCACAATTTTGAAAGTCCACTGTCCCTTTAAGAAGTGATATTGGATCTTCTATATGGTGCTTCCATAATATGGCAGCCTACAAAATTGGTGGTGAGGAAGGGGCGAATGTTTAAAAAAAAGTTCTTGTCGTGTCAGGAAAAAAAAAATTGATACACCCTTTCACTTAGAATTAAATTTAACCGGGTGCAGTGGCCCAGTTGGCAAGATCAGCGGGCTAGGTATCTGAAAGTCACTGGTTCGATGCCCGTAGCTGTCTACCGTGTACACTAATGGCGGCTGGTGCAAGTAAAACCTGTCGTGGTTGCAATGTCCTCCAAGTTCTCAAAATTACCTCTGGAGGTGCGGGGTCAAGTGTTCCGGTCTCGTCACTTGACTTGGTTCAAAATGACGTGACTGGTCCTTTGACCAAGTCGGACTCCGACCCTTGTGGTTCCAGTGAAAACAGGAGCCGCATCTTCATCGCCCATAGACTTCCGGACTTGATCTGATGTTGCTGTCGGTCAAGTGGTATAAGCAGCAACAACATGAATTTAACCTTAAAACAGGTTAAAAGCAGTGAACGATTTCAAATCTATGTAAAATTATAATCATTGAACACATTTCCTTTAATCTCCTCAGATTAATATATATGCTTTAATTAATTTGAATTAAGATATAATTAAATTTTTCAATAGGTTGGTAGAACTGCTTCAAGCAAAAAATGATAAAGTTACATATTATTTTAAATGTTTAACTTTTTAAATCTGTTATCAGTAATGCGAGGACATATATTGCACTGAACACGTCTTGCAACAACAAATACATGATCCCTTTGAAACAATATGTTAAAACTACACATTGAAAAAATGTGAAATTTTAAACCATTTTCACAGTTGTTCCCATTTAGAAACAGGACACAAAAATTCGAGACCTGGTTTTCTTTATAATCCTATTAACAATATTTTCTAACACTTTTTAAACATATGTCGTATTTTAAAATGTCATATATTGATACTTTCGTTAAAATAAAACGTCTACCTAATTACCTTATAAAATTATGTTAGCGAGAAATATTTATACTTTATTTTTAATTGTCAGACCAAAAGATGTCTGTTTCAGTCAGACATTTGTTTTCTAAAACCGGAAATTGATATTTTAGCCAGAAGTAATTTTGGATTATTTATTTTCATTTTATATATAATAGTTTATTACCTTTACTACATTTACTACCTTTATCTGCCATATACATTTATATCTCTATTTATATATGTATAAAACATCTACCTAATTACCCGATAAAATTATGTTAGCGAGAAATATTTATACTTTATTTTTAATTGTCAGACCAAAAGATGTCACTTTCAGTCAGACATTTGTTTTCTCAAACCGGAAATTAATATTTTAGCCAGAAGTAATTTTGGATTATTTATTTTCATTTTATATATAATAATTTATTACCTTTACTACATTTACTACCTTTATCTGCCATATACATTTATATCTCTATTTATATATGTATGAAACTTCTACCTAATTACCCGATAAAATTATGTTAGCGAGAAATATTTATACTTTATTTTTAGTTGTCAGACCAAAAGATGTCTCTTTCAGTCAGACATTTGTTTTCTCAAACCGGAAATTAATATTTTAGCCAGAAGTAATTTTGGATTATTTATTTTCATTTTATATATAATAATTTATTACCTTTACTACATTTACTACCTTTATCTGCCATATACATTTATATCTCTATTTATATATGTATAAAACTTCTACCTAATTACCCGATAAAATTATGTTAGCGAGAAATATTTATACTTTATTTTTAATTGTCAGACCAAAAGATGTCTCTTTCAGTCAGACATTTGTTTTCTCAAACCGGAAATTAATATTTTAGCCAAAAGTAATTTTGGATTATTTATTTTCATTTTATATATAATAGTTTATTACCTTTACTACATTTACTACCTTTATCTGCCATATACATTTATATCTCTATTTATATATGTATAAAACATCTACCTAATTACCCGATAAAATTATGTTAGCGAGAAATATTTATACTTTATTTTTAATTGTCAGACCAAAAGATGTCTCTTTCAGTCAGACATTTGTTTTCTCAAACCGGAAATTAATACTTTAGCCAGAAGTAATTTTGGATTATTTATTTTCATTTTATATATAATAGTTTATTACCTTTACTACATTTACTACCTTTATCTGCCATATACATTTATATCTCTATTTATATATGTATAAAACATCTACCTAATTACCCGATAAAATTATGTTAGCGAGAAATATTTATACTTTATTTTTAATTGTCAGACCAAAAGATGTCTCTTTCAGTCAGACATTTGTTTTCTCAAACCGGAAATTAATACTTTAGCCAGAAGTAATTTTGGATTATTTATTTTCATTTTATATATAATAGTTTATTACCTTTACTACATTTACTACCTTTATCTGCCATATACATTTATATCTATTTATATATGTATAAAACTTCTACCTAATTACCCGATAAAATTATGTTAGCGAGAAATATTTATACTTTATTTTTAATTATCAGACCAAAAGATGTCACTTTCAGTCAGACATTTGTTTTCTCAAACCGGAAATTAATATTTTAGCCAGAAGTAATTTTGGATTATTTATTTTCATTTTATATATAATAATTTATCACCTTTACTACATTTACTACCTTTATCTGCCATATACATTTATATCTCTATTTATATAAATCAAAAATAAATGTCAAATTTTAAGGAATATTTCCAACTACATTTTCTTCCCAAAAGAAGAAACATGGCCTTTATAAGAACAGATGCATTTCATTCGGTTGATAAATGACATCGAATGAAAAGAGCTCTCGAAGACTCTTGAGCTGCCTTCCTTCAATTAATCAAGTATCCTTTGTAAAGTGATGGCCAAAGCATCTTTGACACTTCTGGACAGAAAGGAATTTAAGAGTAACAGAAATCGACGTAAGCTGGATCTCAAAAACCCCTCCAAACCTTTCAAAATTAACTAAAATATATTTCATTCCACTACAAGTTTAGAAGATTCCTTCCATGAATGTCTAGTATTTGTTCCTCTTCACAAATACGGTTGGATACCGATAAGTTTTAAACGAATAAAAGGAAATCTTGTACATTTATGGATTTTCAACCTTTCTACATTTTACGAAATCTAGGAATATATATACAAAAAATCTTTGCGGTGTTAATTACAGATACATACGTCAAAACACGAAACAGATAAAGACATAAAAAAAATTTTCAGGTAGTCTCTTCTAACGAAACTACCGCGGGTTATTAACGTAGGATTACTTATTGTTGCTTACCTCTTTTGTATGTATATATGTATGTGTTTTATATATATATATATATATACTATATAATTTCAAAATTTTGATGCATTTTTGTACTTTGCTGTTTAACTGTTTTCTGCTTGTCCAAGCGAGCGATAAAGACGCCAAAAGAGCGATAAATGCCAAAATCATATACTTCCAAAACTATATATTTGACGCTCTGCCAAAATTGTAACTCGCGACGACGGACGGTTTTAGCGTCTGAAATTTTGCTTTCCGGAGGACCGTTATGAAGGAACATAATCCTACGTTAAAAATTAAAGATGCTAAAATTTTTACTTATCTCTGAAAATAAAATTTCACTCCACTTTAGAATGCGATCTTATTTTTTTGGCTTGTATAAAAAAATATGCCTGTTCCGAGAAACTTAAATTATCTTACTTCAGAACTGTATATTAATCAAATGAGTAGACATTTTTTAAACGAGGCTAAAATTTAAATAGGCTAAATATATTAAGAACATGTCGAAAGATATACTCTAATATTTTAGTATACAAAATATGTCTAACAGAATGTGATCCATTGCCTTCTATCCGATTTTAAACACACAACTCCTTTTACGGGAAGAGATTTGCGTATTACTAGTGTATCAAAAAAGAAAAAAAAGTTATAAATTAAATACGCATTGTGTTATAGATTGTCAACATGATTCGTTAATTAATTATAACCTTCCCCATTATATTTTAGATGAACACTTTTGTGTCATTATTTTCAAATCACTCTGAACTTCCAAATCAATAGTTGTTGTTGCAGATGGTGCTCATCTTGGATTTTTCTTGTTTTCTGGTTTTCTGTACAATACCGTGCAATACATCTTGAGTCCAGTGCATGTTTTGTTGTTGACAGCCTGTCTCAACTACCATCCACAGAAACTGACAAAGGTTCAAGATACAAATTATGCAACCATTAAAACATGAATTATTAGGGTGGCCCAAATTGAGGGAAAACTTTTGGCATTCTTACCATGTTTTTATTAACTGGCTTTCTTGTTTGTGTGTGTGTTTGTCCAGTACAAATCTTGCAATCGATTTTTAACTAACTTCCCCACTAGCTAGATATTTGAAACTTTTAGAATGGCTCATATCACGATGACAATCCATTATTTTTATACTTTTAGCCATTTTTAAGCAGAATTTAATTCATTTTAAGTTCATTTTGTTTTGTAGACTGGTGGAGCCATCTATCGTCCGGGACGGGAACGAAAAGTTAAACGCAAGTTAACTTACAATTAACTTCATTTTCTTTCAAGTTGATGGGATAATTCATCAAAAAAAAATTTTAAAAAGTATTTATTAATACTTTTATCTTGTAATTATTCTGCAATGGTTTATCACTTGGATAATGTAAAATAATGGTTTATCACTTGTATAATGTGAAATAATGGTTTATCATTTGGATTATGTGAAGTATGGGCTATCTCTTTGATACGACGATACGTTTCGAACACCTGATGATACGTTTGTACGATACGTTTCGTCTCGACAAAAACCTGTTGTCAAAAACAGTTCTGCTTCGTGATATCTACTGGCGGAAAGGCCAAATTGTAATTAGTTAACCGCAGCCGCTACTGAAAAGTCCGAATTACATTCGGGCCACCCTTATATAATAAAGAGTGTCTTTTATAATAAATTTTGATTTTTCTTGAACAGGAGTATAAGTATCTAAATTATGTTCTACAAAAGAATTTTACTTAAATATTTCTTAAACTTTTTTACCATATATTGTGTACGGAAGAGAAGCGTACCTACGAAAGACAAGCGTACCAATGAAGGTAATTGAATTACCCATTTTTGGGTTAATTCAAGTGTGATAATTAATATATATATATATATATACATATATATATATATATATATATATATATATATATATATATATATATATATATATATATATATATATATGAGACGTCCCGAAATGGTCATCTCCTGTAAATACTGCAATCGAGGCCGTAACAAAAAGATTCCAAATCATAACGAATAACTGAAGTTTATTTGACAAAAACAGCGACACATCTTAATCACTCAAAGCCAGCCTCGTGTCTGCGTAGTGCGTGAATCTAGAATTAGGTCAAAGAGAGGTTGCCAGGAATTGGCGGAGAGTGTTTGTATTGGCAAAAGCGAAGCATCTCGCCAAGGCGTCGGAAAGGTTACCAGATGAGAAAAAGTTCAGAAAGCGCGATTAAAGGTTATTAATATTATCACAAACTAACACACACACACACACAAACTAACAAACACACACACAAACAAACACACACACACACACACACACACACACACACACACACACACACACATATATATATATATATATATATATAGAGAGAGAGAGAGAGAGAGAGAATTTCAATTGGGGGGTGGGGGAATTAGCCTTGAATTTCCTTTTCCCTATATCGCTGAAACTGACTTATCGTAAATAGAAAAAAAAAATCTTTGCAAAATTTAAAACACATTCGTAAAATATCATTTCATTTAAAAGACTGTCATCGAAATGGAAATCTTAGGGCTAGAAAAGATTAAATTGTAAATTATTAGGTAGCAGTTATGTTGGTTAGGAAATTAGTTGGCTTAGCCCTAGAGAAATTGTCTGAAATATGAGTACAGGTCACGTTTCTAACTTATACCCAACAATCTAAGTTTCATCCTACTGAAATAAACACTTGTGAAGGATAACAATCTCCTTTATATTCGACTGATAATGGTGTATTTAATATCCATTCGCAAATTTAATATTGTTCTCATGCTAATAGGAGACGCAAAATCAGTTCGAATCCATTAGTTATTCAAATCTGGTAAATAGTTTCCGTATATAGGAAAATAAATTTGAATATTTCAATTAGCATATTGCATTAGGTCCATAAATGCTGTAAAATTATTCAAATGACGGAACATGCAATAGCTGCGCAGAGATATAATTCTCCGAATCACAATAATATATGGAATGCTAATTTGCTACAAATTGATATACTTGATTTAGAAACCTCGTGTGTTCTGTTATCATCATTTCAATTCAAATGGATTTATAGCCAAATGTTTCAAAATTATTGAATTTCATGACCTTGAAGAAAGAAGACGAGGCGTCAAATAATTATCCAGTGGTTCTAAATTACTTTCGCTGTAATTCTCCGTCATCGAATTGATAAGACGTAGTGAATATTGAAGTAAAAAAAAATGGATGGGATATTCTTAAAAGTAGATATGCTTTATCATAAACTAAACTAAACTCATTGGGGCCACAGTCCGTCTGGACCAAGGTCGGTAGTGCCCAATTCCGCTTTCTTGACCGTGGGCGTGGAATGCCATATATATATATATATATATATATATATATATATATATATATATATATATATATATGTATATATATATATGTATGTATATATATATATATATATGTATATATATATATATATATATGTATATATATATATATATATATATATATATATATATATATATATATATATATATATATATGTATATATATATATAAATAAACTCACGGCGCAACAGTCCGATGTGGACCAGGGCCGATGGTACCCATCTCCGCATTTGTAACCTTGGGCTTGGGGTGCCACACATCATATGTCTCGGTCAGGTGGTCAACCTGACGCTTGATCCCCAGAATTAGTTCCCAAGCATGCTTGGTCCCCATTTTAACGACACACTCCAGGAATGAAATTCTGGGTCGACCTTGCCCAGTCGCAGGATCGAACCCTGAACCTGCGGTGTGGCAGCTTGAAGCTTTTAACCACTACGCCACCAGGGCGTCTTGTTTTATCATTCCACTACAAAAATAGTACAGCTTTACAGAAAACCTCGAATACATATGTATTTTCATTGAATCGGTTAATTGATAAAAAATGTTTGTTCGAATCCCCATTACCAGAGGTTTTCAAAGTGTGGACCGCTATCCATTCAAATTATGAAAGTTCTTTACACGTTCATTATGAGCGGTTCGCTCATTGAAACAGTGAGTGCGTCTTGAAAGTGGGTTGTGTCCAATAGGAGATTAAGAACCAATCATTATATTATATATATATATATATATATATATATATATATATATATATATATATATATATATATATATATATATATATATATATATATATATAACAAAAAAACTCGTCCTCCTAATAAATTACATTTAACGCGTACTCTAAAGTATCCTTTTAATAATGCACGATCCCTCTTCCAAATTGCAACCTAAATATAATGTAAGTTATAATTTATATTGGCCCTGCAGATCATTAAGCAGGCAGGCATTTGAAATATCCGAATTCAATAACATCCCCATAATACCTGGCGCGAACCTTAAGACCTAATTAAATTTGTGTACAAGGCCTGTGTTTTAAGGCCTGTTTTTAATTTTTTTCTTTTTAATAAAACGCAGATGTAGCAGGCGCGTGATCTATCAATTAATTAATCCTCGATAACCACGACGTGGACAAGGGAACTCCACGAGACTAAATTCCTCCAATTAAATAATAAGTAATTTCGGCCCCCTGGTGGCAAGATCAGAAAACAGTCATTTGATAATGGCTTGAACGGAGGTATTCTATCTCTTCTCTCTCAACTCTGTCATGTAAGCAGTTGCGGTGTCCGCGCACGGCAAGTCCGGTGGGGCCATGGCTCCTGTCTCCGAAATCTCCGTGTGTGTGTCCTTGTAGGTTTTCGCACCCCATCCTGTTGCATGGACGCCGGACAAGTCCAGTGGCCACTGCTATAATGCCTTCGTAATGCTTACTGATTAAATAAAAATGATTTTCTGGATTTGTGTATCGTTTCTATGGCTACATTTCTTTCATCACACAACGAGCGACTGCATATGTATGATCAACACTTCTTTCCGAGAGTTAATTGTGGTTTATTATCATATTATTTATATATATATATATATACAGTGATTTCAGCTTATAAGAATCACGTTTGTTATTACTGGTTTTGATTCTTATAAGCGATTGATTCTTATACCCGAAATTTAGGTTTTTGGACAGGCACACACACCTATATATACATATATTAGATAATTTACCATAAAATACTCTTTAATTTACGTTAATTATCTTTTATTAAAATCATTCTTTATAATTTTAAAAATACAACTTAATTTCTTGATCTATAAGTAGATACACATGGTTATAATAAGAGAAGAAAAAATCCAGTATTCGTTACAACATACCTGCTTAACAGTTTAACATTTCAACTACAAGAAGGGTGCAAGAAAAAGTTTTCTATGGTAGTTTGACGTAATGAAGTTTTCAGGAGGCTGTTTATACCTCTTTCAATACCAATAGTCTCAGACGAAGATTCACCTTCTAGCTTACGTTTCAGGGTTTGATAACGTGCTGAATCTACTAATGTCACGTTTGCCTAAATGATAGTGGACACTTAGCAGAAGATTTATGTGTTTCGGTGTCCAGGAAGCAGAAAACAGGATGTGGGAAAAAAAGAGTCCCTATCTTTGTCAGTGGAGAAAAGTGAAATCGGACTCTGACGGGTTAGATGCCCCTGGGACAAGTTAAAAGGGCAGTGTTTAGCTAAAGTGTTTAAGGGGAAACCATTATGTTATGTCTAACAAAAAAGGGATGCATTTTACGACTGTATTCCATCCCATATTATCACTCTTTCTTTAAAAAAAATAAAAAAACTTCGTGCCTTTTGAGGGTTTAAGTGGCTTTTTTTGGAAAAAATGCAAGGAAAGCGAAGAGTGTAAGCTGATTCTTAAAACCGGTGGATTGATTCTTTAAAGCGAAAATTTTAACATGGAAATAATACATTTGTTTTTGTTTTTGCGATATTGATTCTTATAAACGGTTGATTCTTATAACCACTGATCACTATAAGCGGTGGTTACTGTATATATATATACTGTATGGAAGTAGTCAACATGTGGTTCAGTGGTTAAAAGTTTCTAAATGAAAACGACAGAAGAAATGAAAGTCAACAGAATTAATATTAAGAATAACATTTAATGAATATAGAATGTGCTCCTTACAATAAGAAGCACCTTTTCGAAGTGTCACAAAAGTTACTTAACGTGGGAATCCGATGTGTTGAAAATCAATGCGCATGCGCGCTATACAGGAAGTGATCTATTTATAGAAATCTTGCGCTACAATTCACTACAACAGCGGTTAGTAGAATTACATTGGGAACAGTTACGATTAAAAATAAAAAAAGTTAATATAATCGAAGAAAGAAAAGTCCGGAGACGATCAGAATGGAACACTGAATAATAATTATTATTCTCATTATATATCACTCTACTCGTACTAACGTATGATTAATTTTAATGCCATCTTAGAGTTTTCCACAGTTTTTAAAAGTGTATAAATAATAGTTTCAATATTAGTTAGTAGCTGATGAAACTTCAAAACACAGCTTAAAGAATGAATTTATTGAAATAAGGAAATAAAATCGTTATCTACTAATTAATAAACAGGTTAATAACTAACTATCAGATAGGGTGTGTGATCACATACATGTTTTAAAAAAAAACATATCTTTAATCTAATACCAACTACGCTCATATAAACATTATCCGTTATTTAATCAAGACTTGAACCATAAGCGATGAAATGTTTCTTTCGAAAGGTAAGTGAATGGGAAATTTAATTTTTTTTTTTTGCAAAATTACAAATAAGTGCATAAACAAATACAAGCCATGTATTAACCAGCGATCATGTAGTACTAAGATATGTATTGTTATCTCATTTATATTAACCTTCCAAATAAAATTTCAGATAACTTTTAAAAGGTTAAAAAGGATTTATCTATTTTTATAAAATGCGGAGTTTAAAAAGTCAATCTCCAACAGAATCGCAAATAAATATTAAGTGCATTTGAGTTTAACACTAATTTCGCAATTGTAAAATTACGTTAAAAAGTTTAATTTGGGTCAAGAATAAGAATTGTTTTATTCTTTAATTGGATAGATCAGTTATTTATCTTTACAAAACAGGTTTATTTTTGTCTGCGCGTTATTTAGAATCCAAGATATTAAAGATTTTATAATGACTTGAAAACCGGAAGTGGAGATTTAAATCACCGGAAGTGGCCTTTTATTAAAGGACCAGAAACCTGTTAACAATTAGTACAAACAGAATTTCATTTTCAATATAATTTTAGTAAACTTCTAATGAAATAATTAAAGTAAGAACAATTTTGTAAACTGTGTGGCAACGTTAAATTAGTTAACATAGCTTGCAATTCTAAGCACATGCAAAACTTAAAATGCATTTTTCTCAAAAATGAGATATGACCATTTTTTGCCGACTTCAAAAGTGATAACTCAAAATATTATCATTAAATTTTTATGAAATTTTGTGTGCCTAGTCTATATATTGTTTTCTAGAGGATCTACTAAAAGAATTTTGATTGAATGTATATTTTCCAATTTATGACCTATTATTTCAGAAATAACATTGTAAAATTGGCAAAAATTTCATAATAAATATTCAATTAGTTGTAAAGTATTCATTTCTTGATATAACATCAAACTTTTAGTACAGTCGCTAGATAAAAGCATGTTTATTTTGGTATAACTTTTATTCACATAAAACTGACTGTTTTTAAGGTAGCATTTTTGAAGTTTTCGTAAAATTTTCTTAAAATTATACATACATTTAAAGATTTTTAAAAACATAGAAGTTTATTTTAAAAATTGACACTCTCATTAATCTTCATTTGAATTAAATCGAAAGTTTTATTTAAAGTGTTCCTACACCATGTGTTTCTAAAAAAGTACTCCGAACGTGTTCGGATAATAGAAAAAAATCTTACGACAAGTCCCCAAATTTCTAAACACATTTGTTAAACCAATTTACCATTGCTTGAAAAAAAAAATACTCTTTAGCTTCATTGCTAATAATGCTAAAAAAGAATTGCCTAACTTATTGCATAGTATAAAAAAATCTGGACTCTTATTTTTTGTCTTTTCTGGAATAAATGAGCCGAACGTATCTAAACGGTTAGAAATAAGACCTCCAATACTTTTGTTATATGATCCTGTCGAAAAGTAGCAGACGGGCATCGACGCACTTTACCTTTCGGAAATCCCCATGAATTTCATTTCTTTTCTCTCCTTGCGATTAATCTCCAGGTTTATTTCTCCTGATCTGTTTTAAGTGTGAAGTAGACGGCTGCAACATTTATAGAAAGCAGTTGTAAAATCAGAGGCAAAGTATTACAATATATTTTTTTCTACGTACTTTCTGTGTGTGGAAATGAAAAAAAACATATTTAAATACTCCAAGAACTACTTTGTGACTGTATGGGTAACTTTTGTACGGTTCGCGTGTTGCTCAGATGCAAATTTCTGGTAGCTGCGCAGTGCAGGCCAGTCGAAGTCAGTTCGGAGCAGGTGTATGGGCTATTTAAGTGACACACGCTGGGTTGGCAAGAGCCCAAGAAGGGAGTGGAGATTTGTACGGTAGTACGTTACGCTATTAGTGGAGATACGAAAGAGTCGATAAAAGTTAGATTGAAGGTGATATCGGTATTTAACTGATAGAGCACGTATTAGTTTTTAGCCTAGGTCGCTGCACGATTTCCATAGTTAGTTCAGAGCCCGATGGTTACGGGTATTGCTAGTGAACGTATATTCTGACTGAAAGGGTTCATTACGACTTTAAAGTTCAGTTTCTTAGTACCGCACGTTGCGGTACTGTTGTGTTATTATTTGAAGCCCCAAGTCGGTCTATATTAGTCTACCTCTACTTAGAAAATAAAGGAATTATTTATATTTATGCCTATTACTTTATAGTGTGCCTGGACCGTTAGAGGATTCACAGGGTACATAAAAAAGAGAACCATATACTTTGTGACACATAGTATTTTTTTTTCGTTTATCGGATCTTACCCGTGATACCGGATTGGCAAAGAACAGCGCCAAAAGCTTGTCCGACATACAGAGACACCTAGTGGTCAGTGTCCGAAGTTTCTGCGTGCCATTTGTCTTCGCTGGCCAGAGTATTGTTCAAACCTGTTGTCAAGCTATTGACTCAAACTTCGGAAACTTTGTGCGCTGAAGGCTAACAAATTATACAACCAACCACCACTGGTAATTAGTTTTTATTGTCAATATGTTGGTTAGATTGTGGAGCAATATAAATTTTGTGCAGTGATATATCAGAGATATGATAACATAACTTAAATATCGAAGGATAACGGTGTTACTTTGTGACACATTGACGCTGTCACAAAATAACCCACAAAGTCGACCCACCTCCTCCAGCCGCTCGATGTCGCATTTTTAAGTCCTCTAAAATACCACAGGAGAGAAAGAAGTATTGACTATCTGGAAAAAACTACCCGAAATAGCAGAATGCTCCGAAAGTGGAATTTCCTCATCTTCTCAAAGAACTGATGGCTGCCCTGGGCACCCGAGGTCTCTTTGATGTCAAAGGTATAGATAAAGCTATCCAATATTTGTAATAGGTATATATAATTGTGTATCGAGCTTTTGATAAACGTTTTACTGTCTTACTTTGTGTCAAGTAATTTTACCTCTTGGATTTCAAGGCGAAAACACAGATGTCACAAAGTAGCCCCACTCTGCGGGGCAACTTTGTGACACATTTTGACCTTAATTTCTCAATAGTAATTAAAGATCCGGGTTAGCGAAATACATTACTACGTAAGGAAAGGATGTACCAATGTTTTACAATAGTTAGTTTTGGGAGGGTTTTAAAACTGATCGATAGCACAGGAAAAATTTTAAAACCCGTCACAAAGTAACCCCCATTTTACGGTACTTATTTTTTTCCCCACATACGTATGTCGGTCTTTAACTCAGAAATGATTACTACATTCGTTAGGGATTTGAAATATTTTTTTTCACAAATATATATATACTAAATTACCTTGCCTAGTTCTCTTCAAGCTCGTTACCTTTCTGAAAAATGTCATGAGCTATGCATTCAAATTTGAATAATTCATGACTTCATGTTAATTCATAAAATATGTAACGAATATCTTGTTTTCCATTTATTTTGGCATTTCCTGAAGTAAGTAAGACTAACAGATCGAAATATATTTGTCAATGAGTCTCAGGATGCGGCATTTAAAACGAAATTTACAATTGCATTGAGTTACAACGAAAAGAGATACCTAACACACACATACATTATATAGACTCTTGGACAAAAAAATTAGTGCACCAAGAAATAATTGCGGGATCGTAACGAAACTTGCAATGAAGGTACATGTCGGGGAGATATGCAAATGATTAGAAATGTAGCGTGATTGCGCATTACGTGTAGCCGGTAGAGGGCGTTGAACATCGTACTCTGTGGAGTATAAAACAGGTAACCAAAGCTTGTTTGAGTGTGCTGAATCATTTACAAAGGAAGAGCTGAGATAGACATGCCATTACGCCGTGTTCGAAGACAATATAAGCAGTTGTCGCAGTTTGAGAGGGGGCGAATCGTCGGGATGATGGAAGCTGGATGGTCAGCTAGGCGAATAGCTCGTCAATTAGGCCGCTCTGATTGTGTTGTGAGGAGGTGTTGGGACCAGTGGACCAGAGAGATGTCATGTACACGAAGACTAGGCTCTGGACGCCCTCGACAGACCAGTCGTCGAGAAGACCGCCACATCGTAAGAAATGCACGCATACAGCCAACTGCTTCATCGGCTGCCATCCAGGCACAGGTAGCACCTTCACTAGGGGCCTCTGTGTCTTCTCGAACAATACGAAGGCGCCTGGCTGAAGGACAGTTGGTATCGCGGCGCCCATTACGTGTACTGCCCTTGACGCCCACCAATCGACGCCTCCGTTTGGATTTTTGCCACGCACGAGGAAACTGGACTGCAGTGGAATGGAACCAGTTCGTCTTTAGCGACGAATCCAGATTCAATCTCGGCAGTGATGACAATCGTGTTCGTGTGTGGAGAGCCCGTGGTGAACGCTTCAATCCTGCCTTTGCTGTACAGCTACACATCGCTCCCACAGCTAGTGTGATGGTATGGGGTGCCATTGCCTACAATACACGGTCACCCCTAGTATTGTGCCGTGGCACCATGACAGCCCAGCGGTATGATCTTGTTGTCACTCATGCAACGGCTCCCAGGAGGCATTTTTCAACAAGACAATGCTCGGCCTCATGCGGCAAGGGTGTCACAAGACTGTCTCCGCACTGTTACTACCCTTCCTTGGCCTGCCCGATCCCCAGATATGTCTCCAATCGAGCATATCTGGGATCATTTGGGACGACGAGTTGGGCATCCCACGAGTTTGAACGAACTAGAGGCAAGGTTACAGCAAATATGGAACGAAATGTCTCAAGACATCATACAGAACTTGTATGACTCAATGCCCGATCGTATCGCATCGTGCATTCGCGCTAGAGGGGGTCCAACGGAGTATTAACTCCTCCGTTCTTTTGCCTTTTTCCCTGAAATAAATCATCCTTTTTCCTTGATTTTCTTATCATTTACTTATATCAAAGTAGTCATTAAGTATGTAAAATTTCGTTTCATTTTGACGACTCCTTCTTGGTGCGCTAATTTTTTTGTCCATGAGTTTATATATATATGTGTGTGTGTGTTAACCGTAACAGTTAAATAACATAATAATATTGTTTAAATTTTTGTAAAATTTAAATCTTTTTATATATAAATATCCGTCTGTTTAATAATTTCATGGATTTTATAATTAATCATTCATAAATCCTGAAGTTGAAAAATTAATGAATTTAGCAAACTGTGTCCCAAAAAGTGTTCAGGTAATATATAACTTAGAATGCATTACTTAGACTTACTTAAAATTTCTTTGTATTATTTCCTGATAAAAAGAGAAAAAATAACACGTTACAAATATGAATATTCCAAGAAATATTTTAGATTACTCAACTGCTCTCTGAATGTTCGCAATTGATATTAATGTTACAAAAAATTAATATTAATATTTAAAATTAGATTTCAATTTTTAAATGCATCCATTACATGACAATCATTTAATATTTGTTACTGGAGTAATGTTATAGAACTATCCAATTCTTTGTCACATTGCGCGTTCTTTCTCATATGTAACATGCAATTAAATATAAACCTTCTTTACAAAGCGGAAAATCAAAAATATTCACTAATACTACTATAATTTAACGTTTTTAAAAAAAATTAATATAGAGTGCCGTTGCAATATTTAATAATACAGTGAAACTTCTCTAGCCGGTCACCCCCCTATTCGGCGGCCACCCTTGTAAACGATACTATTATGTTCAGATCTAATTTAAAACATTTTGATGGGCGCCGTTTGCGCAGTGCAAACGCCTAATTCTAGTCTTATTTCATTTGCATTCCATGTATTCCGGTTAAATGATCAGAAAAATGGTTAGTACTGCCATCTTTTCTCAATCTAAAGAAATGAAAACATTTTGCAACCTTTAAATGCAAAATTTTTTGCATTTAAAGATTCTTTGGGTTGAAATTAAATTCGGGAAAAAATTCTTCACTTTACAAATGATGGGGGTGGTTGCCCCTAAAAGGATTAAGGATTAATAGACCCAATGTTATGGCAGAAACCTCTTTTCGACGGTCCCCAAGAGAAATTTCATTGTATATAAAGTATAATTGAATTTACTTGATATTATACTTGATGGAATGCATTTATTTAGCATTTTTATGTACTCAATGCATGTGTATTAAAACTCCGATACATCCTTCGCTGAAGCAGGTACATAAAATGATAATGCAGTATGCGACTTTATTATGTTTTGTTCATATCCTCTGTGGATAGAAGCTAAAATAAAAACAAAAAATTAATAAATAAATTCGACGGAGACATGGAACATACTTTGTAGTTTTCTGAATTTTTTATTATTATATTTCTTGAATAAAACAAGTATTGTAAGTGGATTCTAGTAGCGATGCGACATCGATGTCGATGTTTTCAAAACATCGATGTTTTCATAAAAACATCGATGTTCTAAACATCGATTTATTGAAGCAGATGTATTTTTAACATCGATGTTTTGCACTCGATGTTTTACGTTGTCTCGATGTTTTATTTTTAATGAAAAAGTAACATAATAAAAAATTACCATGTAGCACAATTTTCACACTTAGTAAATGTAAGACTGAATTCTGAAAAGGACGAATACAAAAGGGGGAACGATTCCTTAGTAAACAGAGAAATGGCAATCAACAACCAATGAACCGATCAGAGCGCTTGGAATGTTCCTGACACTCTAGAACCTTCGATGGGGTTTTATTTTATGAATAGTATATACACGAGAGCAGCCATTTAAGTTTTTGTTTTGGTTTGGTTTTATATAAGATGATGTTAATATTATTAGTAAGATGCCTCCTAAAAGTACCGTTTGGAAATATTTTTGCAAAACCTCTGACAAACTGGCGAAGTGTAATATTTGCCTTAAGTCCCTCAAAGCTTCTCGCAATACCACGTATTTATCTGGACATTTGAAGGCAAAACATGGCGATATTTACAACGAGAATTTTGAGTCATCAATGTAGCCCAAGGCAAAAGCAACCAAGTTTTTGTCATTTGTGTCAGCCCAATCAGAGAGTAAAATTAAATCATCCCCCCCCCCCGCACGACTAAGCGAAGTAACATTAATGTTAGAGGTTACTAAACCAGTTTTAAAAAATGGATGTTCTAAAACATCGATGTTTAAAAACATCGATGGTTTTTGGGCGATGTTTTATTAACATCGATGTTTTAATATTGAATATCGAAGTTTCAAAACATCGGTGTTTTATTATCGACGTCGCATCCCTAGATTCTAGCAATTATATCACAGTGTTTCATCTCATTGTTTTCTGTCAAAACTCTCCAAACATAAAAAGTGATGCCTGGGGGAAAATTCTCGTGTTATATTTAATAACAGATTCCCCAAAACAATAGAATAGTTAAAATAAATGTAAATAATAAAACAGTACTTCCAAAAGCATGACAGGCTGTAACTCCCTCACCTAACTGTCTTGAGTTCGATACTGTATATTCCAGTATTTATAGGTTTACATGATGGTCTGCATACTGTCTAGAATTTTTAGAGAATTTTGAGGCTAGAAAATTGTTATAACTACCGATGCAAATTTACATTTACATCAAAATCTGACTCTATGCTAATCAGCATATATCGTCAGTTTAAAATATCTAAACAGCTAAGCCACCAATTTTCACTACCAATGCATATTTACATTTACATCAAAATCTGATTGTATGCTAATCAGCATATATCGCCAGTGTGAAATATCTAATGAGCTAAGCCAACAATTATCACTACCAATGCATATTTACATTTACAGCAAAATCTGATTGTATGCTAATCAGCATATATCGCCAGTTTGCAATATCTAAACAGATAAGCCACCAATTATCACTACCAATGCATACTTACATTTACAGCAAAATCTGATTGTAATATAATCAGCATATATCGCCAGTTTGAAATATCTAAACATCTAAGCCGCCAATTATCACTACCAATAAATACTTACATTTACATCAAAATCTGATTGTATGCTAATCAGCATATATCGAAGTTTAAAATATCTAAACAGCTTAGCCGCCAATTATCACTACTAATGCATACTTGCATTTACAGTAAAATCTGATTGTAATATAATCAGCATATATCGCCAGTTTAAAATATCTAAACAGCTAAGCGGCCAATTATCACTACCAATGCATATTTACATTTACAGCAAAATCTGATTGTATGCTAATCAGTATATATCGCCAGTTTAAAATATCTAAACATCTGAGCCGCTAATTTTCACTACCAAGGCATACTTAAGTTTACAGCAAAATCTGATTGTATGCTAATCACCATATATCGCCAGTTTGAAATATCTAAACAGCTAAGCCGCCAATTATCACTACCAATGCATATTTACATTTACAGCAAAATCTGATTGTATGCTAATCAGCATATATCGCAAGTTTAAAATATCTAAACAACTTAGTCGCCAATTATCACTACTAATGCATACTTACATTTACAGCAAAATTTGATTGTATGCTAATCAGCATATATCGTCAGTTTAAAATATCTAAACATCTGAGCCGCCAATTTTCACTACCAAGGCATACTTACATTTACAGCAAAATCTGATTGTATGCTAATCACCATATATCGCCAGTTTGAAATATCCGAACCGCTAGGTCGCCAAATCTTCATTTTTACAAATCTAACTACTATGTGCTAAATATAACACATCTGCATCTAACTACACCATGACTCAATTCTTATCAATGAGAGCATAATTCTTGCGAAACGAACGTTTCAGTGCACCTTTAAGACTGAGCTTAGAACAAAATGGATAATTATATATTTAAGTGACAAAATGGATATCTATATACAGTCGAACCTCAATATATCGAAGTAGCAAATTCCGTGAAAAAAATTCGATGTATAGAAATTTCGATATAAAGAATTGAGCATAGTCTTATCATAATTCTCCTTAAAAAAAAAATTAAAGCTAATTTTCGTATACGAAACTCCATTTCTAATTTATATGCGAATCCCATTAAATGAAAGTTAATAACTAAAAAAGGAATTAATATGAAAGATTTATTGATTACTACATATCTTTAAAAACAACAATAATGCAGACAGTGGTTACAATGATGACAGTTACATTCTTTAAAAAAAAACTACGAATATCTTGATGAACAGTTAGTTTTGCGGAAAGTTCAAAGAAATGCTAGTATTTATTCAGTCCACTAAAAACTTCATCAGGGACATTTTCCGCGAATTGAAGTCCACGACGTATTGTTTCAAATGACAAAAATTGGGAGATTTTATTCTAAAGTGGAATAAAATCTCTCAATTTGTCTTAAATAAATTTCAATATATAGAGATTTTTTCGATATATACAAACAATTTTTCTATGTAATGAACATGGAGATTCGCTAAGAGTTCGATATATAGAAAATTTCGATATAGGGAAGTTCGATATATGGAGGTTCGACTGTATTTAAGTTGCTAAGCTGACTTTTTGGGCAGTCCGTGAGAGAAAACTACTGCATCCATTTGCTTCTTTTTGGTCTTAAACTAAAGATTGTAATCTGTAGATTTGTCAAATTTGGTTTCTGTAACCGCAATTTCTATTAATTAGCGATAATTTACGATTAAAAATTGATTTCTGAGCATGTTCAGTGGCACGTTTAAATCTGGCTTTAGAAACTCACTGTTTCTGCGCATGCTCAGTGACATATCTAAACGATAAACACGTTTATTCCGAGGGGTCTCTATCTCTGCCATTTTTATTTTTATGATAATTATGTTTGTGAAATATAAGATTAAACCTGATGGAAATTGTTGAGTTAGTGACAATGTACAATTTAAAAAAATGCTTTCTGCGCATGCTCAGTGACATTTTAAATCTGGCTTTAGATACTCACTAAGCACGAAACCGCTTAAACACATTAATTTGTTTCTGCGCATTATTATTATTTTCAACTTTTGGCAATGATGCGTTGGGTATAATTTGTGTATTAGTGCATTTATTTACTATCTAGCCGTCATGTTTTTACGGGTACCAACTAGTAAATCATTAAGAGAAAAAAAAAACGCAGTTTCTTCAGGTTCTTTCTTCTATAAAATAAAAAGAAGAATGTTTCAAATGAATGTCACTCAAGTCCCAGCTGTTAGAAGACAGTAAATATTTTTATACGAAATATGATAATTTAATATGAATAACTTTATATTGAATATTTATAAAAAAAATTTTCCTTTGTTAAACGCGAAGTAAACAGTCACAAATATTTGATATCGCAATGATGCTCTGAAATGTTGAAAATGTTATATTTGGCTGATATCACACCTCTGCTAGAGGAGTGTTACGAATCAGTACGAGGAGTGTTACGTATCTCCGAAATTTTCAGTTTTGAGATAATTGCACCACAATGCTCTATAAGAAGTACTTCTCATTCTCGAATAATATTATAAGCCTAGTACCAACACAATCTACTAGAGGGCGCTTATTACCTTCTTTCACAACTAAGAGGGGGAACTTTATCATGCGCGAAAAATGAAAATAATATTTCTGTCAGTGCCTAATGTTGTTGTATTAAAATGTTCATTAAATTTTATTTGGAAAATAAATGTTCTATTTGGAAAATAAATTTGTATTTTTTTCTAAACTTCTGTTTAGATAGATTGTGCATTAGCATAGAGATATGCCCGTATTCCCTCAAGCTTTTCAGTCTAGGTTGACAAAATTAGGTTACTAGAAAAGGGTTATATCTTGAAATTAAAATTCAAAATCATGCTTTAAAAATTGAAAACAACTTTAATAGCATATAGTTTTGCCTTGTGAAGCGATTCGAACAATAAGTTTTCCCCAAATTATCATAGGCCTTCATAAAAAAAAGAAATGAAATTTCGACATATATTTTCCTTAGCTCTTCCTGAAAATATGGCTATTTTCAGATGTAAAACTCTTCTAGCTGAGGTGCGATAAATTGAAATGCGAAAAGAAAAAAAAACACAATTCATTGTGAAATAATTGAAAACTTCGACTCTCAGTCCTTAGAGAAATTAAGATGGCATTCAACAAAGCGCAGAACTCGCTAATCTTCAAAAGTCAAAGATTTCAAAAATATGACATTTAGACTATTCCATGAAACGGCCATGAAGTTATACGAACACTCCTATAAAAGATGATAAAACCTTATTGAAAATTACCTTAAATGACAGAAATGCTTCCCTTTTCATCAAGATAAAATTCCAGATACTTACCAGGAAAGAGCTTTCCCATGCAAAATGCGAAACGAAGTCGAAAATATGTGACAATATTTCAGTTCTTTAGAGACTGCATTCGGTAAATAGCTGCCATAAAAGTGAAATGGCAAATCTGCCGAGAACAAAATAGATGAAAGCAGGTCTTGATTTTTTTGCTTCCTATTACCTTCGGAATGTGTTTTCAGGATAGGACTCATAGATGTTTATCTGAAATGGAGAAAAACTGAATGATAAGATATATTTTTGAAATAGGTGAATAAATACGACTCGAATCTAACGTTTAGATACATATATCAACTCGGTAATGAAGTCAAACACGGAAAGTTTTACGCATAGGTCATCAACACATGGTACATAAAAAAATTTTGATCAACATCTATCCTCCCGAGGCAAAAATAAACCCTAGATATTTTTTAAAAGGTACTTAAATAGTTATTTAGGTCATTATGAAGTAGAAATGGAGCATTTAAATTTTTTCTTTAAAAATATAGGCGCTAGGGGGCATGTATAACATGGGATACATCAGGGCCGAGACACAACAATCAGAATTTTCACCATGTTTTTATTAACTCGCTTTCTTGTTTGTTTATGTGTTTGTCCCTTACAAATCTTGCAATCGAATTTTAACTAACTTCCCGACAAGCTAGACATTTGAAACTTTTAGAATAGCTCAGAACAAGATGACAATGCATTTTTTAAATACTTTTAGCCATCTTTAAGCAGAATTAAATTAATTTTCAGTTATTTTCAGTTAATTTTGTCTTGTAGACTGCTGCAGCCATCTATCGGCCGGATCGGGAACGAAAGGTTAAATGCAAGTTAACTTCCAATTAACTTCATTTGCTTTCAAGTTGATGGGATAATTCATCAACAACATTTTTAAAGAGTATTTATTAACACATAGAATTGTCAAGTTTATATGACTCAACAGAAAATTTAAAAACATGGTATATAAAATGTTTTTTATCTTGTAATTATTTAAATATTAGGTAAGACTGATTCAATGAGTTTATTCTGAGTTTGTATCACACAATATATAAAATGCATGAACGTTGCATGAAAAATAAGCATAGTCAGTACGTTCTGTTAACTTTACATTATTTTTTTATTTTTCATGAAATGATTTAAAACAATTTAGTTAATGTTGTGAAATACAAAAACACCTTGCATTGTTCACACTGTATAATGGTTAAGGTCGAGCACTTATCATTTCTGGCATATGTCTAGGCTCTTTGAAAAAATGTTTCTAAAAAATGTGTAAAAATGTAAAGCAAACACTTCAACTGAAGATTTTAAATCAAGAAATAATGATTTTATCAACTTTCAAAACCTACTTAAACAAAGCTCAAAATTCAGACTTAAAAAACACTGACAAAAACACACAAAACACAGTCACAAAAAAATGACTTGACGTCATAGGGACCATTGTATCACTTGTGATACAAAAAGTTTAACAAGTTAATATGCATTAATATTTCCGTGAAAATTTCTTTTATTTAACTTGTTTCGACGGCGTGCAGACATCGTGCTTTGATTCAAAGATGCTACTATAAACACAATCGTGGACAAATACTGCCATCAGTTGACGAGAAGAGAAAATTTAGGGAGGTATTTCACTTTGTAGCACATATGATAAAACCGGTGTTAGAATTGTTGCTGCGTTGTTAAAAAAAAATGAAACTTTTCTATCACATGTTATACATGTTGTCACATATAAAATTAAAATCTTAAATTATATTTATTTAACAAATATACATTTTTAATATTTTTGTCTAAAATGTTTTAGTCCCAGTTTCAATTTGAAAGATGATAATTTTTTTTAAAGAAGAGACTCGTACTTGTAAAATCACACAGTATGCTAACTGTTCAACGATACGGTGTCGGCAGTTACCAATAAAGTAGAGCCAACTTGAATGTGAGAATAAAGCCCTATGACGCTACCATAAATAGCCACGTGAACAACCACAAACGTCTCATTGAGTTGCCATCCGGTTAAAGCACTTTGTAGAAGAATTTTAGCAAACAGTGGTTGAATATTGTTCTGGTGGCACATAAAGGACTATTGTACTGGGCGTTTCTTTTAGCAAGCCTCTGTTAGCTTACGACTAGACTCAAACATTTTTAGCATCCAACTATTTCGAAGGACATTTTGCGGTGTACTAGAATTCTTTAGACAAATATGGATGCATGCCATCCGCTTAAATATTTCTAAGAATTTTACTGAAATCATTGAATGGGGGACATTGAATGGTCATAGGATGAAAAGTCTTTCCTCTACTAATACCATTTGAGTACCTCTGTTAAAACTGTCTCAGAGTTAATTCACTCGATACAATGTCAATCGACGGAGAACGTTTCTCCAGTGATAATTGGACTTGATTTTAAAGATTTTAATTTGAAACTGTACTCTGAAGCAGAGAAGAGAGAGAAAAAAATACTCTATGTTCTTCATTTTAGAAATGTCGTCCTTCAAAAGGACATTATGCGAGTTTAATGTGACTGCCATTTTTTTTGACTATTTTGGTCAATTTCATGTTATGCAAGAATCGTGTAATTCAATCTTTTCTCTTTTCAAAACTGTTTTGATTTTCATTCTACATCAATTAGAAACAGAGTTATAGCTATTTTAAAAAAACATCGTCTGCTATAAAATTGAAGTGACAAACAACTTTAAATGCGTTTTTCTCAGAATTATGTTTTTTTAGCACAAATCTCTACCGTTATCATGATATTTCACATAATAATGTATATAATTTGATAAAAATTTTCAGGAAATGTTTTAGATGTTATTGTTAAGGAAATGACGCACGGTAATTGTTGTATAATAAATAGTTTTTATTTGGAGGTGTTTTTATAAGGAAAGGAATGAAGAATCGGGGAAAATTTTCATATTGGAACATAAAATTTTGTGTATTATTTTTGCACTTTGAAATTTCTCTTAGATTATAGGTCATTTTGAAGATAACTGTCATATGTATCATGTTTGAGATGGAAATTAAAATAGTAGCATTAGAATTTTGTGTAGGCATTTTAGCTAAATTTCCTTAAAAATTACTTCAAATTGACCAATTAATAAAAAATTATGGTATTTATAGGTAAGTTTTTGTTCCTTTTTTTAATTTTTAAGTGTTATTTTACTATAAAAGACAAAAAAGTCCTTTAAAAAATAATTTAAAAAAAATTAGCTTCGAACGTAGGCAGTTACCTTAAGAGACAGTATGCATGTTTCCTTAAAACAATTTTAAATTAAAAATTTAAAATTTAAAAATTTTAATTTTTTTTAATTCAAATTTAAAAATAAGACACCCATACCTCGATTTACGGCTTACATACGTTCCGGAAAAGTTGGCCGTAAAGCGAAAAGCCGTATAACGAATTAATTGTTTTGATACAAACCCATACAAATTTAATTGGAACTGTTACAATTTTTTTATAAAAAATATAGTTTTTCGTTCAAAATTCATTTTATTCTTTTTATTTCCTATAAAAAGACTTACATAAAAATAAAAGTACAATACAATGTAATAATAAACAGAAATTAAAGAATAAACATATAAATAAAAAGCAAAAGAAATAATATTCGCATATGTATACATATAATAAAAAACATAAAATAAAATGTAATGTTTCAAAACTTTTAATCTGATGACGAACATTAACATGAAGAATCACTAAGCTTTAATATGCTGTCATCGTCACTTTCCGCTGTTGTGGCCGTATAACGAAATATTGTGGGCCGTAAATCGAAAATGTGTCATAATTTAAAAAGGCCGTTATAGCGAAATGCCGTAAAAAGAGTGGCCGTATAGCGAGGTATAGGTGTATTTACGTTCCTTTAATAGAATGAAAAATATACCTTAGTCAAAAATTTCTTTCTCCATTACGGAAAACAACTTTTTTTAAAAATCTTTAAATCCAAGTTGAAAATCATTGGAAAAACTTTCCCCATACGTTTACACTGATCTGAACGGATCCAATAGGGAAAATTCCCAAAAGCCTTAAGCTACTTTCGGCTCTATATGTTAGAAAACAATGTATCCCTCTTACAAAATATGCTTCACACAAAGAAAATAAATATAGGAATTGGTTCACTTTCCAATAATATTAATGAAATAGAGCCCGAAAAACCATTTGGAAGACATAAATTGTCCCTTGGTGGCAATACGTATAAATTCGCGTCATGAAAAATGATAACTGAAGGTGCTATGTATTTTCGCGATAATGCAAGAGAGAACAGACTATTTCATTAAACGATTATTTATATGCGAAAATATTAAATCTTTCAGTTTCTTTCATTAAATATGTTTCGCAGTTTTAAGAAGCAATATATCGAAGTTTGTATTCTACAATCTTCGAGTCAATATAAAATAAACTTGTTAACCTCATTAAAATTGATACTTTTAATCTATATATATATATATATAGATCTATATATATATATAATCTATATATATATAATCTATATATATATCTTTAATCTATATATATATATATATATATATCACTCACAGGAACGAAATTCGGCACAGTTAATGTTTAGGACACGAGAAACTTAAATCAGCAAAAACGAAGTTTGGGTCTCAATTAGTTGTTTATTTTTTGTGCCCGTAAGAGGTGCGAGGTACCCCCTGTGGATAGAGACCGTTCAGTGAAATCCGAACCTATCCCTCTTCCCCCGCGCGGGAGAGGAGGGGTGCGCGGGGGGGGGAGCTTCATGGTAATAACATTTGGCCTTGCCTAACTGACAGATAACGCACAGTCCAAACCGTTGGACATAAAGAGCTGAAATTTTGCATGGTGATTCTTCTATAGTGGAGGGGTGAACTGAGAAAGATTTTTGAAAAATTCTTCTTCGATTTTTTAAAATTAAAGTTTTAAGCTGTTTTTCTAATCTTTTTAAGTTTGCATTTAAAATGATAATCCAAGGGTTATAAAATTTATATCACGAGAAATATCATAAAAATTCCTTTAAAACGAAATCTTTTTGGAATCTTTACCTACCTCCCTTTTCTGATTTTTGGGGAATTTTTAAAGATTAATTTTTAGAATGTAATTTATGAAATGCTGATCACGTGGTTTCTTTTCTTTTTGTGATACTTTA
>OU015497.1:12946184-13053684 GCA_907164885.2 Dolomedes plantarius | reverse complement strand
ATCAATCTTTCTTTAAAAAAAAGAACGAACTTCGTGCCTTTTGAGGGTTTAAGTAGGTTTTTTGGAAAAATGGAAGTAAAGCGAAGAGTGTAAACTGATTCTTCAAACCGGTGGATTGATTCTTTAAAGCGAAAATTTTAACATTTAAATAATTCATTTGTTTTTGTTTTCGCGATATTGATTCTTATAAACGGTTGATTCTTGTAACCAGTGATCACTATAAGCGGTGGTTACTGTATATATATATATATATATATATATATATATATATATATATATATATATATATATATATATATATATATATATATATATATATATATATATATATATATATATGTCAACATTTTAACGCATTTTGGTACTTTTCTTTTTAACTACTTGTCGAAGCGATCTTATAACTCGAAAATTATAACTCGCGAGGACGGATGGTTTTAGCGTCTGAAATTTTGCTTTCCGAAGAACCATTATGGAGGAACGTATTGCTATGATAAAAAACTTTTGAGTGGTAGAAAAGGCTTAAGTCTATCGATTTTGTATACAAAATTACATTTCTTTATACAAAGCACTCCAGTCGAAATTATAGTTCTGCGATTGGTATAAAAGCCAATTACTTGGTATATTTAAATCACTGTTTTGGACTAAAGCCCTTTATGTCGGGCTGCAGAGATTTTTATTTAGACATTTAAACGTTTGGGAATTTCTGTTAATCCTGAAAATTTTGGAGATAAAGGCAACTAGCTTTGTTAATCCATAGAATTTTAGTCAAGCAGAGCTCAGACTCTACTCCATGGAGTACCTTATACCCCAGAGTTTCCCAAACTTTTTCTTACATCGACCCCTTTTAAAAGAATAATTTTCTTCATCGATCCCCTGACATTTTTCTGTATAATATGCAGATTACAGCATAATTATAATACTAATATTTGCACATAAAACACTTAAAGATAACAATTTGGCTAAGAATAGGAACAAAGAATTAGAAAAAGGGGTTCATTAGGTTTATGCTTTATTATTTTTGTACTATTTTCATTTTTAATTTCACAAATATAAACAAGATTTAAGAAAGGGAGATTCTAATTGAAGAAAAGTTCGATTTCAAATAATGTGCTGGTCGTGTTTGATGCATCGATACATTTTTTTTTAATGTTTGGCCTGAAATAGCTTATCATCGTATAGTCACACTAACATAACGAATATAAATATATATTTTACTAAACAATTTTACTGACTTATGTGTAACGAGTTGGTATCCGTCAAAACATGGCGGCTAGATAGTAAATAAGTGCACTAATACACAAATTATTCTCAACAAATCATTGCCAAATGTTGAAAATAATAATAATGCGCAGAAACAAATTAATGTGTTTAAGAGGCCTCGTACTTAGTGAGTATCTAAGGCCAAATTTAAATATGTCACTGAGCATGCGCAGAAAGCAATTTTTTTAAATTGTAAATTATCGCTAATTAATCAGCGCGAAATAAACAATTTCCACCAGGTTTAATCTTATATTTGACAAACATAATTATCATGAATATATAAATGACATAGAGAGACGTGTTTATCATTAAAACATGGCATTGAGCATACGCAGAAACAGTGAGCATCTAAAGCCAGATTTCAACATGCCGCTGAGCATGCGCAGAAATCAATTTTAAATTGTAAATTATCGCTGATTAAAAGAAATTGTGGTTACAAAAAACCAAATTTGACAAGTCTACAGATGACAATCTTTCATTTAAGACCAAAATGAAGTAAACTGATGCAGTAGTTTTCTCTCACGGACTGCCCAAAAACTCGGCTTAGCAACTTAAATATGAGGCGGTGAAAGGCAAAGTGGTGTAAGTCAGTAAGTCAAGTGGTGTAAGTCAAAAGAGTTTAACTGCAAAAACTACAAAAAAATTCCACCATAAATTGAACAAATTATAATTAATAACAATTATTACAATATTGAAAATAATAACTGTTTACAATTCCACTATAAATTGAACATGGAGATTACATATTTGCCCCCAAATGAAAAAAAGTTGAAAATGTGACTTAAAACCACTTTGCCTTTCAACGCCTCATATATAGATTATAATATAATTCCATTCGAAATATATACAAAAGCGTCATGACATTCGACTTTACAAGGGTGATCACTCCGCCCTATGCAAATCTCTATTTATACATATTAAAACGGATATTATTATCTAATAATTACATTCCTAAAAATAAAATTAAATTATAAAACAGAAAATTTTATCATCGACCCCCAATAGACCCCTGGAATACTATATGTCCTTTTAAACTTCCATCGACCCCCAAGGGGTCCACCGTTTGAAACCCCTGTTATAGCCGGTGAATTATTTGAAACGAGATCAAATTAATTATGAGGGATCCTTCCAATTGATCGATAGGTTTAAGGGAAGTATATCAGACATTTGCTACTCTCTCTCAGGGGTCTAAACCAGGGATTCCCAACGGGAACCAGGTGGACCCCTTGGGGGTCGATGGAAGTTTAAAAAGGGTCTATAGTATTCCAGGGGTCTATTAGGGGTCGATGATAATTTTTTCTGTTTTAAATTTTAATTCATTTTTTTAGGAATGTAATTATTAGATAATATCTGTTTTAATATGTATAAATACAGATTTGCAGAGGGCGGAGTGATCCGCGCATCTAAAGTCGAATGTCACGACGCTTTTTTATATGCCTCGAATGCCGCCGTCTGCTTTTATTTGTATACCAACACTAGGCAGAACTGGGGAAATCCACTGGACCTTAAACAGCACATGGGTCCTCCCGATGCAACCAATCAGAAGCAGTTTCATTTTTTCTTAGGGCGATGTTTGTGCCATTACAATCTGTGTTTCTGAAATCTTGTTTATACTCGTGATATTAAAAATGAAAATGGTACAAAAATAATAAACCATAAACCGAATGAACCAGTTTTTCTAATTTTTTGTTCATATTCTTAGTCGAATTGTCCTCTTTAAGTGTTTCGTGTGCAATTATTAGTATTATAATTATGTTGTATGCTGCATATTATGGAGAAGAATATGAGGGGGTCGTTCAAGAAAATCATTCATTTAAAAGGGATCGATGTATGAAAAAAGGTCGGGAACCGCTGGTCTAAATTGTTGCATGAGGCCAGATGAAACAGTTACAGGATTCTGATGCAAAAATTGAAATATATCAAATACTTAAAATTAATTTTTATACACGTCGCTTTTCCTATTCTATTAAGTGTAGAGAATGAAGTTAACCTTTTCTTGAAAAAAAAAATCTCCCAAACCAGTCCATAATTCTGAATGCTATGGGTTCTTAAATCCCACACTTATTTCAATAACTTCTGCCACAGTCATTTACACAAAATTGCTGACAAAGTTTGTAAGCGTCCAAAAATAACGCTGTAAGAGCAACGCGAAACTCAGTTATTTTAGGATTAGAAACTTACAGACAGTTGTCACAAGTTTGTAATAAAATCAAAGTTAACATTGAGTTCGTCACAAATTTTCTTTCCAAAATTACCTCAGTATAAAGAAAATATTTTTATTTAGGTAAATTCTTTAATGTTAAAAATTAAATCACTTGATTTTTCCCCCATTTTAAAGCATTTCTTCCTGTATCGGTCCGATACAAAAATCCTGATTGCCCAAAATTGATTTTTTTAAAACCCAAAGGGTTTCTTAAAGGGGACTCACTACCCTTAAATCTTTAAAACATTCGGTTTTTTGAAAAAAATATATGTTAAAGCCTGATCATTTCTGAACAAAATAAAGCAAACCGCATGAAAATATTCCGCTTAGTTCCGGAGATATTGATATTCTAAATATTTAATTACTGATCAAGTTTATGGTAAGAAAAATTTTAAACTCACTTTTCTCAAAATGTAATTTTGCATCATTCCGCAACTGATATCTCAAAAACTATGAAACATAATTCCATGAAATTTTTATCACTCCATAATCATTTTATTTTATTGAGTCTGAACTAGAATAATTGCAATCACTGCATATTTTGTTATTTTTTCAGGGGTAAATTAATGCAAAAATTTAAGAACATTTTAAGTATATTTTGAGCAGTTTTAAAAAAATTGAAATTTTAATGTTGAATGTTTTATGTTCAATTGTATTTTGAATTATTTATTTTAAATATAAAACAGGAATTATGCATTTAAGTGTAAAATAAATTTCATATTCCTTCGCGCAAGCTAGTATACAATAAAAATGTTTAAAAAACAAGGTATATCAAAGGATTTAAAAAAATTATTTAAAATTATTTTGAGAGTTGAAAATTTGTTTCTTAAAATAAATATATCAATTTATCATATACATAAAATTTGGAAAAATTGGGAGTAAATTGAAATAGTTACAAAAAGTCAAAAAGTATGAAAATATGCCTTATTTCCTCGACTTAAGGGTCGTGAGTCCCCTTAAAGAATTTTTCTACCACACGTCAGTAAATTTATCAGTATGTGTGATATAAAAAATAAACACAGTAACACCAATTTAAAAGTTTCACATGAATTACAAAATAAGTGAAATACCTGAAATTAGACATTTGTGTTATTTTTATTGAAAATATGATTTATTCTAGAAAAGACTTGAATAAGTATTTTTTGGACAGGTTATCTGGACTGAATGTCAGTTTCCATGATTAAAATGGAGATTTAGAGAAAAACGACTGCTCATTATTTGTCTTATAGATAAAAGACAATGCCACTTGGAATAAAAGTGATCAAGTCTTAAATTCGTTTCAAAAGACCTCGTCAAACACATGCATGGATCATTTCCCGTCAATTTCATACTGTGATTCGGATTGTGCTACATACTAAAGATACATATACTGACACATCTCAATAACATTGGTTTTGATAAGCCACGGAAAAGTTTTAAAACTTAAATTACTTTTGCAGCGAAAATATAGCATGTTATTAACGAAATCAGTGATGTGTGTGTGTGTGTGTATATTTTAGCGATATAAATATTTATTCTCCCAATCTGCATAAGATTTTCTAATTTTGTGTCACTAGTAGAACATATTTGCAATGATGTGTATTCTCCAGAGACATAACTTTATTTTTCAGAGTTGAATCATTTGTGAAATGTCAACTTTTGTCGGGAGATATAGAAATGTAACCATTCTCAATTTGAAGGTCTTATGAATAATGTTTTAGAAAAGTTTCACGTGCTAAATCTTAATTATGTCGCATTTGACGTTTTATATATAACTAGCTGAAAACCCTCACTTCGCTACGGAGTACAATTAAATTAAATAAAACGGTCAATGTACGCAATTAATGCAAAATAAATATATATATATATATATATATATATATATAATAAATACGACGATCAATGTATACAGTTGATGTAAAAAATATATATATATTTATAAAAAAATCGTAACGGATATTTTTATAGACAAAATAATGTAGAAGAAAATATTCAAATGAAATCTAATAGAACATACTAAAGAATAACAGTACAGTTCATATAGTAAAGTTTGAGGATCATATCTTTTACTGTATTTTAATATTTTTTTGGATAATGTCCAATCGTCTGCCGCATCAGCAAGGAAAAAAATTTTTTTTTGTCTATTTAGTTGTTATGCACGTGACGATAAATATATTTAAAGTACCAGAAAAAGAAATCACGTGATCAGCATTTAATAAATTGAATTCTAAAAATTAATCTTTAAAAATTCATCAAAAATCAGAAAATGGAGGTAAAGATTAGAAAAATATTTCATTTTAAAGGAATTTTTAGGATCTTTCTCGTGATATACATTTTATAATCCTCAAATTATTATTTTAAATGCAAACTTAAAAAAAGTTACTAAAACAGCTTAAAAATTTAATTTTAAAAAAATCTAAGAAGAATTTTTCAAAAATCTTTCTTAGTGCACCCCTACAGTATAAGAAGAATCGCCATGCAAAATTTCAGCCCTTTAGGTCCAGTGGTTTGGTCTGTGCGTTGTATGTCAGTCAGTGAGTCAGTCAGTTACGGAACTGTTTTACATATATAGATAATTTATAAGGGCAGGTATATCTCTCAAAGGATAACATAAATGTGACCTGAAACCCCACATTAAAATAATTTAATCTAACAAATCTTCTTCAAGTCAAAGAAAAGTTTGTATATATTTATTTATTGAAGTCATCAATGCTCTTTACTGTATGCCTGTAGTCTTACTATCACGCACTGGTAAAGGAGAATCATTACCTTACTTCGATATCTTGTTTTGGTAATTAAAAATGCTTCCCTGCTATTTAGACCTGCTAACAGTTTAAATCTACGACATTTAAAATCAGTTGCGAAATTCCTCGAAAAGCAACAATCATTCCAATAATGCGTTTCAGTTTTTATTTCCTGCCAATTTACCGTAACGAAACATTGTTTGTCGCCAAAATCTCCTTTGTAATTAAAGTTTCACAAAAGCTGTCTGGCAATGCGTCGAGACAAAATTAAAAACGCATTAAATTGCTGCTCCCACGTCGTGCGCAATGTTCTATTGGAAAGAGCTTTGTAACAAATTTCTGTGATATTTTCTTACATATCTAAATGTTTTATTTTTATAACCATCGCATGTGATTTGTGTCATTGGCTATATTTGTAACTTTAAGCACAACAAATTTTTCAAGAATTAGTTACGATCACGAAGGAAAGGGATAAATACATAATTATACACTTCCAAGTAATAACTTTTTAAAATTTCATACGTGCAAATTATTGACTTTTAAGGTTTGAACCTTTCTAGTTAAAATTTTCTCAAACTTTCATTGATATTGTCATTTTACACTTTAATAATTTCCATATATAATGAACCGTATTCAGTTTTTCTTAGCTAGTGCAACCTTAGAGGAAGAATGTTTTAAATTACCTTGGCATATTATTATGCCATTCCACTTTATGTATCAAAAATGTGCATATTAATAGACACTTGCACAACAATTCTAACAAAATAAGTTTGGAACATCAACTTTTTTATGGAAAGATATCAAACTTTTATTAAAGAATGAAGAACTTTTCTCTTTCCCTCTCTTTTTTGTCAATTGGCTGCTTTTCGTTTCCTAAAATTTTGAAACTTAACAAAATCTTCCCTTTAGAACATGACAATATAGTTAAATTTTTAAAGCAACATTACATCTAAGCCATTTTTAAAATTGCATTACTTCTAAATATTTTGTATGAGTCTGTTCTATGCATAATCCTTTTATGGATACAACTTTCATGTTTCATAATCTTTCAGAGAATGCGTATCATATATCCAACTTTTTTTTATACGATAAACGTGAACAATAATTATTTTCTACTGAAATGACTATCATGCACAGAAAACACTGATTTTTCTGTGCGTGATAAATGCATATTCAAACATCTATGCATACTTTGTGACTGCAGGGTGACTTGTGACACATAGTAATTTTTTCGTATTTCGGATCTTGCGCCGCGCCCGAGATAACGGGAAGGCAAAGAACAGCTCCAACAACTTGTCCAACATACAGAGACACCTAGTCGCCAGTGTCGAAAACTTCTGCGTGCCATTTGTCTTCACTGGCCAGTATATTGTTAAAACCTGTTGTCGAGCTATTGACTCAAATTTCGGAAACTTTGTGTGCTGAAGGTTAACACCTTATACAACCATCAAGGGTGATTATTTTTTACTGTCAATCTGTTGGTTAGATTGCGGAGCAATATAACTTTTGTGTAGTGATATTTCCGAGAGATATGAGAACATAACCTAAATATCGAAAGATGACGGGGTTACTTTGTGACACATTGACACTGTCATAAAATAACCCACAAAGTCGACCCACTTCCTCCAGCCGCTCGATGCTGCATTTTACCGTCCTCTAAAGCAGTGGTCCCCAACCGCCGGACCGCGGACCGGTACTGGTCCATGGATCAAATGGTACCGGGCCGCCTAAGGAACATTAAATTATTTCCAATTTATTTGCTGCGGTGCATTTCTCATCGATTTAGCGTTCTAGTGAGTTAAAATGTTAAATCACTTTATATTCATTTTTTGGTGTAACTGTATTTTATTTTGAAGGCATGTTTAAATACACTTAAATTAAAATTATTAAATCAAAACAATCTAAAATATAAGCAATCAATGTCCTCCCTCAGCGGGTCGCGGTAAAATTATCAAACGTTGACCGGTCCGCGGCGATTAAAAGGTTGGGGAGCACTGCTTTAAAATACTACAGGAGAGAAAGAAGTATTGACTATCTGGAAAAAAAATTTTACCCAAAGCAGCAGAATGTGGCGAAAGACGAATTTCCTCATCTTCTTAAAGAACTGATGGCTGCCCTGGACATTCGAGGTCTCTTTGATGTCAAATATATAGATAAAGATATCCAGTATTTGTAATAGGTATACATAATTGTGTATCAAACCTTTGATAGACGTTTTACTGTCTAACTTTGGGTCAAGTAATTTTTTCTCTTGGATTTCAAGGCGGAAACACAGATGTCCTCAACGAAGTAGCCCCACTTGGCGGGGCAACTTTGTGATACATTTCAATTTTAATTCCTCAATGGTAATTAAAGATCCGGGTTAGCGCAATACATTACTACGTAGGGAAAGAATATACCAATGTTTTACAATTGTTAGTTTTGGGCTACCTTTAAAACTGATCGTCTGGCACAGGAAAAATCTTAAAATCCGCCACAAAGTAACCCCCATCTTACGATACTTATTTTTTTCCCACATACGTATGTCGGCCTTTAACTCAGAAATGATTACTACATTCGTTAGGGATTTGAAAGCTGATTTTTGTTTTCACAAATATATATATATATACTAAATTACCTTGCCCAGTTCTCTTCAAGCTCGTTACCTTTCTGATAACAGTTACCTTTCTATGTTTTGCATTTATTTGTTTTGGGTCGGTTTTAAAACTAATCGGCTGGCACAGGAAAAAACTTAAAATCCTTTTCAAAGTAACCCTATCTTGCAGTATATATATTATTAGTAGACAAAGTTATAAGTCACTGAATATTTTTTACTTTTTAACACTTTGATAATTTGGACACTTCAAATAAATGTATTTGTTTTTTAAATATTCAGTAGCTTAGGTGAAAACAATTAAATCTCAATTGAGCTACGAATAAAGAGTCATAAAGCACAGAAACGATGTTCACTCTTTAAACGGTAATCGAGTCCATGATGTATGGCATCAGCAATTTTACAGTCTTATATGTTGCACGGACCATTAACTGTATTTTGGTTTTCGACCGAGATCTTTTTTTATTAACTAGGTGATTTAAACTTTCCCACTACGTTAAATACTCTTCATGTTAATTATTGTGAAGTAAATCACCCGTAACAAATCTATGCATTGCAGGTTCTGTTAAAATAAGCTGCTTCTTTTCAACCAGTTTCAACACGTAGTGTAAAAAAATAAATTTTACGTAATGAAACAAAAGTTAAAAATATTTTTAACAATCATCATTTTATACTTCTCAGTAAAATTTGTTTTATTCTCTTTTTGATAACAAACTGAAGCATTCTTGGGGTTTGGTAAAGACATGCAAAAGAAATTAAAATGGAAGTAAATTAATACATTTATACAAAAGTGGGCTGTAGTTTAAAACCTCTTCATTTTTCCCTCGTTGATTTACAGATCTGTTGAATGAAGTCATAAAACAAAAACGAATTGAAAATCAGAGAACATAAAAAGTACCTAGTAACAGAACAATTTCAGTACAAGAACAACCCGACTTACGCGAAATTGGAGTTACTCGGTTTTTGACTTACCTTTTTTGACCTTCCTAAATCTTGGAATGAAATTTCCCAAAAAAACTTTAAGGGGACAGTGGACCTTCAAACCTAACTTTTTTTTGTTTTGAATGGATTTGCTTGAAATTTGAATATGTGATCAGTACCATAGATATGTAAAAGTGGTTAAAATTTAAATATGAAATATTAATAATTTATGAATTAGGAATTATTAATTATATCAAAAATTGGCATAATTAAAAATGTTCCACGTGCATTTCTTTTGCATATAATTGCGGTAATTTTTATTTACAGGATACCTTATAGAACTAACAATGAAACTTATTGCTTATTTTAAGCATTCATTCAAAATATAAAGAGAAAAAATAATAATAGTGAAAGCACCCTTTTTATGACGCAAAATACCTATAAATCATCTTTTCAAGTACAAAATTTAAAAATTCTGAGCTACGAAGCATAATATTTTTCAATAAAATTTACTTTATATACAGTTAAGTATATAAAATATAAATTTCAAAGCAATACGATGATTAGAAATGCGCCTGGAGGAGTTTGAATATTCGTATGACATGAAAATTTTTATCTTGAGAAAAACACATTTAAAGTTATTGCTATTAGCAACCACATAATATATAAATTAAATACAAATGTCTATAACTCTGAAAGTAATCACAGAAATTAAAAATTCTTTTTGCAACACATTCCTACTCGTCCGTAGTTTCAAAATTTAAAAAAAAAATAAAATAAATCGAAATTTTGGCCAAATTTCACAATTTTGAAAGTCCACTGTCCCCTTAAATGGTGTCGGGAAGAAACTTTGTCCAACATTTTTTAAAAACGAGATTGAAACAACGACTGAAACCGATCATATTGCTCGTGGGATGAAAGAAGTCGTCAATCTTGCCAGGTGATTAGATATGGAAGTCGATGAAAATTATGTCAACAAGCTGTTGGATTCATATCTTGAGGAGCTGACTGTCTCAGAGAGATGCGCGACCGAAGCATCACTGAAGAATCCGATATTTGAGACCCAATTCCACAAGAAAACCCAATGACAACTATAAACTTGACAGAAGGTCTTAGCGCAATTAAGAAAGGGTTACAGATTTTAGAGAACGTAGACTGATAAAGATCGCGTGATCTCACGTGTAAGGTATACATAAGATTCGATTCACAAGAATCGAACTTTTGAGTGAATAAATTAAAGAAGCTGCTTGAGATATGCTATTTTCGGCATATGCGCTTGGTATAAATACCATGCAGCTTGATAAAAGGTTGTTAAAGTTGATAGATAAGCGAGAGGGAGCTACGAGGTAAGCAGCTTCATGTGCTATCCTGCGCTAGTGCTTAGGGGGGCCCAAAGTTTACGCGGCAGAACTGCTGGTTTGACTCTCTGCTGGTTTGTGAGTATTGCAAAGTGTATTTTTATTGAATGCTAATATATATTCCGTACAAGTAGTACGCATGCTTATTGCTGTAAAAGCAAATTCTATATGTGCAACGAATTCAATAAACTTTGGTTCATGTATAAACTGTGTTTGTATCAAATTTATTTAGAGTGCCACTTCAAATTATATACTCCCAAGTCTGGGTAGAAGTAGCAATTATCTACACACGACAAAGCAGGGAATGAAAAAAAAAATATTCGTCTGGAAAAAAGAAATTATTCACGAAAAAAAAGTGCGTTAATACGCAGACTACTTTGAATCGGATATTTTAAAACCATCAACTTAATTTATTTAATATCTTGCACATACGTATAATAATATGCAATACAATATTTTAATTTGAATACAATATTTTTTTCTTTAAACTAGTGTATTTGTAAATTCTTGGTCCCAACTAGACAAAATTTATACAGGGTGTTACCGAATTCGACCGACAAATTCAGAGGGGTGATAGTAGGCTTCAAGACGAGCAGTATTCACATAGGAATGTATTACCGGAAACGCAAACCTGACGCTGGAGGGAGCTGCTTACTTAATCGGACCACACCTCTTACCAACCCCACTGAAATGAAAAGTCAACATTTGTGCATCTTTGTTTATCCTCTAGTTGACCAGGTTTTCGTTTCCGGTCATACATTCCTTTGTGATTCTGTTTTGTTTTTGAGTTTTCTACCTCCTCCAGAAAAATGCGATATTTCTGATCATCCAGTGGGGTTGGTAAGAGGAATGGTCCTATTAAGTAAACAGCGCCCTACAGCGTCAGGTTTGCTTTTCCGGTCATGCATTCCTATGTGATTATTGCTCGTCTTGATGCCTACTATCAACCCTCTGAATTTATGACTGACTGACTGACAGATAACGTACCGACCAAACCGCTGGACCTAAAGGGCTGACATTTTGCATGGCGATTCTTCTTATAGTGTAGGGGTGCACTAAGAAAGATTTTTGAAAAATTCTTCTTACATTTTTTAAAATTAAATTTTTAATCTCTTTTTGTAACTTTTTTTAAGTTTGCATTGAAAATAATAATCTGGGGGTTATACAATTTATATCACGAGAAAGATCATAAAAATTCCTTTAAAATGAAATCTCTTTCGAATCATTACCTCCATTTTCTGATTTTTGGTGAATTTTTAAAGATTCATTTTTATAATTTAATTTATTAAGTGCTGATCACGGGTGTGGCAACAGAAGAGATCTCGCCTTACGCAATGCGCATTGTGCTTGCGCATAACCAAATAGAAGAGCTGTATATACTTTGGCCGAGAGCTGTGTGTGTTCTATCGTCGCCTGTAAGATACGAATAAAGTTAGTTGTTGTGTTTGACTATCGATGTATTTCTTTCCCGAACCGACTGATATTTAAGTACGCAACATTGGGGTTTCTTTTCTTTTTGTGATACTTTAAATTAATTTTGTGTCACGTACATAGCAATGAAATAAATTGACAAAAAAATATTAAAATACGGTAAAAGGTAAAATTGAACCACTAGACTCATTGATAGGGAAGTTTTTTTAAGAATTTAATTCAGATTAGTATACTTTATGGATATTAAACATATAAATTAATTGCATACATTGACCCGTTGTATTTAATTTGAATATTTTCTTCTACATTATTTTGTTTATAAAAATATCCGTTACGATTATATATATATATATATATTGGCATTAATTGCATACATTGACCGTTGTATTTAATTTGAATGTACTCCGTATCGAAGCACGGGTATTCAGATAGTCCAAGGATAAAATTCTTGAATTGGCTCTTGCATTTAGTTACTGGATTCATGTAAATTGCTTAAATGCGTCTTTAAAAAGTATAAAGCAGTAACATGAAAAAATGCATTAATTACCTTTTTTTTTATTTATTTGGCATGAAAATGTGGATGACTAATCTCAATTTTTTTGATTAACAATGTACCTTCTTAGCATTTTTCTTCTATATCCAGCCAAAGAAATAAGAAGTTTGGAAGCCATTGTATAATTAAAGTAGATTCATACTAATAAATCACAAGGAAATTCTGAAAAGTTTTAATACCTTATATAATTTCTAATGAATAAGAAAGGTTTTAATTTATTTATTTTACGATATTTATCATATGAAATAATTTTTTACAATAAACAAAATTGTAAATATTGTTTGTTACGCTAAAAAAAATTAGGAATGAATTAATTTGAAAGTACAAGAACTGTATGTAACACTAACTTTTATCTTCACAATATCTCTGTAATAAATTTATTTGACAGTTACAGCGATCCCTTGAGATATTTCTGACAGTAACAAGGACATATATACGTTGACAAATACTGGACCATTATTAGATAGCTTTTTCAAGCAACATTACTGAGGCCATTCCATGAACCAAAAAAAAAACCCTATATATCCTATCTTAATTACCTTCATAATAATTTTGTGTATTGCTTTTCGTCAATAGAAAAACAAAAAATCTGGATGACCCAGTATCCAATAAAAGAAAGAGTCAACAAGTTCTAAAGAAACTGCTAAATAAATTCAAGGATATTGCTTTGTAAAAAATACAATTATACAGTTGTGTGATAGATATATATATAACTTTTTATAGTCATTGCTTTGAAAAAAAAATGCAATACCTGTTTTTTAAAATATCTATAAGTTTTTTTCTTTGAAATTAATTATTTCATTTCTATGTTAATACTAAATTTATGGCATTAAATTTTTAGACGTTTGAAACAATTAACATAAAAAGACACATTTATTGAACATATTATTAAATATTTGTAATACATTCCTAATTTCTCCTTCATGTTCATTTTGCATCAAATATCGTTTATTTAACACACTGATTCAATAATTCAATTTTTAATGTTTTGGCGAACTTGGCGGCAAATTTGACGCCATTTTGGGTCTCAAGAAAACCAATCGTATTTCATCTAGGTGGCATGGTTGTCGAGTTCTAGAAGTTTCCATTATTTCTAGAGTAATCGAGGATGTCGCCAAGGGTATATAAGGATGTCCAGCTCTGCTAAAAGTTTAGATTCCCTCATTTCTTTCATTCATTCTGTGTCAGCTGCGAGGCCTATTATTGTCGTGCCTGTGTGTATTGTAACTTACGATATTTTGTTGAACTCGGCTGTACAGCAAATTCTGGAGCGGTATAAGAGAAATATGCTGTAGCATAACATATATAATGCCACCGGGACCTGGGGAAGTCACCCGCGTCTGCCGAAGACTATTCTCCTATTCGTTCTCAGTATAGGGGCAGTTGTATGTCAGATTGGACTGAATTTCGAAACGAACAGGCTTATACTCGGCATGCAGTTTGTGTCGCATGAAAGTGTTCGGATAACAGGACACACTCTTCACAGAACTAAAATCTCTACTAGTGGCGTAACCTATTTTCTCTACGGAAGAGAGAGTAACACCATTTTAAGGGGGTCCTGGACACATTTTTAAAAAAAAAATTATTTATTGAGTTCAAATTTTTTTTTTTGATGGTTAACCATATAATTTTTACACAAAATTATTTCATAAAATTTCTCAAAATTTTTTTTAAAAAATTTTTAATTTAAAATTTTTTTAAAAAGTGGGGTAATTTAAAATTGTTATAATTTGAAAGATTATTTGTCGAATTTCAATTCTTTTTCATTTAATTAAACAGAAATATATAAGTTTTAGTTTTGATTCAGAATTTTTTAAAATATTAATTTTTTTTAAAAATTAAAAATACTTATATTAAAATTTACAAAAAAAAATTATGTAACATATTTTAAAAAAATCATATTTTCAAAAATAAATATTTTTTTCAAAATTGCTGAATCAAAATTAAAGTAAAATAGTTGAAGAAGACATGTTCCAAGTTTCAACCATTTACTCTTTAACGGTTCTTGATTTATAACAATTTAAAGACGAGAAATGGGGAAAAAAACCCATCATACAGTAAAACGCACTTACAGGTTTAAACGACGCTTGGCTACTATTAGGATGTTGCAAAAAAAAAATAATAATTTCTCCTGTTCTAATTAAGATATAAACATGATTTAAACGTCATTTTAAGCGTAAAAGAACACAGAAATTTTTAATGAAATAAATTTGTTTTCGAAAATTCGAACAATTTTGTGCGCTGGACCTCCTTAAATGATGTAGTTTAGTTGCTGTTTTGAATATAGTTCCACGCATTTCTTCACTTTCGTCCACAGCTGGTTACGGGGAGTAGGTTATTTCGATTCTGAAAAAATTTTTCTTCCATGACCCTATCTGGTATCGTCGACGCACTCTACGAACGTAAGCATTCGCTTGCTTGAACGCCGCGGAATTAGCGGTGGTGAAATGGCGATGAAAGATCACCCACTGTTTACATTGCTTTTTCAGGACTGCTCGACATTCAACGTTCCACCCCGGCTTCCAATTTCTGAGACCATTCGGTGAACTCTTATGGTGCATATACATTGGTGCAGAGTTCTCTGTCTGTGCCTTGGGGAATCCAGTGATTTATGTTCACTCTGTACTCTGTACTATGCGTGGATCGCCTCCTCTGGCGGTCCATCAAAGAAAGGGCGGGGGGTCAGCGGGTCAAATGGTGTCGAGCGGGGTAGGGGGAGACACCAGATCAAAGAGCGGGAATGGAGGTGGTTCTAAATACCGTGTCTAATGTTACCGTGACTAATGTGATGACAGGAGTCGGGGGTCTGCAGGCAGAGAACTCTGCACCAATCTATATGCGCTATTAGGAACAGCTTCATCGTCTGCCTGGATAATAACATCAGTGACAAGACGAACCGCATCTCCGATATCACCATCAACCATCGATTAAGTGATTACATCACAATCTGTAAATCCCGACGAATTTGCAAATTCATATTTGAATTCCTCGAGGCGACAGACCACTGATCCTTTGCCGGGCACAAACACAGGGAAATGGTCACTGCAGCTTTGATCAGAACTGGCCGAAAAGTCACAATACCGAAAGAGTGACAGATGGCAAGATCGATTACGTATAAGGTCCGAGATGGCTCGTGAAAGTGAGTAGGATCACCATTATTGAGGAGGTACAGATTATGGTCAGTTGATAACTACTCCACCTTGCCTTCCTTGAGAGGTGTTACAGCTACTACCCCACAAATCATTACCGACATGAAAATCTCCAAGTATAATAAAAGGTTCCAGAAGCTGAGTCATCAATTCGTCCAGAGTACATTGATCAACAACGCGGTAAGCGTCAGGCATATGGCGCATGCGGAAATTAATATTCGCGTCAGCACGCGTACAGCTATCGCTTGAAGTGGAGTATTCAAGGAACAGACAGAAAACGACAAGTTGTGAGAAGTCAGGCGAGTGACACCTCCGGGCTCTCGCATACATGAAACATTGTCCTTGAGAAATAATTTGGCTTCAGGAAAGTTTCCTTGCCTTCAGGAAAGTTTCAGGAAAGTTTCCCTTTAAGAGCGAAACAGGCCGGGTGGTAATCTGAGATCAAAGATTTCAGATCAAAAAGAAAAACTTACAGAAATCACGATAGTTCCAAGAGAGGCAAATGAGTTTGGTATAGTTTGGTTTAGATTAGAGAGCTACGGTCAAATTTTTGCTATACGAGGACTAATTAGACAGGGTTTTGGTTTAGTTTGGAGCGCTACAGTCAACTGAGGCGTTGAAAGGCAAAATGGTGTAAGTCACATTTTCAACTTTTTTCATTTGGGGTGAAATATGTAATCTCCAAGTTCAATTTATGGTGGAATTGTAAATAGTTATTATTTACAATAATGTAATAATTGTTATGGATTTTAATTTGTTCAATTTATGGTGGAATTTTTTTGTAGTTTTGGCAGTTAAGCTCTTTTGACTTACACCACTTGACTTACTGACTTACATCACTTTGCCTTTCACCGCCTCAACTTTTTGCTACACGAGGGTTAATCAAACCAAGACCTACCGCTTAAAGCCAATTCAGAACGGTTATAAACATCCATGCCAAGAGTGGGACTCGATCGCACAGACTCGGATACCGAAAGCCAGCGCCCTAGCCGTTCGACCAACGTCCGTCTTTGATGAAGAGAAAGATGGAACACGAGGTGGGAGGTTGGAGGGGTTCATGCGTCGGAATGGTGTCTCTAGCGTCTGACTCAGAAATATCCGAAATGGACGTGCAGATTTGGAGGGAATCCTTCACCCTTCACATCACATTGTGAGGGTCTTTCAGCTTACGAGAATGACCCCTTCCTCTCACAACTTCAGCAGGTTTCAATTTTTCATGTAAAAATGGTTTTCATGTAAAAGTTCGAGGATTTTTATTTTGCTGAGATTTAGATAACTAGAAGATGGAGTTATTGAATTTTTACTAGAATTTTGTTTATTGGTAGCATGAATAGATTCCGTGTGTGTTGATATTGTATGTGTGTTGATATTGTTGTATTATTAAACTTTCTTAGAAGTAGCAACAGAAGCGCATGAAACTCCAACTCTTGAGCTTCTAGCTTCGACCTGTTTGCATGCTTCTATATATGATATACCAGAGGTGGGCAACCTTTTTACCATTACAGGCCACATATAAATTAGGTAGTAATAAAGGAGGTCGCATAAGTTGGTGAAACTATAAACGCGACTTTTATGAAATTATAGTTAGATATAGTTTTAACAATTTGGTACATTATATAGAAAAATAACAAAAAAAATTTAAGTCCTCATTTATTTATTATTTGACATTAAAAGTTACAATATAAAATATTTTTGTATTCACATAAGGATAAAAACTTGTTATAACATTAATCATTAATTTATTTTTTTTTGCAGAAAAATAATGCGTTTTAACGTACATGGAGTCAGCCACAACAATAATAGTAAGAAAATAGTTTTTGTGTAGAGATCATATAACGTGTCTGGTAGTATTGCTAAGAAACTCTGAGCATTAAATTCCATATAAAGTGTAGTTAAAGTATCATGCAATCAAGATAAACGAAGCTCATTTGGATAAATATTCAACTGTAGCGACTTTAGACAACAATTTCAAAATGTCGACTTTATTTTGGCCGACACTGTACATACATTCATGCCGTTCTTTATTTAATTCTATTGATTTGGAAATTGTTGCAATCTATATAATTAAATATTAATTAATACAAGTGCTAGCTTTTATGAAGGCCGCACGTTCCCCACCTCCGTGACAAACTATGGTGGGCCCTAATAATGGGAATCTCCTTTTCGACTATCCACTTCGAACAGGATCATGAGTATGGTGTGTGATTTTCTTGGCAGTTGACGCATTTGTCTGGCTCGTTGCATGTCTCTGAGGTTATTGTCCGACTGGGCACATCGGGCACAATCCACGGAACCCCGACATGAATCTTCCAAGTGTTCAAATTGTTGGCACTCAAAGCAACCGAGAGAGTTCTTCACGTACGGTCTGATGGGACGCAAAAGGTACCCACCTATAACGAATGTTGGTAATTTTGTTGTGTCGAATGCCAAGATAAGATGCTTCGTTGGAAGTACATTCCCATCCCGACGAATAGCAATACGATGAACACCAGTCCCGAGTTGGTCACCTAACGCCTCCAGGATTTCGTCTTCGTTTGGTATGGAAGAGATCAGCCTCTCATATTACTCCTCTTGAAGAGGTCAAATATCTCTGTGAATCTAAGGACACCGCCATATTCCCAAACATTTTCACCTTTTATAACTGCGCAGCTCGTACTGCAGTGAATACTTCTACAAGAAGGTCACCTTAATGGAGTTTATTTACTGATTTCACATTGTCTACAGATGAATAAAGGCATTTCTGTATTAGGAAAAACGACACAGTTACGAATTACCTTTCATTCGTGTAATAACAAAGAAACGGGACGTTTGTTGCTCCGAGGGTAGATATGATGAACGATTTTTGTTCTCCATAGTAAAAAGAAAAAAATTAGTCTTCTGTGGCACCACACACCGTGGAGCCCAAAAATGGGACGCCGGTTACTGCCCCAGTGCTAACCGGAAACTATAACCGCGCACCCACATCTGTATCAGTCTCCACCCTTAACAAGAGGACCAAAAAGTGACCGTTGGATTACCCTGGGCCAGTGTGTAAGTCTAACTGACTAACCGATTTTTACACACGGGACCAATGTGTACCTCCCGTTTACCTGAAGTAAGGGACAATGCGATGTGCTGGAAGACGTATCCTAACGCAGCCTAACTTTTAACTAAGAATAAATCCCCTCAGTTACCAAGATCCCCTTTTCCCGGGACACGGGTCTCCCCCGCACGGCAAACACGCGGTCGATTTACTCGCCATTCGATACAAGATGCAACAGGACGACAAAAGAATCTGATGGAGACACCTCACCACTGAAGACGAAACCACAACGAGGGAGAAAAGAAAGGAAAAAGTAGAAGTAAGGAGGGAGAGGAAAAGGAAAAGAGAGACAATTCGCTGGAGTACCTCGGGATTGCGACACCCGTGTTTACCTAAAGTAGGTAAACCCCCTTAGGGGTAAGATTATATAGAAAATAATAAACTTGGGTCGCTATTTAGTTCATCAATTGTTCGCCAAATTTAGCCAAATCCTTGAAAATATTGCCAAAGTCTAACATATTGAAATCTAATTCTCAATGACAATAAAAAATCCTTGTTCAACTCAAAAAATATTTCAGGTAGTCTCTCTACCGCGGGTTATTAACGTAAGATTACTTATCGTTGCTTACCTCTTTTTTTTCTTGAAGCATTTTAGTACTTTTATGTTTAACTGTTTACTGCTACTGGGTTTGGCGCGCTGCCAAAATTATTACTCGCGACTCCGGACAATTTTTTTTCTCTCCGGAGGACCGTTATTGAGGAACGTAATTCTACGTTAAAAATGTTTAATAATTGTTACAAATATCGACGCAGCAGTGTATAATATTTCTCCTCTACTGTGAATGTTCATAGAAAAATTTCTGTAAAAATACTTATTGGCGTTACAAATAGCTGCTAGAAATCTGCGTTTTACTTTTGTTTCTATGTACAGCCCACTTATCAATAAAATACAAAATCAATGGTGAACGAAAAACACGTTGTTGTTTGTGTATTCAAAATGCAACATGCTCGTTTCTCCCTCAAACATTTCGACTGTAAAGGAAAAAAAAAATATTCTAGTTTGCTTTGTCTAGAAAACATTTTTCCAAATTTATGATGATGATAAGAAAACCATTAACAGTAGTTTTACTTAAAATTCTTTTCCTCAATTTGTGTTATTTATGATGAGATTCTACTGCAATTAAATAGAAATAAACTTAGAATGTAATGGAAATAAAGAGTTTCATAATGGTACACGATTTGAATTTCACAACTTTTTTTTTTATTTTTTCTCTCTATTAAATATAACAATTGTTTGAAGCATTCTTTTTAGGTTAATACTGAACAAAAATTACAGTTAATTTCGATTAATGATCACGTATCTATATTTGAATAGTACAGTGAATTAAACATCTATAGAAGTAAACATTTATTAAAATAGAAAAAAATAGTTCAATTATTAAGTTGGATATAAATCGTACTAAATTATAAAAACTATTAATAACTCTCTATTTAAGTGACTAATATTTTACAAAGGAAGAATGCATGATTTTTCTGTTGCTATATATTCCCATCTGTATAATTTAAACGTTAATTTTAAGTTAAATTCCAGTATTCAAAAGTTTTATACGAGAGAATTACTTCATGCATTCCACGCTTGAGAAATGTGACTAGACTATGAATTCTCTTAGGAGTTTAGGGAATTCCTTAAAAGGAAGTAGAAATAATTTTATATAAAAAAAAATATACAGTGATTTCCGCTTATAAGAATCACGTTTGTTATTACTGTTTTTGATTCTTATAAGCGGTTGATTCTTATACCCGAAATTTAGGTTTTTGGACAGGCACACACACACACCTATATATACATATATTAGATAATTTACCATAAAATACTCTTTAATTTACGTTAATTATCTTTTATTAAAATTATTGTTTATAATTTTAAAAGTACAACTTAATTTCTAGACCTATGAGTAGATACAGATGATTATATTAAGAGAAGAAAAAAATCCAATATTTGTTACAACATACCTGCTTAACAGTTTAACATTTCAACTACAAGAAGGGTGCAAGAAAAAAGTTTTGTATATATATATAGCCGAAATTAAGGTTTTTGGACAGGCACACACACACCTATATATATACATATATTAGATAATTTACCATAAAACACTCTTTAATTAACGTTAAGTATCTTTTATTAAAATTATTTTTATAATTTTGAAAATACAACCGGGATGTGGGAGGTGGGAAAAAAGAGTCCCTATTTTTGTTTGTCAGTGGATAAAAGTGAAATCGGACTCGGACGGGTAAAGATGCCCCCGGGTTAAGCTAATAGGACAGTGTTGTGGTAAAGCGTTTAAGGGGGAACTATTATGTTATGTCTAATAAAGAAAGGGGTGAATTTTACGACTATATGCCATCCCATCTTATCAATCTTTCTTTAAAAAAAAAGAAAGAAAGGACTTCGTGCCTTTTGAGGGTTTAAGTGGCTTTTTTTGGAAGAATGAAAGGAAATCGAAGAGTGTAAACTGATTCTTAAAACCGGTGGAAATAATACATTTGTTTACATATTGATTCTTATAAACGGTTGATTCTTATAACCAGTGATCACTATAAGCGGTGGTTACTGTATTGCATTGTCAGTTAAAATGCGAGCACTTATTCGTACTCACCAACATGTGTTTGTGTGATTATGCTTGTGGCATATGTTTCCAAACGCTATTCAATAGTGTGGATCATGCACGTACATTTATATATGTGTGTGTGTGGGGGGGGGGGGAGAACGAGTAAAATGGAAAATAAAAAAAAATCATGTAAAGATCATTCGGACCACGACTACCAGATGGCGGTACCTGACGGTGCAAAGGACTTTCTTCTTGAACCGTAACTGTTTTAAAAAAAAGCGCGCAAAAACACGTGTTATGTGAGCAAGCGGTTTAGTCGCAATGACGCGTAGCTCATGGAAACCCGTTATAACGAGGCAGTAACGCTCTTATTGTTCGTTAGTAAGTTGTCTTACGATGTAATACGTTCAACGAATAGTTTTCGTCTGTGTTATCTTCTACTTGTAATTGTCTTCAATTAAATGTTTGTGTTTTGTTAGCTTTCGGTTTATTCCACTAACTTAACACTCCCACCTCTCCTTTACATACATCATCTATATATTTAAGTTGCTAAGCCGACTTTTTGGGCAGTCCGTGAGAGAAAACTACTGCATCAATTTACTTCATTTTGGTCTTAAATGAAAGATTGTCATCTGTAGACTTGTCAAATTTGGTTTTTTGTAACCACAATTTCTTTTAATCAGCGATAATTTACAATTTAAAATTGATTTCTGCGCATGCTCAGCGGCATGTTTAAACCTGGCTTTAGAAATTCACTGTTTCTGCACATGCTCAGCGACTTGTTTTAATGATAAACACGTTTATTCCAAGGAGTCTCTCTAGATATCTCTCAGTCATTTTTATTTTTATGATAATTTTGCTTGCGAAATATAAGATTAAACCTGATGGAAATTATTTGTTTCGCGCTGTTTAATGAGCAATAATTTACAATTAAAAATTGCTTTGTGCGCATGCTCAGTGACATTTTTAAATCTGGCTTTAGATATTCACTAACCACGAGGCCGCTTAAACACATTAATTTGTTTCTGCGCATTATTATGATTTTCAACATTTGGCAATGATGTGTTGAGTAAAATTTGTGTATCAGTACATTTATTTACTATCTAGCCGTCATGTTTTGACGGGTACCAACTAGTTATGAATTAAGTGTTAAACGGTTAGTAGGTTGAGAGCGCTACCGGTCAGCATTTGCTACGCTAGTAATAAATAGACCGGGGATCTACTGCTAAAGCCGATTCCGAACGGCTACAAACATCCATGCCAAGCGTGCGACTCTACACCAGAGACTCTGGTACCAGATGCCATCGCCCTATAGCCATTCGGCCATCGACGTCTAAATATAAAATAATTAAGTGGATAAGAAATAATTAAGTGGCAAAAGGATTAAAATGAAAAAAGAAACGGTTTCGGATGGTAGATTACTTCAGATTACTCACTTCTTTAACGTAGGATTACGTTCCTCCATAACGGTCCTGAGGAAAGGAAAATTTCAGACGCTAAAACCGTCCGTCCACCCGTCCTCGTGAGTTACAATTTTGGCAGCGCGCCAAACCCAGTCTATCGCTTGGACAAGTTAAACAGAAAAGTTCCAAGATGTGTCAAAATTTTCACATTATATATATATATATATATATATATATATATATATATATATATATATATATATATATATATATATATATATATATATATATATATATGTGTGTGAAAATTTACAGCGTAACCAAAGTTTCTTCACCGTGGTATGGGGTTGTGGCATCTTCAGTGCAATGACTGGCGGTCGTTCTCCCCATATCACACACACATATACATATATATATATATACATATATATATATTTACATATATACATCATTTTATCAACCCACTGAAGGGTTGAAAGGCTGAGTCAGCCTTCCCCAGTCACAGGGTTGAACCCTGGACCTGTGGGATGGCAGCTTGACCCTTTTAACCACTACGCCACCGGGCTTTTATATATATATATATATATATATATATATATAAACCTGACCTGAAACTACCTGAATTTTTATTTTTTTTTGGGGGGGTGGGCTTATTAGATTGATATTAGGGGCACGGTTGCCCAGTTGTCAGAGACAGCAGGCCAGTGATCTAAACGTCTCTGGTTCTATGCCGGTCGCTGACAAATCCACCGCCGCGTTCGCTAATGGTGGCCGGGGCACGTAAAATATGCCGTGGGTGAAATGTCCTCCAAGTTCTCAAATATACCTCTGGACGTGCGGGGTCAAGCGTTCCGGTCTCGTCACTTGACTCGGTTCCGATTTACGCGACCGGCCCTTAGGGGTGCTAACGCTGGTCCCCCTATACGGTGCTCCAAGAAAAGTGGCCAGCAAAACCGCGGTGTCATATGGCGATAAGGATAATATCCAAGAAACCGTCTGCCGCATTGAAAAAAAAAAGGATTGTTACGGAATCATTACTTGAACTATGGGCCTGTTCACATAGGAGTCCGTTGCATAGCGTTAAGGGAAAGATGACGTTGAGACGAAAATAAACCAATCATAGGCGTTAAATCATTTGGAGGTTTGTCATTGGTTAAATATATTTCAATATTTTAACGCTCCACAACGGACTCCTATGTAAACAGTCCCTAACTCTTCAAAAACAATGTGTTGCTGTTTAAATTATGCATCTAGTGGTTAGTAAAGACGATATATAAATGAAAAAAACTTGCATTCCTTGTATGTTCATTTAATATGTTAAAACCATAATGATCCAATAGTACATTTTATGAATTTCTATCATAACAATCTCATATATCGATCTTTCAAAATTACCGATTCAGTTTACACCTTTAGCTTTTCTCAGAGACGATATTGTGCAGATTTTTCTGGATTCTAATGCTCCTTGGCGCATTCGTGAACCAAATAAAAATTATCTCCTTTGTTTCGACATGAAAACTTTTTTTTTAACTTAACGATTTTTTTTCCCAGGAATTTTAAAAGTGTAGGTAGCAACATGTAATTTATTCTCGGCATAGTTTAGTTATTTTGAGTATCGTTTTTAAATTTGTTTTGAAGTATTTGAAAATGTTTTAGAACAGCTTGTACTACGTTAATGAGAATTCTTTTATATAATATGTCGCGCTGCATTAAACATTTTTCGCTCTGTTTCCGTGTCGCAAATATTGTCGAATAGTATACAAGTAGTTTTTATCGTAATAAATTACTTTGGTGGCGTTAAACACGGTTAACTATACGCCGAAATTGTTGAAAGGATGTCTGAAATGTTCAGAGCATTTTAAAATTTTTAAGCTAGGGAAACAAGGAATACATATTTTAGATTTTGTTTGTTTGTTTGTTTGTTTGTTTTTTCATTTGAGTGACTTTTATACCTAGATTATCAGGAGTTAAAGTTGTTGTCAGATACTTATTTTTAAAATATATTTGTTTTTCGTTTGGATAATCGTAGAAGCACACATTAATTTATCTAGCATGGCAAATTTCTGTATATTTGGGATCTCATTAGAAAATTCGTACTGTGACATTGTCTCAATTACTACTCGAAATCGATGATGTTGAACAACTTTATAATTGACTTTTTTCCCCGTATCTCGTACCATTTTTGAGATAAAAACGCTCATTCCAAAAGTTGCCGATAGATGGCGTTGTAAGTTGTCTCATCGAGTAGCTCATATCCATTTTACTATACCTAGACACCATCTTTAATGCCTAAGCTGTGACCGTTTAGAAGTTCAGTGGTATGTAACGGATATAGGTGGGAACCCTGTAGGTCAGATAACGCAGCTCCCTAATCTCAGCCTTGTACTAGGACACGCGGGAATCGAACCCATATCATGGCGGTAGAGATATTCAAAGATCGCCCGTGCGCCACATCTGCGGGTCGGCACATTTTCAATGGTAACTAGACCTAGTGTCTCTTGACACCATTTGATAAACTTGGGAGTGCTTTTAAGGGCAAGAAATCACCGATCTTCCTAGATGTGGTCTCTGAATTGCAACCGCTCCTGGGATCAAGACATAACTACATGAATTAGGCACGTACTTAAACTACGGCTTTTGTTATGTCATGTTGAATACGTACATTGCTCTCATTCAAGCATAGAAAGTTTCCCGTGCGACACTGTCTCAATTACTACTCGAAATTAGTATTTCTATAAGTATGTGATGCCCCGTTCCTACCCCTCAACATGTCACCTATCGGCGAACTGTTGATCTGGGCGGTCTCATAAACTCTAGGATAAGAGGCCATAAAGTTCTTCTAATGTGCGGTTCTGACGTTATAGAACGCATAAATCCCACTGTGGTTCGAGGGCTTTTGAGATTTTTGACTCTATAGTGACATTTGGAATCCCATAAACTTCGAACACTTACCAGCACTTCAAACGCCGGAGAAAGCCCTTTGAATTCGCCGACAGTATAAAAGAAGACCCCAATAGTCCACGAGAAGAGATCTATTTTTTGAGTGCGAGAGAGACGCTCTCCTGGTCCGAGAGGCCTTCTGTAGGCCAGCGCTGTCGGTAGCCTACAGAAGGCCTATCCCGATGCCATCCTGACTATCTAACTGTATATATTCTAACTCGCTGTACATACTTGCTTTAACTGTTGTAGTTGTAGTATGTTTAACGTATCGTAGTAAAGTAATTGAAGCGAAAGGCTTGTCGTATTATTGACTACGGTACAGTACTAGTTTTTTCAATTCCTACTATTACTTCACACTCTCTCTATATATATCTTTTTCAAATTTTCAATCGTTAATAAAAGTACTTTTTATTCATCCACTCAAGTTCAAATACATTTTTTTAAACTTGTAGTGGATGACACTTGATGTTAATGCAGTTTTTTCAAATAATAATTAATTAATTAAATTTAATTAATCAATTTTAGTTTTAGACCATATATATCTTGTTCAAATTTTCAATCGTTAATAAAAGTACTTTTTATTCATCCACTCAAGTTCAAATACATTTTTTTTAAACTTGTAGTGGATGACACTTGATGTTAATACAGTTTTTTCAAATATTAATTCATTAATTAAATTTAATTAATCAATTTTAGTTTTAGACCTAGAGCGTCTCTTGCTCTTGAATAGTAATTTCCCTCTTGTTACTGTGTAAACGGTAGCACTGCGGTATCGCGGGCTTCTCCCGTCCTATAGGTTGCCAGATCGAATCCCCAACCTGACAAACTTTTTCTCTCTCTTTCCCCCCCCCCCTCCTAATCTCGCACAGTAGGCAAGGTTCTGGCAGGCAATCCTATTTTTCAATTCCTACTATTAGTTCACACTCAAAATTTTCTTTGTTGACCTAAGTAGGAATTGACTTTAAATTTTTTTTTATATATTACTTGTTTTAAATGCTTTTAAACCTTATTTTTTAAATGTAAATTCAAGTCATTTTGACGATAATATTCGTCATCACTAAATGCGAAAAATGGTGTACTGAGAAACATTTAAACTTGTAATGAAACCCATATCTGGCGCATCAAATGCATTCTTTAATAAAATACGCATATTTCAGGTAGTCTCTTCTAACGAAACTACCGCGGGTTATTAACGCGGGTTATTACTTCTTTTTTTTTAACGCATTTTTGTACTTTTCTGTTTAACTGTTTACTGCTACTCGGTTGGCGAGCTGCCACAATTATAACTCGCGACGCCGGACAATTTTTTCTCTCCGCAGGACCGTTATTGACGAACGTAATCCTATGTTATAAAACATCGACGCACCAAGAAGGAGTTGTTTGATTGTAATGGAATTCCGTATGCAAAGATGTTTGAACGACCATGCTAATGATTAAAATGTGGTGTCCAATGAATGAATAGCGGGAGCTACAGCGCATCAGAGCTACTCATCCAGCAGGCGTATATAAGGAGCGATTCTCCATAATATTCCGTTCTAATCGTTGTTTTGCTTTCTTTCTTGTCATAAAAAAACGTAAAAATCCAATTCTTAGCTTTGCCAAGGCAAAAAACATTTATAATTTTCTATGATTCACAATTTCACTTGTTATCGAATGCATTTACTCATACAGAATTATGCTTACGTATGCACTGCTGCTGTTGTTCAACACTATACACTGGAAAGCGAATAATTTGTGTTTTTAAAATATAATATGAAAATTATTCTTCCCTGTTCAGTAACTTTGATACTGTTAACCCCGCCCCCACCCTAAAAAAAATAAGGGTAAAAAAGTAGTAGGCGAGTTTGCCTAGCTCTTTACTCACTGAATTGCATTGAGTTGGTTGAAAATGCTACGGTGAACTTTTGCTACACTATACCGGGACCTACAGTTTAAAGCCGATTGCGAACGGCTACAATCCTCCATGCCTAGAACCCACAGGACTGGAACCCACAGGACTGGAACCCACAGGACTGAACCCACAGACTGAATGCCCGAGCTGTAGACTTTCGGCCCTTGTCATAGGGACATGACAGTAGTGTCACGGCCAGGGGCAGGAGCATTGAAAAGTACAGGACAAAATAAAATAATTGTTAAATGCAAGAAAGAAACATGCGCATTGGTAAAAAGGGGATTGAGAAGAGGCAGCCACGGACGAATGGCGATGGCATGGTAATTATATGACCAATGGAAATTATAAGAGGCGGAGTATACATTAATAAGAAAATAATATGAAATGAGAAATAGTGAAGGCAGAGATTACCTAAGAAGTCAGAGTGAGTCAGAAGTTTTTTTAGATATAGAAGTGGTGTCAAGGCACATATACCTATGAGGAGAGTGAATTAGAAGTTTAGAGATACAAGTTGTCGAGAGCACAGTATCCCATGCCGAGAGTCTGCAAGGAGTGATGGAGTTAGAGAACCGACGATGAGCGTAGAGTGTCTGCAATGACGTACGGAGCCTTATACCAGACAAGAAAGTGCCGTAGTTCCGTGCGATGATAAATACGACGAAATTCATCATTACGAGTGCCAGCTGCCCATGGTGATTCAACAGTCATCTTCCGAGGTACCGACTTTGCGTTTCCTTTTTATATTGCTATCATTGCTTCTCAGTGTGTAGCCATAATAATTAATATAGAGCGCGATGAGTATAGTGTTTGAATATAAGATATTAATGAATTGACCGATAATTCGTACAAACAATTTAATATGATGTTATGCGCTTATATATATATGAATTAATTTAGTAGTAATGAAGTTAAAAGTAATATGTGTAGGTGCAGTACGAAAGATTGTCATAATAATTGAATGAAGTAAATATATGCGTCGTAGTAATGAAGATGAGAGTTGTAGATGAAGTACGAACGATTGTCAGAATAATTGAATAAGTTAAATATATGTGTCATAGTAATGAAATTGAGAGTAATATGTGTAGATGAAGTACGAAGGATTGTAATGATAATTGAATGAATTAAATATAGGTGTTTTGATGAATTAATTTAGTAGGAATGAAGTTGAGAGTAATATGTGTAGATGAAGTACGAAATATTGTCATAATAATTGAATGCGTTAAATATATGTGTCGTAAAGAATTAAGTTAGTAGTAAAGAAGTTGTGAATAATGTGTAAATGCCGGAGGAAATAATTAGTAACTTGTAGCGCATTATTTATGTGTTAATAATCAATAAATTAATTTGTCAATATAAACCAGAGTTGTTTCCTTTATTTGAGAATCACAATCAATCAATGTACTAACCACAATCTTTAAGCAATGAATTTAAAATAATAATCACAACATTAATAATAATAAATATAATTAGTAATCTAACCACCCCAATTAATTAGTAACTTTCACTGCTACAGCCCTCACCCAATTTCTCACTGATTGTATATTCTTTCTGTAAAAATGACCAACGGTGAGTAAAAATCGAACTCACAACCCAAGGCATCTGAGGGCGATATTCTAGCCATCGAAGTACAAAGTCATGTTGCAAGACAACCTTACTCAATCCTCACAAAGAGGATGAAAAATCCTAATATTTCGGTTAGAAATATGGCGCCCATGTAAGTTTCCATCTCGCATACTGTTGTTCTCATCAACTTTTCGAAACAAAACTAACAAGCGATGATGACATCAAATTTCCCATCCCCGGCATTTTCATTTGATTTTGTAACCAGTAACTAACTAAGCCATAACCTTAAAACCTTACGCTCGATAAAAATTATAAAATTTTCAAGCAATGTCAGGGTTTTATTTTCATCCGTTCCTTTCTCTAATTTTTTTTTTTTCATTTTCATCGTAAACTATCTTGAAAATATTTAACACATAATGTATACACAGAAGCAAATATTGAGGCATGCAGAGAAATTATACATAATATTTTACCCTCCAGTAACATAAGGGATACGATATGAATAATGCGCAAATTGGCTTTTAACGAGGACAGAACACTGGCACGAAAATAATCTTCACTATTATCATGCATTTCTTTCGTTAAGCATCAGTTCTTAACTTTTCGTACCTAATATCTTTCGCATTCTTTTGTGTTCTTTAGCCGCAATATATCAACAAGGCTTTTGCGAATTGATTGGATTAAGCCCGCAGTCTTTTAGAAGTACAAAAAAAAAGAAGAAGAGGGAAAAAAGGGGAAAAAGATTAATCAATTCAACACTTGATTCTTCCTGAAAATCCCCAGCAATAATACATTTTCTTTTTTTCTTTTTTTACGACTCTTCCACCGGTAGTTAATCCTCTTTTGTTCCAGAATCCTGTTATAAATAATACAAAGAATTTCCGGCATCTGCAAATTGTGAAGGGATATAGAGTTATAATATGCTCATAATTTTTTTGTGCTATATCAGGGTTGTTCGAGGCGGGGATTCAGAAGTAGACAGCAATGCATTTTATAGCGATATCTAACAAACTGTTATAATTATGCGCGTTAGCAGTTGTGGGAGAATTATGGAGATATTATTAAATGAACGCAGCAAAAACGCAGCAAAAAAAAAAAAAATTGGTGAATGTGTTTAAGAAAAAAATCGACTATTCACCTATGCATATCGACAATTTTGCAAATATATATATATATATATATATATATATATATATACACTGAAGTGCGACTGAATTAGGGATACCTACCTAGTAACGAGTTGGGCCTCCTCTGGCCTTGATAACGGCTGCCACACGGCGAGGCATAGATTCAACAAGTTTCTGGAAACGTTCCACGGGAATGGCTTGCCAAATATTGGCTAAAGCTGTCCATAATTCAGTAAGGTTCTTTGGTGCTGCGTGATGGCCTTTCACGCCTTGTTCCAAAACATCCCAAAGATGCTCAATAGGATTTAAGTCTGGGCTTCTAGGTGTCCAATTCATGACAGAGAAGTCAGAGGAATGCTCATCCAACCAGCCAGTAGCCAACCGGGATCTTGTGAGAGGTACAGTTGTCTTGCTGGAAAACTCCACTACCGTGCGGATAACAGAACAGCATAAACGGATGGAGGTGATCACCCAGCAACTCTACGTACCGAATTGCATTGAGGGAGGTTGGTACACGCACCAAAGATCCCAAACTGTGCCACGAAAAAACATCCCAGACATGATTGAGCCACCATGCCCTTGTACAGTTCCAGCCAGGCATGCAGGATCCATTGCTTCATGAGCCTGACGCCATATTCTCAGCCTCCCGTCGGCATTAAGTAGTCGGAATCGAGACTCATCACTCCATGCTACTCGTTTCCAGTCCTCTACACTCCAGTCTCTGTGCTCTCTTGCCCAGGCAGGACGTGCAGCCCGATGGCGAGTATAGAGCAATGGTACTCTCGTAGGTCGACGGCTCCCGAAACCCATACGGTGAAGCGAGCGTTGCACAGTCCGTTTACTGACTGTACGACTGGCACAGTCATTAAACTGGGTGTTAATTTGAGCTAATGCTTGGCTTCGCTGACTACGTACAATACGCCTGAGCCGTCTCTCACCACGCACTGTCAAGGCTAATTGTCCTTTGCAGTTTGCCCGATCGCTAGTTTTTTTTCCACCATCCATGTATTCTTGGTATACTCTTGACACTGTCGACCTTGAAAAACCTAGCTGTCTGACGATTTCGGAAATTGAATGGCCCATGCGTCGCGCACCTACGATTTGTCTGCGATCGAAGGCGTCTAAATCAGGCAGTTTACCCATACTGGCAATTCCAATAACTAATTGAGAACAACCGCAGTACGCGATATATATGCAGTTACCACAGCGCCTTCACTTGCGCATACATGATCCGCAGCGCTACACAATTTGCATAGGATTTGCTATCCCTAATTCAGTGGCACTAATTCAGTATCCCTAATTCAGTGTATATATATATATATATATATATATATATATATATATATATATATATATATATATATGAATGAAACGGTGAAAGTCACAGTTTCAAGTTTTTTTTTAAATTTGAGGGCGAAAATGTAATCTCTATGTTCAATTGATAGTATCATTGCAAATAATTATTATTTGCAATGTTATAATAATTATTATGGATATAAATCGTCCAATTTATGGTGTAATTTTTGTAGTTTTTGCAGTAAAACGCTTTGGACTTACACCACTTGACTTAGTCTTACTGACTTACACCACGTTGCCTTTCACCGCCTCATTCATATATTATATATATATATAATAGATTTAAAATTAAGATGACTGAAAGGGGCAGATGCGACCATTTAATACTCCAATAACCTAAAACAAGATAGACATTTAAAATTAAGCAGAAAGGAAGTGGAGGTGGTATAGTTGATGACTGGGAGTGGGTGGGTTGTGACCCCCAACCCCGGTTAAACATGTTTTGTGCCAGATTGGGGGGTCACAACCCCCTCCCCCCCAGTCATCAAATATACCACCTCCACTTCCTTTCTGCTTAATTTTAAATGTCTATCTTGTTTTAGGTTATTGGAGTATTAAATGGTCGCATCTGCCCCATTTAGCCATCTTAATTTTAAATCTAATATATCGTAAATATTTTTGTGAGCAGCTTAGCGCCTAAAATTTATTTACTCAATTTTTTTTCCTATTAAGTAATTTACATTTGTAAGCTATATATATATATATTATTTTAGTGGACCGTGCAGTAAGCCCTCGGTAATTCTAACTATGTATCAATAATGATTGTCCTGGGACCGAGGTACCTGGATTTAGCGCTTGGGACTGGATTTGTTTCGTTCGAATCCCGACAAACGAAATTAAATACTCTCGTATTTAGGTGGGATGTGGGCACGTTCAGTCCATAGACCGTAAAGTCCTATGCGGTCAGAGAGAATGAGAGGGGGTATTCTAGCCCCCAGATGTCGTCGCTGGAGGTGCTCGGTCAAAACTGAGGTTGCACCAGGGGACAGTGCTGGCTCACCTATGCAGCGCCTCCACCAAGGATTCTCGCGGACGAAGTGCGGTTGCCTTCATTGAGAAGTGCACCGAATTGGCGAACAATATAACGACTATCCTAATGTGGTATAACATACCTTGAAAGGAATCTTAAGTAGTCAGTTATTGTAATAAAACGCGCACGGTAACCATTTAAGGGGACAGTGGACCTTCAAACCTAACTTTTTTTGTTTTGATTGGATTTGCTTGAAATTTTAATATGTGATTAGTACCATAGGTATGTAAAAGTGGTTAAAATTTAAAGATGAAATATTAATAATTTATGAATTATGAATTATTAATTATATAAAAATTTGGCCTAATTAAAAATGTTCCATGCGCATTTCTTTTGCATATAATATGGTAATTTTTATTTACAGGATACCTTATAGAACTAACAATGAAACTTATTGCTTATTTTAAGCATTCATTTAAAATATAAAGAAAAAAAATAATAATAGTGAAAACACCCTTTTTATGACGCAAAATACCTCTAAATCATATTTTCAAGTACAAAATTCAGAAATTCTGAGCCACGAAGCGTAATTATTTTCAATAAGATTTATTTTATACAGTTAAGTATATAAAACTTAATTTTCAAAATAATTTGATATTTAGAAGAAATGCGCGTGGAGCAGTTTGAATATTCGTATGAGATGAAAATTTTTATTTTGAGAAAAACGCATTTAAAGTTATTTGCTATTAGCAACCATATAATATCTAAATTAAATACAAATGCCTATAGCTAGGAAAATAACCACAGAAATTAAAAATTCTTTTTCCAACACATTCCTACTTGTCTGTAGTTTCACAATTCAATAAAAAAAAATCGAATTTTTAGACAAATTTTACAATTTTGAAAGTCCACTGTCCCCTTAAGGTGACAAAGAAACTTCAAATTCGAAATTTTGAATTTTCAATTTTTAACTCTATATACAAACTGATAATCATTAAATTTCTATTTTTCTATATTGAAAACCCTTGGAATTCAAAATAAGGAATTTTTGGCAGAATAATGCCTGTTTTTCAAAAGCAATTTTAAAAATGCGAACGGTTTTCAAAAAGCTCTACGCGCAATCTATGTTAATTAAAATTCTTATATTTTGTATGGTATGTTTATCGCATGTATATAAATATAAATGTGTATTTAATTTTTTCTTGTATGAATGTTAAATCTTAAATAATTTTTTTTCTATTCTGCCTGTTATTTTTTTTATGTTTTTACTTTATTTTATGGTCGATAAATTTGAAAAATGTTTTGATTTCAAAGAATTATGGGCGGTTTTATGACAAACACTTCAATTAATAATCGTGAGAAATTTTGCAGATATCAGAAGAAAATGAATACGCACGGAGCCTTTTGAAAAATTATAGCATTTTTGAAGAATTTTTTGATAAACAGGTCTTATTCTTCCACAAAATACTTAATTGTGAAAGTATCCTCAATATAGTAGAAAAGAATATCAATTATACTCATGGGGTATATAGAATTAAATATTGAAAATTAATGAAGAACGAGATTGAAGGCACCTTGTTCCCTTAAAGTACAAAACGCATACTAAAATAGGATGCTATCTATAATAAAATGACTTGTCTAGAATATTAAAAAAAAGTACAAAAAATTAGAATTTCAAGGGAAAAAAATCCAAAAAACCTCTTAACATTACCTTTAACTTCACGCCATTTCAGCCTTATCTCGACTTTTAACGGTTTTGCGATCAAATAGAAACATAATTAATTAATTAATAACAGTTCCGTAACTGACTCACTGCCATACAACGCACAGACCAAACCGCTGGACCTGAAGGGCTGACATTTTGCATGGCGATTCTTCTTATGGTGTAGGGGTGCACTAAGAAAGATTTTAAAAAAATGCTTTTAGATTTTTTAAATTAAATTTCTAAGCTGTTTTTGTAACTTATTTTAAGTTTGCATTTAAAATAATAATTTGAGGATTCTAAAATTTGTATCGCGAGAAAGATCATCAAAATTCCCTTAAAATGAAATCTATTTCGAACCTTTACCTCGATTTTCTGATTTTTGGTGAATTTTTAAAGATTCATTTTTAGAATTTAATTTATTAAATGCCGATCACGTGATTTCTTTTTCTGGTACTTTAAATAAATGTATCGTCACGTACATAACAACTAAATAGACAAAAAAAAATTTTTTTCTTCTTTTTAATGCAGCAGACGATTGGATATTATCCAAAATAATATCCCTTACGATTTTTTTCTAAATATATATATATATATATATATATATATATATATTTACATCAATTGTATACATTGATCGTCGCATTTATTATAAATATATATATTTATTTTTTTTTGTCATTAATTGTATACATTGACCGTTGTATTTAATTTGAATGTACTCCGTAGCGAAGCGCGGGTTTTCAGCTAGTCTCTCTATAATAGTGTTTTTTCGTTATTCGGCCATTAGACTAAGACATAATGATAACCATAATAAATTCCAGTATCAGAAAAGAATTTTTGAAAAAGTCAGTTTTCTGATTGCAAACGTAATCATATTACTTAAAGGATTGTAATGCACCGATGTTAAATTCATAGGTCGGAAAGCCCCTCCACGTAGAATGTCAGTAAGAGGAGGGTACGGGCTCACCAGATGTTGCCCAACAAATGAGGTGGCACTATTTACGTAGGGGCCAGTTGATCCACCTGTATAGTTCTGTTCCTTATTTACAATGTGAATCCTCTAACGGTCCAGGCACACTATAAAGTAATAGGCATAAATATCAATAATTCCTTTATTTTCTACGTAGAGGTAGACTAACATAGACCGACTTGGGGCTTCAAATAATACCACAACAGTACCGCTACTTGCGGTACTAAGAAACTGAACTTTAAAGTCGTAATGAACCCTTTCAGGCAGAATATACGTTCACTAACAATACCCGTAACCATAGGGCTCTGAACTAACTATGGAAATCGCGCAGCGACCTAGGCTAAAAACTAATACGTGCTCTATCAGTTAAATACCGCTATCACCTTCAATCTAACTTTTCTCGACTCTTTCGTATCTCTACTAATAGCGTAACGTAAGCCGTACAAATGTCCACTCCCTTCTTGGGCTCTTGCCAACTCAGCGTGTGTCACTTAAATAGACCAGACACCTGCTCCGAACTCACTTCGACTGGCCTGCACTGCGCAGCTACCAGAAATTTGCATCTGAGCAACACGCAAACCCTACACACCTATGACAGTGGTTCTCAAACTTTTCATATCTGCGCCTCTCCATTGGATGGATCGTCTTACGTTATATATTATTTCCAATGGCAAGGCAAAAGAGATTACAAAGGAACGATGAAATGGAAACAGAAGACCGAAGTCATTGCCCTAGGAGCGTTCTTGCTTCCCAATATCTCGACACCTCTGTATATCCGCGAAGAGACCCACATCGGAGCAGTTGGTCCCTTTCCATTACTTCTCCAGAATAGCATAGTGAGGAAAAGGGCTCGGTCGAGATGCCTATATGGTGCAGATGGGCGGCTAGGCAATCGGGTCCTATAGACCAGTGGCCCCCAACTACCGGTCCGTGTATCAAATGGTACCGAGACGCCCAAGGAACATTAAGGGGACTCACGACCCTTTGAGGGGCGCCGTTTGCACAGTGCAAACACCTAAATCTAGTCTTTTATTCACTTGCATTCAATGTACTCCAGCTAAATGAGCAGAAAAATGGTTAGTGCTGCCATCTGTTAACAGTTTAAAGAAGTAAAAATATTTGCAATCTTTAATTGGAAAATATTTCAAGATTATTTAGGTTAAAAAAAATTGAGAAAAAAATATCTGCATCGTGCAAACGGGGGAGGTTGTTGCCTCTGAAAGGGTTAAGTCGAGGAAATAAGGCATATTTTCATACTTTTTGACTCTTTGTAACTATTGCAATATACTCCCAATTTTTCCAAATTTTATGTAAATGAGAAATTGATATATTTATTTTAATAAACAAATTTTCAACTCTAAAAATAATTTTAAATATTTTTTTTTAAATGCTTTAGATATACCTTGTTTTTTAAGTATTTATTGTATACTGGCTTGCGCGCAGAACTATGGAATTAATTTTGCACTTAAATGTATAATTCCTGTTTTATATCTAAAATACATAATTCGAAATACAATTGAACATAAAACATTCAACATTAAAATATTTTTTCATTTTTTTTTTAAAAAAACTGCTCAAAATATACTTAAAATTTCCTTAAATTTTTCCATTAATTTACCACCGAAAAAATAACGAAATGTGCAGTGATTCCAATAATTCTAGTTCAGACGCAATAAAATAGCATGATTATGCAGTGATAAAAATTTCGGGGAATTATGTTTGATAGTTTTTGAGATATCAGTTGCGGAATGCTGCAAAATTGCATTTTGAGAAAAATGAGTTTATAATTTTTCTTACCATAAACTTGATCAGTAATTAAATATTTAGAATATCAATATCTCCCGAACTAAGCGGAATATTTTCATGCGGTTTGTTTTATATTGTTCATAAATAATCAGGCTTTAACATAATTTTTTTTTCAAAAAATCGAATGTTTTAAAGATTTAACGGTAGTGAGTCCCCTTAAATTATTTCCATTTTATTTACTGTGGTGTATTTCGCATTGATTTAGCGTTCTAGTGAGTTAAAATGTTAAATCACTTTAGATTCATTTTTTTGTGTAACTGTATTTTATTTTGAAGGCATGTTTAAATACATGCCTTCAAAATAAAATAAAATTAATTAAATTAAAATTATTAAATCAAAACAATCTAAAATATAAACAATCAACGTCCCCCTTCCCCCCAGCGGTCCGCGGTAAAATTATCAAACGTTGACCGGTCCGCGGTGATAAAAAGGTTGGGGAGCACTGCTATAGACAGACGGAAGATCGCAATTGCATCACGTCTTGGTTTATCAGGTACTAGCTGAAAACCTGCACTTCGCTACGGAGTACATTCAAATTTAATACAACGGTCAATGCATGCAATTAAAGACAGAAATATAAATATATATACATATTTATAATAAATACGACGATCAATTGATGTAATAAAAAATAAAAAATATATTTATAAAAAATTGTAAGGGATATTTTTATAGACAAAATAATGTAAAAGAAAATATTCGAATTAAATGTAATAGGACATACTAAAAAATATAGTACAGTTAATATAGTAAAGTTTGAGGTATATAATACCTTTTATTGTATTTTAATATTTTTTTGGATAATGTCCAATCGTCTGCCGCATTATCAAGGAAAAAAATTACTTTTTTTGTCTAATTAGTTTTTATGCACTGGACGATAAATTTATTTAAAGTACCAGAAAAAGAATTCACGTGATCGGCATTTAATAAATTAAATTCTTAAAATTAATCTTTAAAAATTCCCAAAAAATCAGAAAATGGAGGTAAAGATTCGAAAAAGATCTTATTTTAAAGGAATTTTTAGGATCTTTCTCGTGATATAAATTTTATAACCCTCAAATTATTATTTTAAATGCAAACTTAAAAACAGTTACTAAAACAGTTTAAAAATTTAATTTTAAAAATCTAAGAAGAATGTTTCAAAATTCTTTCTTAGTGCAACCCCATCACTATAAGAAGAATCGCCATGCAAAATTTCAGCCCTTTAGGTCTAACGGTTTGGTTTGTGCGTTGTATGTCAGTCAGTCAGTTACGGAACAGTTTTATATGTATAGATAAATGAAGGGCTTACCCTCCTCCAACTTTTTAAAGCTATACGAGTCTGAAGATCCCTCAGGATATTAGATATATATATAACGTGTGTGAGTACATATATATGTATACATATATTTTAAACGTTAGTTCTTCACATCTTTTTGAAAATCCTCCCCCCTCCGATTATCCGTCACGCCTTCACTGGGGGCCTCTCCAGGTTGAGAACCAGTATGTGGACCACTATGTATCTACTAGGTGAAAACCCGCGATTCGCTACGGAGTACATTCAAATTAAATACAACGGTCAATGTATGCAATTAATGCCAAAAAAAAATAAATATATATATTTATAATAAATACGACGATCAATGTATACAACTGATGTAATATATATATATATATATATATATATATATATATATATATATATATATATTCAAATTTTTCACTTATCTTTTCATTTTTTGGTTCCTGGCTGTAGTGGTTTATGGCTTATACTGGTTTTTCACTTACAACTTTGTCTAATATATATATATATATATATATATAATTATATATAAATATATATATATATTTATAAAAAAATTGTAAGGGATATTTATTTTTTTTAGATAATATCCAATCGTCTGCTGCATTAGAAAAAAAAAATATTTTTTGTCTATTTAGTTGTTATGCACGTGACGATAAATTTATTTAAAGTACCAGAAAAAGAAATCACGTGATCAGCGTATAATAAATTAAATTCTAAAAATGAATCTTTAAAAATACACCAAAAATCAGAAAATCGAGGTAAAGATTCGAAAAAGATTTCATTTTAAAGGAATTTTTAGGATCTTTCTCGTGATATAAATTTTATAACTCTCAAATTATTATTTTAAATGCAAACTTAAAAGAAGTTACAAAATCAGCTTAAAAATTTTATTTTAAAAAATCTAAGAAGAATTTTTTAAAAATCTTTCTTAGTGCACCCCTACACCATAAGAAGAATCGCCATGAAAACTTTCAGCCCTTTAGGTCCAGCGGTTTGGTCTGTGCGTTGTATGTCAGTGAGTCAGTTACGGTAATGTTTTATATATATATAGATAATGTACATTCATTATAAGAAAGCAAGAAATCGTCCGGTATAGTAGGTGACGTTGGAGGACTGCCGCGTTGGTGAAAAAAAATTGTAAGAATTAGTCTTAGCATGTGAACAATCGATTACAGAGATGATTGAGAAATACAAAAGAAATTCATATTTTTACCATGTTTTTATTAACTCGCTTTCTTGTTTGTTTGTGAATGTGTTTGTCCAGTACAAATCTTGCAATCGATTTTTAACTAACTTCCCGACTAGCTAGACATTTGAAACTTTTAGAATAGCTCAGAACACGATGACAATGCACTATTTTAATGCTTTTAGCCATCTTTTAGCAGTATTCAATTCATTTTCAGTTAATTTTGTTTTGTAGACTGTTGCAGCCATCTGTCGGCCGGGACGGGAACGAAAAGTTAAACGCGAGTTAACGTCCAATTAACTTCATTTTCTTTCAAGGTGATGGGATAATTCATCAAAAAATTTTTATAAAAGTGTTTATTAATACATAGAATTGTCAAGTTTACATGATTCAACAGGAAATTTAAAAACATGGCATATAAAAAGTTCTTTTTATCTCGTAATTATTCTCCTGTTTGAAGATAGAAAATAAGTGTAAGCAATTTGTTTCATTTTTGGAAACTTATATTTCACAAGCTCTCGGAGTTGATATGCAAAAGTATGAGTCTCTTGGTGCTCATTATAACGGACTTACACCATACTGCGAGATACTTTTCGGAAGCAAATTTTTTGGAAATATTGACTAATGGACCGTTTCGTTTCTTTTGCACTCATAATTGAACTAAACAAACATTGCCCCCTATTTTCCTAACGGTTTCAAAATTGCGTTGTATTATTTTGAGATCCCCGAATCGTACTGCAATATTCCAAGGTAAAGCAAGTCGAATCTGGTAGAATAATCAAGCATTAAACTTACCGGAAAATTATGCACCTAATTTGAATAGGAAATAGTCCTGTTGAGTTCTCACATTTTGGGAGAATCCTTTTCATTAACTGGATCATTTAATATACGCCTCATTATATTTTTAAAGAAGAGAAGAAAATAAACCAGTATAATCTAACAGACCCACACACAAAATTATTAGTGAATTTCAAATTAAAAGATGGCTAAATATTAAAAAAAAATAGCTTAATCTCTCTTAACGTTAGAATATAATTACTGCCAGAGGATTTTAGAACAATTAATCTTTATTAAAAGTGAATTAAAATTTGCATGAACCTGTGAAATTTAAACATGCATACACAGGCATACAGGTACACGTTCATACATACTTCTGCATACTGTACCAAAACTTACATAGTTTGACTTTGGGCGACTGTATAAAATTGGTATTAGCGATGAAAATTTTTTGCAGATCCGACACGAAAACCTTCTCTTTCGAAAGATGCATTTTAAAGCTCTTGATCCTAAATTTCAGAACGGAAGATATTTGATAGATCCAAGGTACGCACTTGACACCGAATAAGTGCGTATTTGGCCTTTATTTATTGCCCGTTTTTTCTGGAAATTCAGTTTTACTAGTGCAAGTGAAATAAACAATGCGGGACTTTGCAACTGTGGTTGCATGTTATGCTCAGAACTAATGGACTTCGGTGCCTATGATGGGAAAGAGCGCTTTTTATGCTGAACATTCCTACATTAGTACAAGTTAAAGACCTTAGTTATGTGGGCACTACGCACTCCCCATACTACGTATTAAGGGGACAGTGGACTAACAAACCTAACTTTTTTTGTTTTGAATGGATTCGCTTGAAATTTGAATATGTGATTAGTACTATAGATATGTAAAAGTGGTGAAATATTAATAATTTATGAATTATGAATTAATAATTATATCAATAATTGGCCTAATTAAATATATCCCATGCGCATTTCTTTTGCATATAATATGGTAATTTTTATTTACAGGATACCTTATAGAACTAACAATGAAAAGCGTTAAAAAAATAAAGAAAAATAATAATAATAGTGAAAACACCCTTTTTATCACTCAAAATACTTATAAATCATCTTTTCAAGTAGAAAATTTAGAAATTCCGAGCTACGAAGCATAATTTTTTTCAATAAGATTTACTTTATATACAGTTAAGTATATAAAACTTAAATTTCAAAGCAATACGATAATTAGAAATACGCCTGGAGCAGTTTGAATATTCGTATGACATGAAATTTTTTATTTTGAGAAAAACATATATAAAGTTATTGCTATTAGTAATCAAATAATATCTAAATTAAATTACTACATAGCAAATAAATATCACTTACTTTATATATATGCAATGGAACTTCAATTAGCCATAGATTTAGAGAAATATATTTAACTTTTCAACATTTCTCATAGTTGTACTAGTATCGTGTACAATGATGAGTAACAAAATTCAAATGAAACTCTACTTCAGGCAAGTTTATTTACAAATACAAATGCCTATAACTAGGAAAGTAATCACAGAAATTAAAAATTATTTTTGCAACACATTCCTACTCGTACGTAGTTTCACAATTCAATAAAATTTTTAAAAAAATCGAATTTTTGGACAAATTTCACAATTTAGAAAGACCACTGTCCACTTAAAGTCACTGTAACATCTATGTATTCACTCTTTAAAGCATTAAAATAATTATTACAAAGGTGGAGTTCTTTGTAGTTGTATAAACATCTTAAGAAGTTAAGCTCTGCTATGTGCGAATCCATATTATCTAGAAAAAATAAATCCCTTTTAATTAAACTTTAGATTGCTTAGCAAATTTTTATACTTTCAGCGAAACTAATCGAAGTATATGGAAGCTTTTAGATTCTTCAGCTGTGTTATCATTCAAAAGAATAATAAAACAGTTGAGTTATCATTTGTATTGTGAACAGTGACTACGAAACGGACGCTTGATGCAGAAAATAGTGAATTAATTTTTACAATGACCAATCCTAATATATTAATCCTTTAGATGAATACTTTAGATTAGGGGTTCCCAACCTTTTTCCTACATCGACCCCTTTTAAAAGAATGAATTTCTTCATAGACCCCACCGCACATTTTTCTCTATAATATACAACCTACAACGTAATTATAATACTAATAATTGCACATAAAACACTTAAAGATGACAATTCGACTAAGAATATGAACAAAAAATTAGAAAAAGTGGTTCATTAGGTTTATGTTTTATTGTATTTTGTACCATTTTCATTTTTATTTTCACAAATATAAACAAGATTTCAGAAACCCAGATTGTAGTTGCACAAACATCGCCTAGAGAAAAACGAAACTGCTTCTGGTTGGTTGCGTCGGGAGGATCCATATGCTGTTTAAGGTCCAGTGGATTTCCCCAGTTCTGCCTAGCGTTGGTACACAAATAAAAGTCGACGTCGGGATTCGAGGCATATGCAAAAGCGTCGTGACATTCGACTTCAGAAGCGCGGATCTCTCCACCCTATGCAAATCTGTATTTATACATATTAAAACGAATATTATGAGGCCTTAATATTTTATTACTGCTGTGAAGGATCCACAATTGGAACTTTTTGACTCCGTCCAACCGTATCGCCATTTTTTCCGTCAACACATTCATGGGTCGTAAAACGGCCATATTGGAAAAAGGGGCCTGGCCTGCACCTGCACCGAGTTCCGAGAAACACCGCACCCCAAAATTCTTTAGGTAGGGAGGATGGAAATTCCACGAAGACTCAAGGGACATCCAATTTTTGAGGAAATAAAAACGTAAGTCAACCGTGGGGATGTCTATCATCCTGCCCACGAATAAAATGCACGGAACGGCATTAAATTTAAGGGGGGAGACCAGCCTGGGGAGGGCCAATACTAAAACGGAGGAAAATTAACCCCAAGTATTTTGGAGAATCGACGACGAGATCTGAGGCAGAAGGACGGAGTTTTCTATGTTTGCGAGCTGTGGTAAAAACCTCTGATTGCTGCGCAATGACCAGGAGAGAAGCGATGCGCCCCCGACAAAGCCCCGTCGAGATGTTCGTTTTCAACTTCCCGCGACGTGCCTGCTGCCTCCACCTATAGATGTGCCCCATCATCATCTGTGCTATGTGTTGCTGCCTCCTCAACTGTCCCAGGTTGGTCATGTCTCCCCTTTCAAATAGCGCTAGGAAAGGAACTGGTATTTTATCAACTTTGATAAATTGAACTTTATTTCTCTCGATCCGTAATGGTTCTTGAGCAGGAAGTGGACACAACATGGTTTTTTTTACACATATAATACATATAGCCAAGAATTCATTTATGCTATGTAAACTAATCTTTATATAATACTAGCTGAAGTACCCGGCGTTGCCCGATTTTCAAAAAATAATATGTCTATGTTTTAATCTGAACTATCAATTATATCTATACAAAATTTCACCTCAATTGAAGCAATACTTTTTCATTTATAAAGGAACACACATAGACCTATTCGAAATAATCAATAAATTTCACAGTTTCAATGAAACACATTGATTTTTGAATAAAGTTCAATAATTCAAGTTCGATTTACGCAAATTGTGCATAAAATTGTACATAAATTCAATAACATAAAGTTTATAAGTTAAATAAAGTTCTGTAATAGTATACCGATAAATTTCCAGTTGATAGCCAATAAATTGTAAATCTTTTTTTACCATAAATGTCCAATAAAAAGCGTGGTTCCAAATGTAATTTTCTTCAATAAACCCTTACACGTTGCCAATTTCAAAAATACGTTTTGTATTTATCAATACCTCCTCCACTTGAATCTTTAAAATATTAAATGTTTTACTGATAATAAATGAAAATGTAGTTTGATGTGTTGCTATGGTTACTTGACTATGGTTGACAAAGGAAAAGTATTAAAGAAGGATGAAGCATCAGCTCAACATTTAGGCCCCTAACTTTCTTTCTACAGATAAGATATACATAATATATAGCCTACGCCCATCTGAATAATGTACCTTTCAAATAGTGAAAAAATTTTTAAAATAGGTGCAGTGGTTCCGGAGATTACCTTCCACATACAAAATCCGCTCTCTCTCTCTTTATATATTAGTATAGATTGTAAAATAAATATTCTCATTTTATTTACATAAACGTATCGTTACCATTGGAGTTCATCTCCCAATTTTACACACAACGCAATGGGGTATCTCTAGTACCCCACATAACAATTACTGCTGACACGAGAATTCCTAAACACAATAAATCTTCTTCTCAAATTCTAAAAATAATACTCAAAGCTATAAGATTCAGAATTAATGACAGTCCCCTGATAATTAATTTTCTTATGTATTTTATACATATATCCTGGTTTTTCTTGCCATTTTCGTAAAAATTAAAGGTTTTTCTAAGAGCATAAAATATAATTGTGATTTCTGAGAAGTTTAACTTGAGAATGGCCAGTCAAATAAAACTTACTTTTTTTATGAAAAAAAAAACTGCCCAAAAAGGAGGAACAAATCAGTGTTTTATTTCTTTGTAGGCATTCGTCGATAATTGTTCCTTTACAGAGTACAATCGGGTTATTTTCAAAGGGACATTTAGGTAATGATTGGGTGATTTCTGGGGAAATACCTATTGTTCTTTGGAACAATAACTGCAAAGGGCCTTCGCTGAAGTTGAAAAGAAGGGGGAAAAATGAGAACATGTTCATCAGATTTATTTGTATCATTCTCTGTGCGAGAGAGGATAAATACTTTTTGCTCCATTCTCCATGGCGAGGATATTTTCAACTCCAAAAAATTATGGAATACCGTGTGCGTCATAAATTTGTGCAAACTTCAAAAATTTGTAATAAAAGAAATAATGCTAGGAAAAATTTTATGTTTGCGCTAATAGGATCAGAGGGACATTGGAATTTTTTGTTTCCACTGAAAAAAAAAGTTTCGAAAAGTAACCTAAAGAGGGCGCTTTTGCGTGACCACGTTAAGACTGCATTGCAGGAAAGACACGCGTTACCTGTTTAAAATAAATGCACAGTCTCATGCAATAGGGATCTGTTTGATTTTCTGTTTGAGTTTGCCTGATTTGCATAAAACGTCTCAGTATGACGTGTCAGCGCCCTCTTTCGGTTACTTTTGGAAACTTTTTTTTTTCTATAAGGAAAAAAATCCAATGTCCCTCTGATCTTATTGGCACAAACAGAAAAATGTTTCGAGCATTGCTTCTTTTATTATGAATTTTTGAACTTTGCACGAATTTATGACGCACCCGGTATTTTAGTGTAAAGATTAGAAAATCAAAATTTCCCTGAAAGTGATAAACCCCTGTTTACCTTTCTTTCAGCGGATACTGACGTAAAGAAATATTTCCCTTTTTGTTCTGTTCCACCATTCCTATCTAGAGCCATCAATAATTATACCGTATTTTCTAGTACTAATTAAAATTGTAAGTACAGTAAAACCACGTTTATCCGGATTAACTGGGACCATAGGCAATCCGGACAGTCAAAGATCCGGATTAACTGGGACCATAGGCAATCCGGACAATCAAAGATCCGGATTAACTGGGACCATAGGCAATCCGGACAATCAAAGATCCGGATTAACTGGGACCATAGACAATCCGGACAATCAAAGATCCGGATTAACTGGGACCATAGGCAATCTGGACAATCAATGATCCGGATTAACTGGGACCATAGGCAATCCGGACAATCAAAGATCCGGATTAACTGGGACCATAGGCAATCCGGACAATCAAAGATCCGGATTAACTGGGACCATAGGCAATCCGGACAATGAAATATCCGGATTAACTGGGACCATAGGCAATCCGGACAATCAATGATCCGGATTAACTGGGACCATAGGCAATCCGGACAAACAAAGATCCGGATAATCCGTTTACTATAGGTAATAAGCAAAAAAAATCCTTAACTAAGCAGACTTACAGTTTATTACGATAAAAAACTATATTTTCTTACAAAATTACATAGTATTGTTAACAAGACATTAAATATTATAAAAATAACTTTTCACATCATTTCTTTACAAAGAATTGGCAAGTCTAGTAAAGCTTACTTAAACCGAACAAAACGCATTTTATTTCCGTAATTTATTGTACAATTTACTGTACATTGAATTAAACTAAAAAAAATTCAGGTAGCCTCTTCTAGCGAAACTACCGCGGGTTATTACCGTAGTATTAGTTATCGTTGCTTACCTCTTTTGCAGGTGGTTATAAAAATAATGGAAACACCTATAAATATTAGTGGTGTTTATGGATATGCTTCGTATTCCTTAAAAAACAAATCTGGGCCCCGGTATTTTTTATATAATATAGTGTATGTATTATTCTACAATCAGGTAGCAGTAATAAAGCTAAGGGCATCATGCTTTTTGGGGGAACGTCGTAAAATGTCAAATCTTGCAGACCTTGAGAAAAGGGCAAATTTTCAGAGCGCGTTTAAATTGGAGTATCTGTTACTGCAACCCGCAGGCTATTGGGTGTTATTCGAGACATGGTATCGAAAGTCATTATAGCACACAGAGTGCACGGATAAACATCCTTTGCAAAACAGGATAGTGGACGAAAGGGAGACCTGAGTGAAAGAGACGGACGAGGTACTGAAGCGGATTGTGACATGAAGAAAGTTAACAACTGCAACCAAAATGACCGAAGAGCTCAATCGGAATCTGCATGTTCCGGTATCAACCATTAGAGTTAGAAAGGAACTTCACAAACAAAGCATTTACGGAAGAGAAGTTATTCCCAAGCCACTTGTAATAGATGCAAATACAAAATATCGTTCCCAATGGTGCCACGAGTGAAAATCCTGGTCGAGTAATATGTCGAAAAACGGCATTTGGTTCGATGATTCATTGTTCACATTGTTCCTCCCAACAGGACGTGCGTATGTCTGGAGAACACCTACAAAAGTGTTAGATTATGGCTGCCTCATCTCAGCTGTCAGTCATGGAGGTAGATCTATCAGGATTTGAGATGGCGTCTCATTGTTTTCTTCAGGACCTATTGTAACCCTAAAAGGGAGATTGAATTAGAAGGACTATAGGTCGAAGGAATAGGTCGAAATTTTAGCTCACTAGTCCATCCTATGGTGCAAAAATTGTTTCTTGCGGGAGATAGCGTTCGCCGGTATGATAATCCCCCTCTACATACAGCTAAATCTATCAACTATTGGTTTGAAGAGCATGAAAAGAACTCAAATATCTTATATTGCTCTGTACTATCCCCTCAACTATAAATCATTCAACCACTGTGATCTGTATAAGCGGATAGATAAAGGTAACGATATACTCCACAGCATCTTCACAGGAACTTTCAGGATTTTTCCCTGAAGAATGGTATAATATATTCTTAACCACTATTCATGAATATTATAATCCAATTCCAAGGTGAATCAGGTGGTATTACATGAAAAAGGTGATCCTACCCAGTATTAATAAAGGTTTTCATGATGTTTCTTAGTTTTTCCATTATTTTGATAATCACCTGTATGGATGTGTTATGTATATATGTATCTATATGTATGTACGTATGTATATATATATATCCTATATATGTCAAAATTTTAACGCAATTTAGTACTTTTCTGTTTAACTGTTTAATGCTTGTCGAAGCCATGCAGACTGGGTAATAACCCGCGGTAGTGTGGTTAGAAGTAACTACCTATTTTTTATTTTCTTTTAAGGGAAGAGAAATCCCGGTGGCGTAGTGGTTAAAAGCGTCAAGCTGCCATCCCACAGGTCCAGGGTTCAACCCTGTGACAAGGGCAAGGTCGACTCAGCCTTTCATCCCTTCAGTGGGTCGATAAAATGAGGACCAAGCATGCTTGGGAGCTAAAAACTGTGGGTCCCACGTCAGGTTGACCACCTGACTGAGACATGTGCTGTATGGCACCCCAAGCCCACGGTCACGAAAGCGGAGATGGGTACCGCCGGCCCTGGTCCACATCGGACTGTTGCGCCGTGAGTTTAATTTTTTAAGGCATTTGAATGGTGAAGAGAAATGGTGAGCGAATGAAAGTAAAATGTATTCCCGATTATCCGGATGCAGATTATCCGTGCAGAAAAAAATATGAAACTCTATCCAAAATGACACCTACATAATTTATTAAAATCAATGCTTGCAAATTTCTTCCGATATACATATAATTTTCTTCTTAAAAAGCAATTTCCTATTTAGTTAGAAAGTTCTTATTTGATAAAATTTGCGATAATGTACTTAAATAACACTTCTTGAACTCGATGCATTTCCCGTAAAAATGCCGATGAGAAATGATCGATTTATGTAATTTAATGTCAAATTTAAACAGATTTGAGGAGGTTGATGAAAAAAATCTTCTGGAGTGGTTAGAAAGTGAACCAGGTTTTGAACACGAGTAACCCCGATATCATATATGCTGCTACGATTCAACCTCAATAAGACGTCGAAGATGAATATTGTGAAGAAGTGCCCGGTGACCCGACCACAGTGCTACTGTGTGTTGACACTTTGATCAATTTTATAAGTCAACTAGCTGAATACCCATGCTTCGCCACGGAGTTCATTGAAATTAAATACAATGGTCAATGTATGCAATTAATGCCAAATATATATATATATATATATATATATATATATATATATATATATATATATATATATATATATATATATATATATATATATATATGTCAAGGAAAAACGTAAGGTTAAAATATGGGGGGGGGGGCGATCGCGAAAACTTTAAATGGGGCTTCAGGATAATTTAATACTTGGCACCGAGCGCCATCATTTTCACAGAGTTTAATTGAAATGCTTCGCATGAGTTGGGAAAAAGAATCCCTTTTCGAGATGTGGCCTTGACGTGTCTGCGGTCAGGCGCGAGTGTATTTTTAGAAGCAGGCATTTGGCGTTCGGGGAGTGAACTATTATTATATAATATGAGTTCGTCTGGGAGCATTCTATGGTCATCACGGAGCATGCGCATAGTTTTGCCGCTTAAATATTAACAGAGGATTTATCAGAGCGTCTTTGGGATTTCGAACGGACAGGTTGTCTTTGTCAGCTGAGATGAGAGATCGAAAATGGCAGATTGAATCGGGGAAATTAATAAGAATTTAAATAAAGGATTTAGAGGCAACTTCATTGTCGTTAACTCCACAAGCCTATGATTGTATTGACTGCATAATATCGAATCCACACAGGAGCAAACACGCTGCCTGTCATATATATATATATATATATATATATATATATATATATATATATATATATATATATATATATATATTTAGTTTACAAATGTAAATTACTTAATAGGAAACAAACATGAGTAAATAAATTTTAGGCGCTAAGCTGCTCACAAAAATATTTACGATATATAGATATTTAAAATTAAGATGACTAAAATGGCAGATGCGACCATTTAATACTCCTATAACCTGAAATAAAATAGACATATAAAAATAATCAAAAAACGGAAGTGAAGGTGGTATAATAAATGTCTATTATGTCTATAAAAGTGAGTGTGCATGAGTTTCGTGATTCTTTGCCTGGTGTGGAGGTAAGTATTTTTGTAACTTAATGTTTAGAGTGTATTTGTTAGAGAGTAATTATTTAGTTAATTAGTACTATTGTATTTCTGTATCTTAGTATTAAGATTTTTTCTTTTTTCTTTATTAAAAAGTTAAAACACTATTCATCTTGTAATTATGTTTTAGTTGACTAAATTAGTAAAGATATCTGGTTTAACTTATCTATTTCATCTAAAATATTTTTTTCTTCTTCATAATTGTTTATTACTGTCTTTGTGTTATGCCGACCCCCGGGAGTGTTGCCAGGCATAAAACATGTTTAACCGGGGTTGGGGGGTCACCCCCCCCCAGTCATCAACTATACCACCTCCACTTCCGTTTTTTGCTTATTTTTATATGTCTATCTTATTTCAGGTTATAGAAGTATTAAATGGTCGCATCTGCCCTCTTACTCATCTTAATTTTAAATATATATATATATATATATATATATATATATATATATATATATATATATATTTTTTTTTTTATTGAAAAATCATAAAGGATATTTTTGTAGAGAAAATAATGTAGAAGAGAATATTGAAATTAAATACAACGGTTAATGCATGCAATAAATTTGTAAATTTAATATCCACAAAATATACTCATTTGAATTAAATTCTTAAAAAAAATTCTCTCTCAAAGAGTCTAGTGGTTAAATTTTACCGCAATTAAATAATTTTCTTTGTCAATTTATTTCGTTGTTATGCACGTGACCCAAACTCAATTTAAAGTATCGCAAAAAGAAAAGAAATCTCGTGATCAGCATGCAATAAATTAAATTCTAAAAATGAATCTTTAAAAATTCACCAAAAATCGGAAAAAGGAGGTAAAGATTCGAAAAAGATTTCATTTTAGAGGAATTTTTAGGATTTTTCTTGTGATATAAATTTTATAACCCTCAAATTATTATTTTAAATGCAAACTTTAAAAAAAGTTACAAAAACAGCTTCAAAATTTAATTTAAAAAATCTAAGAAGAATTTTTCAAAAATCTTTCTTAGTGCACCCCTACACTATAAGAAGAATCGCCATGCAAAATTTCAGTCTTAAGGTCCAGAGGTTTTGGTCTGTACGTTATCTGTCAGTCATTCAGTCAGTCAGTCACGAAACTGTTTTATATAGATAGATAGAGTTAAGAAGTGATAGCATAGCTCTGATTTAAAATCGCGGTGATATAAAATAAAATCAAAGATTCGGTAAAATAAAATTAAAATTATTGATTAATACATACTTTGATAAAACAGAAAAGCTAGTGTAGTATTAAATTCTGAAAATACAATAAAATTTATGAGAAATCGAATTATCCGTATTTTTCGATCATTTGTGCTACTCCTCCTCTCCATGATCTCGGATAATCGGGGGAACACTATGTCACTTTAAGTTGTTGTTACTTTAAAAAATTTAACTAAAATTAATCTACATAAAATCAAAATAGAGTGTGATATTATTTGAGAGTTAAAGAATATTGGTTTCCCTGGAAAGGTAAGAAAACATAATGAAAAAAAAACTTTGTCGCATAACAGGGCCAGGTATTACTTAGTTTGGCTTGGGGCGCAACGGTCAATTTTTTCTACACGAGTTCTAATTAGACTGGGACCTACATTTTCAAACCTTTCAGGGGCGTCGTTCGCACAGTGCGAACGCCTAAATCTAGTCTTCTTTTCGTTTGCGTTCAATGCATTCCAGTTAAATGATCAGAAAATGGCTGTTGCTGCCATCTGTTATCAGTTTAAAGAAGTAAAAACATTTTGCAACCTTTGGAAAAATTTCAAGATTTTGCAGATTAAAAAAAAAAAATCGTGAAAAAATCTTCACCGTGCAAATGGCGCAGTTTGTTACCCCTGAAAGGGTTAGAGTCGATTCCTAACGGCTACAAACATCCATGCCAACAGCGGGACTCGAACCCACAGGATCTGAACCGAATGAAAGCGCCTTAGCCATTCGGCCATCAATTGGTCCAGGTATTGCTTAATTTCATTCTTAAGTTGTGCATAGTGCCACCATCTGGTGACTTTCTAGGGCATTGCTGCTTTTTGTAAATTAAAAATGACATTTCCCCTATTTTTAACTAAATAGTTTTAACAGCAAAAGAAAGTAATTCTTTTCTCCCTTGAATTTAATTTAGTTTATAATAACTTATTTACAGAAATCAGATTGAACATTATGCATAAACGAGAAATATTCTTAACTACATTACGTACACCATAAAAAAAAAACTTTTAACCACTAGAAAAAAAAGAGATACAGGGACTGTTTTTTCCCCCGTTAGTTAAATGAGGCCATTATTGATACACCTGCCTGAAATCATATTTGCACAGAATTTTAATTGCTGAGTAAACGTTGGCAACAGAGTTGAAAAGAAAAGCTGTGAATATTTTGACCCGATTTTGAAAAGCATCTTATCAAAAAAGAAAAGAAAATGAGAAGTGCAAATATATATCCATGAATAGGATTTAAAGCCTGATATTAAAATCTTTATGATACAAATTATGGAGTTCCGGATTAAGTTAAAATTTATTCATAAAAGTTAAACACTAAGGTATTGAAACATTTTCTTTAAATTACAGATTCAGGATTATTGCATTATTTACTGTTGTTACTAAAAATTTACAGTTTTTCAACGATCAATAATTTGAATCATTTCACAAATTTTTTTAAACTTGCCGAAGGGAGTGAATTAGAAATAGCAAATAAGCCAAATAAACAGAGTTATTCACAAAATCCTCGTTCATATTAACAGAATTAATTTTCGTCTAAGCTAATAAACCACGATTTACCCTTTTGTTTTAGTTCATTAATATTTTAATTATGAAGGCGTCTAATTAATGACATTTTCTTTGCTACTGTAGAGAGTAACTTTATTTAAGTAATACTTGGTGGCCCTTTCGACCTTTTCGCATGCGATTAAAATACGATACATTTTATAGCGAGGTGGGTGGTTTATAGTAGGATGAAAGAAGAACCGGTTCATTTGTAGCCATTGTTTATTTGTCAAATAACAATGGTGAGTAAGGGTAATACAAAACCGACTACAAAACGCGTCAAATAACAATGGTGAGTAAGGGTAATACAAAACCGATTACAAAATATGTCAAATAACAATGGTGGGTAAGGGTAATACAAAACCGATTTCAAAACGCGTCAAATAACAATGGTGAGTAAGGGTAATACAAAACCGATTACAAAAAGCGTCAAATAACAATGGTGAGTAAGGGTAATACAAAACCGACTACAAAACGCATCAAAAATAACAATGGTGAGTAAGGGTAATACAAAACCGATTACAAAAAGCGTCAAATAACAATGGTGAGTAAGGGTAATACAAAACCGACTACAAAACGCATCAAAAATAACAATGGTGAGTAAGGGTAATACAAAACCGATTACAAAACGCGTCAAATAACAATTGTGAGTAAGTGTAATATAAAACCGACTACAAAACGCGTCAAATAACAATGGTGAGTAACGGTAATAGAAAACCGATTACAAAACGCGTCAAATAACAATGGTGATTAAGGGTAATACAAAACCGACTACAAAACGCCTTTGAACACAATATTGGAGTTAAAGCATAAGACTAAACACTGGAACACGAGATAGGGACACGTCAAAACACCTTTATAGACAATATTAAAAGTTACATATGACACAAATTCGTGTAAAATGGGATATTTACATTACAAAACCTCTTTGTGCACACTATTTGACCCCGTGCCGTAGACAACTTTTCACTTCAAGTTTTAAACAAACAATACAATGTGTCATTCGTAATTAACAATTCGTAAGAAGCGGAGAATTTAATCTTTGAACTGGTACCTGACTCATCGTTTTTATTTAAGTATGAAGGGAGAGAAAGGGATCGTCACAAAAAAAATCACATTCTAGAAATAATATATATGGTTTTCCCATGCAAAAAGAATAACGTACACCTAAGCGGATGTTGCCAATAAAGAAACTCATTAATGAAAACACAGAATGATAATAAAAGCAAACGATGTTAAAATGTAAAAGTTCAGAACGATTGGTGATGGTAAAATAAAAAAAGCTAGCGCGTGCGTCATCTATGGGAAATTGTTCATAATGTTTATACTTCGATTTTTAAGCAAACAATAAGATGCGTCATTCTAAATTAACAATTCACTCGAAGCGGAGATCTTAATCTTTAAAATGATACCTCATTTATCGATTTTGGTTAAGTATGAAGGGAGAAAAGGGAATAAAACAAAAACATCTTTTTGAAATAATATATATTGATATGCGGGTAAAGGAACTTACAAAACGTCATAATCTTTTGTACCCTAATACAGTATGAAAACGAGTCTATTGGAAATTCAGCATATTATTTATAACGGAATTATTTACTTATCAAAAATCCAATAGTATACACAGGGGGCTTATTTCATCTGAGCAATTTCGTAAAGGCATTAACCGTACCAATAAGACTGGAATCATACTTAAATTATTTTACTGACGCAAAATGTTTAAAAGAAAGTAAAATTTGTTTTGTAACGAACGCTTCTAGGATAATCCGGGTACGAAAAATATGAAGCCAGCTTACATTCTTGATTTTCGCCAGCCAAATATTTCTGGATACTTGAAGTTTGATAGTCACAACTAAAAATTTGGAGAAATTTTTCATCTGGAATTACTTCCTCTCAACTTACTCATAGGCTGAGAAGCACAATAGTATTACGAATTTTGCGAGTCTATGGTAATCTAACGAAATATGAGAGTTATCGCCAAATTTGCGATGGATTTGGTGTCTTATTTTGGTCGCCAAATGTGGCAATATTTCGCACATTTGGCGATATGGTGCCAAATGGTGGCAAACCTGCCGTCTAGACCTTTTTGGAAGCTTACAGGGATATTTAGCTGGCTGACAGATAGGGGGCACTTTGGAAGTGTACAAATACACCTGACATTGGCATTGGAACTCAGTTCTTTTCTACAGAGATTTCAAAGTGCGTTAGGCGTGCATTGTATGGAAGACTCTGGAATCCTGACTTGTGTTTTTAGAGTATTATGCTGTATAGAAGACAGTTATTACGTGTTTTCTGTTTGAATTTGTGTATGCGCCTGAAGAATTTACAGAATAATAAATTTTATTTTGTGTGCAGTTTCTGAAGAGATTTTATTCAACCCTAACGAACCCAGGAAAAACAGAACAACAGCGAGTGTGAAACTGAGGTCCAAGGCTTCCTGTACGCCGATATCTTTGCTAAAAGACCACCTTACCAAGGCAGGCTATATGCTTTTTGTCATGTTTCGAACTGGTTCAATTCTTGGCCACCATTTTTTGGCCCTTGTAATCGATGTTAAAACTTCGTCCACAGATGATAAATCACTGGTTAGAGGAAATTGAAGTACGACTTCTGGAGACAAGGAACCAACCGTTCATAAGAGGAAGCAGTGTGTCTAGAGAGGTAATTAACCTGTCCTGGAAGTGGAGAGATATCTAATTCCAGTTGCATGTTTAGCCGAATGAATCAGAGTGGAAGCAAGTGTAATTACTACAAAATCAAAATTTCAATCAGACGAACTCATGCCACGTGCAAGCTGAAAACATTTATCGCAATTTACACGTTTAAGGTGAGACTATGAATTTTACCCACTTGACAAACTGTGCCACTTTGGGCAAAATCCCTTTTTTACGGCTGACAACTATCTGTCGGCGGCTATTTTACACTGGGATGCACGTAAAAAGATTGTTAGCCTGACCTTTCGTCTGACACACGTACAAATCAGTAAGGTGACAGATTTAATGAGCTAATGTCGGGATATTTTGGTTGAATAAGCCTTGCATATGAGACTTGCTGAATTCCTTTGATATTTGCTAATCTGGAAATCTACCTTTCAGATGGACTCGTAAGTAAAGCGGCTATTAATCTTTTGTTAGTAATTCAGATTCACTTCAATCAAAAAACAATTAAATGAACCAGTGCTTCAAAGCCTAAAGTTTTAAAACAACAAAACTTATGGTATTTGAAAATATGAATTTCTGATAACGATCTGAAATATTTTATTCCATAACCACTAAAAGGAATTTTATTTTAAAATACTGATTTCAAACGATACTTACGTGCAAGTTTTAACTTAAACATTCCTATATTTTATTTAGTCTAAGGAATGCTTAAAAAGGAAATAACATATTTATCTTTGTTTACTTCTAAGATTTCTTTTACACGTTTTAATAAATGTCAATTATGGAGACATAAATAATAACCATTTACGAAGAGTTATCTAGAAATAGCTAGATATAATCTCATTTTCGAGGATTTTTCTTTCTCTCTTTTGTTTTTGTTCCAAGTTCCATTGTTTTTTCTGCTGTGTACTTAAATAAAATCACCTTTAATGATAATTCTATTATCCTATGTTTGGTAACATTTAAATTATCTTACGTCTGAACTCTCTGGCTTTGATGCTCAAGATCTGTGCCACACATTTTAACTGCATAGTAAAATAATTATTTCGATAAATTCCTGCCAATGATGCCGTGTATAACTTTACTGACCATAACTGCTAATGCCTACATTTTTGAATAATTTAACTGATATTTTATGTCTTGGTAGTATTTTACTAATATTCTTTTAAACTTTTAGATTAATGGAGATTCTAATATCACATATAACTAACATTAAAAAAAAATCTTAATTAGTGTAATTCTGGAATATTTCCTTACACTCATTATGAAAAGTGTAAGGAACGCTTAATTACAGTTTCTTATCGACGGAAAGCATTACTATACTTGTTATCAGGCTGGAAAAAGATTTCATATCATTTTTAAAAAATTTCTATCAGCAAATTAAAAAAGGTTTTTGCGTAATATTTTTAGCATACTTCAATGACTTCAAAGAAATATCCCATTCAATATAATCTGTTATCAAGAATAGTATTTCTTGTTTAGGGCAAACGAGTGAAATTAGTATTGGTCATTTTGTTGGGCATTCTGGGGTGTATTGGAGAGAAAGAGTTAACTGTAGGGTAATTCATCATAGTGTTATGTAATGTTAATTATTCAAAGTCTTTCAGGTTAAGTAATTTTAACAATTTTCAAATGTAGCTTAGCTCGGAAAGAATGCATGTTAGGTAATTAGTAGCAATGAATTAAAACTCGTCGCAAAATTGCATATAACTGGGGTATATTAGTATTGAAGTATATAGCATCTGACTGTCTGTTATAAGGGGTAACAGAGATACCCCCATTGCTTTGTGTGCTAAAATGGGAGATAAACTCCAACAAGATATTAACCAATCGACATGAAATTACAAATAATAAACAATTTTTTTACATTAATTTACAGTAATTAACATAAAATTAACGTTGCATGAACAAATTCTTGGCTATATGTATATAATATATCATAATTGCAAGATAAAATGAACTTTTTATATACCATGTTTTTAAATTTTCTGTTGAATCCTATAAACTTGACAATTCTATGTATTAATAAATACTTTTTTAAAATTTTTTTGATGAATTATCCCATCAACTTGAAAGAAAATGAAGTTAATTGGAAGTTAACTTGCGTTTAACTTTTCGTTCCCGTCCCGGATGATAGATGGCTGCACCAGTCTACAAAACGAAATTAACTGAAAATGAATTCAAATTCTGCTTAAAGATGGCTAAAAAGTATTAAAATAATGCATTGTCATCGTGTTCCGAGCTATTCTAAAACCTTCAAATGTCTAGCTAGTCGGGAAGTTAGTTAAAAATCGATTGCAATTTTTGTACTGGAAAAAAAACACACAAAAACAAACAAGAAAGCGAGTTAATAAAAACATGGTAAAAAAGAGACCTTATGTTATCTGCTCCCTGTGGGATAAACATTACAGATAAAGTTACAGATTGCGGAATAAAATAAACTACCAGTTATTGTATGCGAGCACTACTTAAGGGGGTATTGACCAACCTGGGTTATTGCGGTTGCAGAAGCTCCCGGCGGCATATTACCATTCCTTACATGAATTCACGCCATTACATCGTTTGGCGGCTGCTGATTGGTCAATGAGTTTACATCGGTATTTGTGTATTTGGTGCGCTGATTCTTATGAAAGCATGTCTGTTTTTCAAGAATCAAAACTTCCATCACTATTTTTGAACGGAATAGAATCTATTTCAAATAATAGTATCGTAGTACGCAGTAACGTTCAAAATTACATATTTGTGCATCATAAAATTTATGCATTTGTACAATAAAGTCACTTTATTTTCAGTCTATTTTTGGAAATTTTTAGAAGAGTATTTATAATTTTTATTTTTTAAGAGTAAGGTTAAAAAACTAAAGTGTGCAAAACAGCAAAAAATATAATTTGCATCTTGCAATTAAGATTTTAATTGAAAAAATAAACATTTTTTTAAAAATTCAATATTTAAATTTAAAAATAAATAAAGCTAGCTTTCATTTTTTTAATTCAACATTTAAATTTTAAAAAAATATATTTTTCCTTTTTTATAATTCAACATTTAAATTTAAGAAAAAATTCAATTTTGAGAAATATTTACTCTATTTTATTCTACTCCTAAAATTTTACAGTGAAATTACTACGGAAATTGGTAATTTCTTAAAATTTTTCATGCACAAAAAAGAAATATGAAGGCATTTATGGCGAAAATTTCTTTTACAAATAGTTTGTCACTTTAAATTACTTTTACATTAATAGGTGGCGCCACTTAAAAAAATTCAGATTCCTTGTAAAATATCGCGTAAAAAATATATATAAAAATGAAAGCAACTAAGAAATAGATTTTATCTCATTTAAAATACTCTTAGGATCAACTATTATGCAATTATCGAGATGAAAGCAACTAATACATATATTTTAGCATTTATCTAATTTAAAATACGCTCAGGATCAAATATTATGGCACTTACCGATGCAAAGTCAATTGACCAATCAGCAGCCGCCAAACGATGTAATGGCGTGAATTCATGTAAGGAATGGGAATGCCTCTCGGCGCAGGTACTGATGCGACAGACACGTCTTGGGATTGCGGTAGCAGGCCAGTTGCGGCAAGTCGGAACGGACATCTTGGACGCGCTTCCGTTGCTGACGGGTTTTATCGGGGACTCATCAGGCCTCTACTGGTCATTGCTCAGTAGTAAGGGATTTTGCCACAGCTCTCAAACATCGAATCTGCGTCAGTCTCCCTCAGGGTTCGCCGTCGATTCTCGAAAGAATTCGGGGCTTTTTTTTTCATATTCGCATTGGCCCCTCACCAGGTTGGTCTTCCCCCTAAATTTATTGCTGTTTCTTACGTTTAAGGGGACTCACTACCCTTAACTCTTTAAAACATTCGATTTTTTGAAAAAAATTTGTGTTAAAACATGATCATTTCCGAACAAATTAAAGCAAACCGCATGCAAATATTCCACTTAGTTCCGGAGATATTGATATTCTAAATATTTAATTACTGATCAAGTTTATGGTACGAAAAATTTTAAACTCATTTTTCTCAAAATGTAATTTTGCACCATTCCGCAACTTATATCTCAAAAATTAAGATGCATAAATCCATGAAATTTTCATCACTGCATAATCATGTTCTTTTACTGCGTCTGAACTAGAATTATTGCAATCACTTCACATTTTGCTATTTTTTCAGGGGGTAAATTAATGCAAAAATTTAAGGAAATTTTAAGCATATTTTGAGCAGTGCTAAAATGGGAGATAAACTCCAACAAGATATTAACCAATCGACATGAAATTACAAATAAATAATAAACAATTCTTTTCATTAATTTACAGTAATTAACATAAAATTAACGTTGCATGAACAAATTCTTGGCTATATGTATATAATATATCATAATTGCAAGATAAAATGAACTTTTTAAGTTAAATAAACTTGACATAGAATTGTCAAGTTTATAGGATTCAACAGAAAATTTAAAAACATGGTATATAAAAAATTGAAATTTTAATGTTGAATGTTATAACTTCAACATATATTTTGAATTATTTATTTTAAATATAAAACAGGAATTATACATTTAAGTGTAAGATTAATTTCATAGTTCTGGGCGCAAGCCAGTATACAATAAAAATGATTAAAAAACAAGGTATATCTAAAGCATTTTTAAACAAAAATTATTTAAAATTATTTTGAGAGTTGAAAATTTGTTTATTAAAATAAATATATCAATTTATCATATACATAAAATTTGGAAAAATTGGGAGTTAATTGAAATAGTTACAAAGAGTCAAAAAGTATGAAAATATGCCTTATTTCCTCTACTTGTCAGTCCCCTTAATTCGTGGGCTGGAGGATTCGGCAGTTCCCACGGTTTATTACGTGGTATTTTAGTTTGGGGAAATTGGATGCCCCTTGTCTCTTCATGGAATTCCCTTCCTCCCTTCCTAATAAATTTTGGGGTGCGACGTTTCTCAGAACTCGGTCCAGGTGCAACCCTCTTCCTCACAATATGTCCGTTTTACCACCCAGTAAATGTGTTGCCGGAAAAATGGCGATGTCGCATACTGTTGGAAGGAATCAAAATGTCCCTTTTTCGAATCCGTCACAGCAATGTCGTTTGCAATAAAAATAGACATGGCTCCAAAGACTGAACGAAAGTTGTACAAGGTGCGCCCATAAAGTAACAGGACAATTTTTTTTATAAATAAGAAAATATTACTCACCTTCAAATAAATTTATCTTCTTCAAAATAATCGTCAAAGGAGTCTATACAATTTTTCCAACGTTTCTTCAAGTCATCGAAACACTGTTTATAGGCGTCGGAACCAACCGTTCGCAAAATACGCGTAACATTTGATTTAATATTCGAGACGTTTAAAAATCTCTGTCCTATCATGGCCATCTTAAGGGTAGGAAAAGGGGGGTAAATCAGCTGTCTTTAAGTAGGGAGAATATGGTGGGTGATTCATCACTGTAATTGAATGCTTATCAAGGTATTGTTGTACATAAATTGCTGTATGGGGTCAAGCATTATCGTGTTAAACAAACCATTGCCCAGAATCAAACAGTTCCTTCCTAACTCGCCTTATCCTATTTCTTAATCGAAAAAGCACCTCTTTGTAAAATTACTGATTAATTGTTTGATTTTCAGGAAAAAATTCATTGTGAATAAGTCCTTTGTAATCAAAAAATGCAAAATCCATGAAAGGACAGAGATTTGAAAACATCTGATATTAAATCAAATGTTACGCGTATTTTGCGAACGGTTAGTTCCGACGCCTATAAACAGTGTTTCGATGTCTTGAAGAAACGTTGGAAAAATTGTATAGACTCCTTTGGCGATTATTTTGAAGGAGATAAATTTATTTGAAGGTAATATTTTTCTTATTTATAAAAAAAATTTCCGGTTACTTTATGGGCGCACCTTGCATTTCTCCTGTATAGTTTGAAACGATACACAGGTCTACAAAAAAATTTTTTTTGGTGCCTAGGATTTTAGAACTGATTTTAGCTATATTTGGGGAGCTGAATCTAAATATGAAATCAGTTTTTCTCTATCAGCTATACTTTTTTTATATACAGTAAAACTGCGTTTATCCGGACGAACTGGGACCATAGGCCATCCGGACAATCAAATATCTGGATAATCCGGGTAATATGGGTAATAAGCAATGTAAAATCCTTAACTAAGAAGACTTACTTTGTTTTGTAACAGAATTACATAGTATTGCTTACAAGACATTAAAAAATATAAAATTAACTTTTCACATCATTTCTTAACAAAGAATTGAGAATTTCACATCATTTCTTAACAAAGAAGTCTAGTAAAGATTTCTTAAACGCTACATTTTATTACAATAATTTATTGTAAAAAGCATTTATTACCATAATTTATTGTACAATCTATGCAGAAACTGTACATTGAATCAAACTAAAAAGCGAATATTTGGCATACTTGTAGTTACGTTCTTGATATCATAGTTAAAAATATGAACATTGAATAAATATAATGTCTACAAATCTGATCCGGATTATCTGTAAATCAGGATCAATGAGAGCCAGAGAAACGAGGTTTTACTGTGCATCCACTTATCTATCAAGGTTTTTTTCTATTCAAGGGGACGGTGGACTTCGTTAATGCTAATAACTTCGTTAAAAATTATCGGATTTTGATGCAGATTTTTGTATTTGGTACATTTTGATTTGTAGAACAATATAGCATTAAAAACAAAAATTCGATGCTTTGGTCAATTTTTCCCGATTTCAACAATCGGCAAAAATTGACCAAAGCATCGAATTTTTGTTTTTAATGCTATATTGTTCTACAAATCAAAATGTACCAAATGCAAAAATCCGCATCAAAATCCGATAATTTTTAAACGAAGTTATTAGCATTTATATGTTTATAAACAATCCACTTTTGCCCTTTAAATTTCACTTTGTATGCAATTTTCTCAAAATGAAATTTTTCTCGATAATGCAAATTTAAAATGTGATACGCGCCATATTTTTTCTTCAAATTACACGATATTTACCATACATTATCTTTATACATACATTAATAAATGTGTGCATGCATTTTTTGTTTTAAAGAAGATTAACTTATAAAAAGTGACTGTTTATATACAAAGAAGTGAAATTTTTGAAAAAAATTCATCCATTAATCGATTTCAATTCTTTTTAAAAATAAAATATTGAGATATTTGTAATTCAATGCACAGAATGTTTCATTATTGTATAATAAATAAATAAAAAGTAAAACTATTATAAAAAAATAAAAATTTTAGCGCAAGGGACATTTTAAATTTTTTTTTAATTTTTTTATTTTTTAATTAAAAATTTTTTTCTAAATAAACTAGAAATTTTTTTTATGTCTCATATATTGCAAATATTAAACTATATTGGGGATTAAAATTTCATATAGATATAATGTAAAATAAAAAAGTTGAATCTCAACGTCCACTGTCCCCTCAATAGATTCATAATATTTTCCAGATGAATATTTTCCAGATATTGGCACCTATTTATTGACTGCTCAAATCGAAGTTTGAAATGTGTCCTTCTATACAACGGGAACAAATATGGTTCAATACCAATTGCTCACTCAACGAAAATGAAAGAATAATATGACACCATAGCTTTGATCTTGGAGAAGGTAAAGTAGGATGAACATCAATGGGTGATTTGTGTCAACTTAAGGGGTCTCGGTACCAAAAATTTTTTTTTTGTAAATAACAATAATATTTAAGTTTTTGGATGATGTTTCAATAAAGCATAATCATTACATACAATAACAGACCTTAAATTCATAATACAATAATAACTTTTTTTTTAAATTTAATTTTTTAAAATTTTAACATTTTTAAAATTTCTTCTCCTTTTTTAATTTTGGTGTTTGAAACAAGATTTTTTTATCTTATACTCAGGCTACTCTTTTCTACAAAAGTAAGCATCAGAATTTTCGATATAAAAATTAGATCAGAAGAAAAAAAATTAATAATTGGATGTCTATGGAAAAACCCCTTGAAAATAGCATATATTACAAATTTATATTTAAAAAAATTATATTTTAAAGGTATCAAAAAATAAGATGCTTACTTATCATTAATAGAATCTAAAGATACACTAAAAAAAGTTTGAGACAATTTTCTGAAATATTCTGGAAGCCTTCACATATTGATTATATAGGAAATCTGAAAAATTACGAACTGAGAAAAATGAGTTTAAACATTTCATTTACAAAGAAACAATACTAAATTTTATCCAAATGTCTGCAAACTTTTTCTCAATAAATAATGGAACATTTTTTTAGTTTTCCTCACCAGAAGAAAGTGTTAGATGTTAAAATCATGGAATTAGAGGCCAATGTATATGGTAGCACTTAGTTATTAAAATAAACAAAATTGCACATTTTCAGTAGAAAAATACCCCACAATTGCAAAAGTAGACATTATATTCATTTTTAATTTGTTATATATATATATATATATATATATATATATATATATATATATATATATATATATGTGTGTGTGTGTGTGTGTGTGTGTGTGTATAATAATTATACTTATTCAATAAATCATGATAAATTATTAATAAAATAAAATCATAGCTCATATTTATATTTAAATGAAATGTAAATACCAATACTTAAAAAATTTCATAATTATTTAAAGGGCACCAATTATGAATTTAAAAATAACCAGGTCTATATGTAATGCCTTCTCGTTTCTTTTCTAAACGTTCTCTTTTAGTTATGGCATCTTTCACAAGTTTTCTTGCTCGTTGGTACTTAAATGTGCTTCTTCGCAATCTAAAAGAATTTTTTCGCAAGTCTAACATTTTTGCAAGTCTGGCAGCCTGGTACCCGAATTTTAGTTCCAGAGTTTTATGAATTTCTCTTAGAGTGGAAGTGACACCTTTATTATATTCACAAATCACTTCCCTCACTGATCTATGTACACGCTTTTTGTACACCAATATGTCTTTAGAACACCTAGCCCATATCATACTATGCAAGCTTTCATTTGCATTTTGAGTTTTGCATCTGATACATCTTTCTAAAAGACCATTTGATGCCAATCTTTGATAGACAGGAAGTATTTTTTTGGCAAATATTCCTGGTTAATTGGTGTACCAACATTTAATTTGTGAGGGCCTGGTTTTACACCCTTTGCAATAGCTGATTGATAAAAACACCATGATTCAGCTCCAGGTGGACACTTGTGGTGTTGTGGTTTATTGTCTGTTGAAATACCATGATAAAGTGTAGCATAAATTGCTGTTTTCATATTGTTCACATTACCTTTATTCTGGAGTATTGCTTTTTGGTAATATGTTGTGAGCCTTTTTATTGTGCTTTCTTTCAAAGAACCATATCCTTTGCCCCCTAAAGTTACTCCACGTGCACGCCAATCTTTTACAGTAGGGATGCGACATCGATATCGATGTTTTCAAAATATCGATGTTTTTATCAAAACATCGATGTTTTTATCAAAACATCGATGTTTTAAACATCGATTTATTGAAGCCGATGTTTTTTAAACATCGATGTTTTGTACTCGATGTTTTACGTTGTCTCGATGTTTTTTTTAATGAAAAAGTACCGCAATAAAAAAAAATTACCACGTAGCATAATTTTCAAACTCAGTAAATGTAAGTCTGAATTCTGAAAAGGACGAATACAAAAGGGGGAATGATTCCTCAGCAAACAGACAAAGGGCAATTAACAACCAATGAACCCATCAGAGCAGCTTGGAATGTTCCTGACACTCCAGAACTTTCCATGGCGTTTTATTTTACAAATAGTATATACACGAGTGCATCCATTTAAGTTTTTGTTTTGTTCTGGTTTTATATAAGTTGACGTTAATATTATTAGTAAGATGCCTCCCAAAAGTACCGTTTGGAAATATTTTTACAAAACCTCTGACAAATTGGCGAAATGCAATATTTGCCTTAAGCCCCTCAAAACTTCTGGCAATACCACGAATTTATCTGGACATTTGAAGGCAAAACATGGAGGTATTTACAACGAGAATTTTGAGTCATCAATGTAGTCCAAAGCAACCAAGTTTTTGTCATTTGTGTCTTCCCAATCAGAGAGTAAAATTAAATCACCCCCTCCCCCCACGACTAACGGAAGTAACATTAATGTTAGAGATTACTAAAACAGTTTTAAAAAATGGATGTTCTAAAACATCGATGTTTAAAAACATCGATGGTTTTTGGGCGATGTTTTATTAGCATCGATGTTTTAATATTGGATATCGATGTTTCAAAACATCGATGTTTTGTTATCGATGTCGCATCACTATTTTACAGCAGTTCGCAAGGCTGTGCCTAACCTTTTACTCACATGGTTTACACATTCTTCTTTTTTTATCATTGTATCAGGACCATAAATTTTTTTTTCCTGTTAGATAATTAAATGTTTTAGCATCTCCATCAGATAATAATGTTGTGTAACGGAAGCCGTAATTTACAGATCTTTTCCACATTATTGCTGCACCTTCCATTTCCATCGAAGATGATGAACCAGAGTGGTTCATTTCACAAACTATTTTATTGCCTTCAAACCACATACTAAATTCAGCAGAGTTTTCTCCCAATTCTTTTTTCGTCCTTTCACACAAAACACATACTTTGCTCATTACTTCACAATCGATGAACATATCCTGTCAAAATATCTGTAACACAGCCAACTCCTATCAATGATGTGTGACCACGAGTCAACCACGTACCATCAAAAGAAACTGCTATGTCATAAATGGGTTGTGTTTGTGTGGAAGTTTTGTGTGCATTTTTAACTTCATCGTGAATTGATTCTAACAATTGATTCCTTGAAAAAAGAGAGTTTGCATCGTTTAGTTTTTTAATGCACCTCATGTAAGTGCGAGATGAAAATGGGGCCATATTTAATACCATACAAAATTTTTCGGTACAGATGTGTTTCACGCACCTTTTTCAATTTGGCGATTTTTTTTATGTTTGGCGATTTTTTTATTTTTAGCGATTTTTTTGTTTGGTCTGGCAGCCATGCGATTTGGCGTGATGTTTGCTTTTTGTTGCAACCCGGAATAGGTGTTGTGGTATTGTGTAGTGTTTTTGGAAGTTTAATATGACACCGGTGTTCGATATTTTTGTTGGCGTTTCATAGTAGCGGTTTAGGATTTCTGTACTGTTTTTGGAAGTTTAATGTCTTCGTTTTTTTATATATTTGCGTATGTTTTAAAGTAGCGGTTGAGCATTTCTGTTTAGGTTTTGAATTTTAATATAGCCGTTTTTAGATATATTTGCGTATGTTTTAAATAAGTGGTTGAGTATTTCTGCTGGGGTTTTGAAGTTTAATACAGCTGTTTTTAGATATTTTAGCGTGTTTTAAAGTAGCGGTTGAGCATTTCTGTTTAGGTTTTGAATTTTAATACAGCCGTTTTTAGATATATTCGTGTATGTTTTAAAGTAGCTGTTGTGGTTTTGTGACATGTGTTTGAAAGTTTATTATTGCCATTGGTAAGTTTGTTTTGAATTTATTTTTATATTTGAGTTGTTATTGATATTTTGTGTATATTTGTTATTTTAAGTGTAAAATGTCCACGTAGGCCTGTTTTGGCGACAAGTTGGCGACAAAATTTTTTTGACGAGTATTTGACGTCAAAAAAATTTTGTCGCCAAATTGTCGCCAAGGGAGGTGCGTGTAATACATCTGTTCCAATTTTTCAATTGCAGAATATCCTTTTCCAATATATGAAAAGGCATTTGTCAGTTGTAAATTAATGTCTGAAGAAGATTCTTGCTTACTTGATGTTACTTGAGCACCACTTTCACATGTCAGTTTAAGATTTCGATAAAAACCCATTGCGGTGCTGCAGTCTAATCTTAAAGATTTATTTCCACATTCTGAGCAACGTAAATTTGAAATCAAACTACACAATTCAACTGTATTTACAAAAATAAACTCTCCGCCAAGGTTATCCATATCCATCTGTACAGAAGAATAAAGGCTTTGGAGTCTTACATTCGTATCCACGTTAGAAGTTGATTTGCTTACATCATTACATGTAGCAGCAACATGTGCACTTGAATTATTAGTCTGGGCTATTTTCCACCTTTTATTGGCCATTTCTATGGCATGCATGGCTTTTCTCTTCCTCCTAGGCATGATTACAGCAATAAAAATTAATCAAAACACTTGTAAATTCTTCCTCACAAAATTACAAACACAGCAAAAGAATCGGAGCAAGATATCAACAAAGAATGCAAACGGAGCTAAACGTTGAAAGATGAGGTTACAGTTAATCTCTCGCCAAACGCACAGTGAGAAAAATAAAAATATCATTTCTAAAAACCAGAGAGTTGGTTAGTTTTTCAACTTTAAACAATGAAGTGAAACGGAGCTAAACGTTGAAAGATGAGGTTACAGTTAATCTCTCGCCAAACGCACAGTGAGAAAAATAAAAATATCATTTGTAAAAACCAGAGAGTTGGTTAGTTTTTCAACTGTAAACAATGAAGTGGGTGTGGCATTTAAAGGGACATTTAAAAACAGAGGTTTGCGAAATTAACCATATCTCCTTTACTATTTATCAGATCATCAAGAAATTTAGACAGAATGTTCTAGAGATGTTAAGGTTCATTTTGGGGTAAAAATCTGCAATTCGACAATTTTATCATTTTTCGTCAAAATGAGAGGTACTGAGTCCCCTTAAAAATGGTAAACTTTCTCCTTGAACACCAAAGAGGTTACACCAAATATACCCTTGAACCGTGTGTCTCTGAGATAGCAGAGACAAAACACACCATTGGGTTAGAAAAGAGTGACCTAACAGAGAAAACATGAACGTTGGGAAAAAGAATGTCATTAACGATCCCTTAGTTCAGTGGTCCCCTACCCCCGGGCCGCGGACCGGTACTGGTCCGTGGATCAAATGGTACCGGGCCGCCCAAGGGACATTAAATTATTTCCATGTTATTTATTGTGGTGTATTTCTCTCGGGTTTGTGCTAATTTATACCTTTGTAACAGAAGATATCTTGTAACTATTTTAAATTAATTTATTGTTTATTAAACATTTAAAGATTATGAATTAACATTGCAGTCATAAAATTGAAAATAAATGCGCTTTCCTGAAAGAAAGAAAGAAAAAAACGAAACAAATAAATAAATAAAATGAGTTTTTATTGAACAATAAATAAACGTAACGTCATGTATACATCAAAATTATAATAACATCAATTATTAAATGAAAACAATCAAAAATATAAAAAATCAACGTCCCCCATCAGCGGGCCGTGGTAAAGATATCAAACGTTGACCGGTCCGCGGCGATTGAAAGGTTGGGGAGAACTGCCTTAGTTGGACGAGAGAAAATCATCTTTCCTCCACTGCATATCAAGCTGGGCTTAATGAAGCAATTTGTAAAGGCTTTTGATAAGAACGGATCATGCTTTGCATATATAGTTGGAAGATGCCTAAGTTGAGTACGGAAAAAGTTAAAGCAGGAATATTTGACAGCCCACAAATAAGACAACTCATTAAGGATCCTGCCTTCGTAAATTCCATGAATGAGGCTGAGCGGAAAGCCTGGACTTCATTTGTTGCGAGTTGCCGGAAATTTTTCTGGGCAAATGCAAAGCTGAAAACTATGTTGAAATGGTATACAAGATGCTAAACGGTTTCAGATCACTTGGGTGTAACATGACCATTAAGGTGCACTATTTACACAGCCACTTAGACCAAATTCTTGAAAATTTAGGAGACACCAATCAGGAACAAGTTGAAAGGTTTCACCAGGGTATTAAAACTATAAAGGACCGCTACCAAGGAAGATGGGATACGTACATAAAGGCAGATTACTGCTGGAGTTTAAAAAGGGACTGTTCCAATATACTGTAGCGTCACGACAAAAGGTTAAGGCGATTCTCTGAGGCGTTGCTAAAAATTGCTACTATGGGATCCATAACAAAGCAAAGACAGAGTCCTAATTAAAAAGCGAAGGTCAATTTTTAAAACAGAAACTTAACAAGTAGATTTATTTACAAAAAAATTAACATTTAACCAGTGCAACATTTTCAATTAAATCCCGTGTAGATTTACAACGTACGGAGCCTAAAAAACACACGTCCAGACAGCGCGGATTCTATCAAGCGTCGCTCCCTCAGAGAGGGGGTCAGCAATCGTTGGTGACAGTTTCTTCGTAACTTTATTGCATTCCAGAATCGGTAGGACTACTGGCTGCATCTCTGGGAAAACGTTTTTTTAATCCCCCACTTGTTCTGAACCGGTGGAAACTCGCAAAACTTTTCCCTGACAAAACGCAGCTGTGTTTCAAGCACTCTGGGGGTTCTTGGGAAAAAATAAGACCATATTTCCAGTACGCTACAATACATTCAAGAATGTCACGGAAAAGATGTTTCCGAAGTGTTCAGTGACTAGTTGGTTTCATGAATAACTTTTCCCTCTTTCTTGCTGTTTGTAATTAGATAAATACTACTGAAATATTGTCTGTGATTTTTATGTTCCTTTAACATTTTTAAAAAATTTAAAAATTCCATGTTTAGTTTTTTAATTTGATCCATGGATTTAACTTAAAATAGTATAACGTATATTCACTAAAATGTTGTATCTTAGAAATTTGAGCTCCCAGGCAAAAGCCAATGCCATATTTAAACTCAGGGCATCAAATTTATATGAAATCAGCTCCAAAAACCCCGGCATCAAAACCACTGTCGCCCTGTGATATATATGAAAGTCTAAATGAGTATCATAAAAGGTTAAACTTCATCCGTTAAACAGAGTTAAATGAAATAAAAAATAATATCAGTAAACTCAAAAATCGAATATGAGTGGCCTTCTGATATATTAACATAAATAAATGTTATCTAACTGTCGACGATCGATAAAACTTTTATTGCTTTAATTAAAACAGCTAAAATAAATGTAAAAAAAAATTCCTTTCGTTCATTATTTCGCCCAAATTAAACCACTGAGCGAATATTTAAGACAGGATTTTTCTATCAAAATTCCAGTTTTCAGTGATGTTTAAAATTAATATTTCATTACGCCTTTCACAATGGATATTCGTCGCTTTATTTTACTACTAAAATATTTTTATTTTGGGTTCTTTTGTGTTAAATTCAAATAAAAGAACATTTTCAGAGAAACATTTCCTTGTGTTAATTATCAAATTTTTTTTTCCTGTTCGTATAACAACGTTAAAGCCTCGAGTTATTATTCGTGTGAAATAATAAAACATAACTGAACAAATTAAAAAAAGAAATTCGATTTTAGTGGTGGAAATGTAAATAAGCGAAATGCAGGGTTTTATTAGGATATCAGGAGTGATATGTCTCTACACTGCATTAAAAATATCAAGAAAGAAAATTAAATCACCTTATAAGTTTATATTTCCCATAGTATCTTAACGCCTCTATAAATAATTATAATTTCTGGGTTTTTTTCTTTTATTCTTGCATGAGTTTTTTTGTCTGGTAGTTGTCCGAAGAAATGTGAAAGTCAAAAGATAAACAAAAAGGAATTCTAACGGATATTAAATATACAAATTCGTACTCTTTTTGTTGTATGTACGTTCATGTAGTACTTACCAAAAAACCAAGGACAGTCTTTTTTTGGGGGGACACATAAGTTTCTTCTACTCGGTTACAAAGTAATTGCAAAAGCTGATCTAGTGTACCCGGTATGGAGCAAGAAAATTATAGATGACCATCCAAAAACCCTGTGATGAATTGGTGATTGCTAGAAAATTTGACTAAAACGGTTAGACAGCAGCACTGAGTAAACACTTCAATACAAAGTGCAGATGTAAAGTACGACTACAAAGCACCAAGAGGAAAGGGGTAGGGGAGTGAAGTGCTTGCATGTCATGGTGCGTATATTTTCTTTGAGGTCCTATAATCTATAAAAATACTAATTATTTCATATTAGTCAAATGTGTAAAAATTTTAGTAGAAGCTTACTGAAAGGATATCGAGTAGTGGTAAATTTGATGAACAGGATGCGGTTTCCCGCCATTTTTCGCCAAAGGTCTGGCACTTTGGGGTTTAGTTTCTGGGTTTGCTAGAAAGAGCACCCAGTTTTCACCACATTGTTCTTAAATTCATGGTGCCACACTGGCGCCAAATATATCGCCACAGATTGGCGACATATCATGAATATGCTGTTCATATTAACCAATAACAGATTTAAATATACCGGTGATTTAAGAAGACTTTTAGTATTTTATGTCAAATGGTATTTTATGCTATTGACTTAAGTGTTTGTGATAAATAATAGCATATAAATTAAAAAAGAATAATAATGTTACTAAAAAATCGAGCCGAAAATTAATTTAAAAATTTCTATATTTTTATATAGTTTAAAGTTATTTTACAGAATAATTGTAAGTTCCAAAACCCCAAAATAGCTACTCTTTGTTCGCGTAAACACCACAATGATAATTTGTCCTATAAATTTTCGATTGCAATTAATATAGGAAATTTTTAAATGACATTTACTATAATCGAAGAAACTATTGTCAACTTATTTCAGTTGGTATACAATATGAATTACAGAAAGCATCAGTATAGCCTTGATAAATATTCTACAAGCTTATTAAAGGAAAAATAAACAATCACACTTTTCACAATATTTTTGATACGTAGATCACAACCTATCTGTCCACCCACAGAGATTGGAGATTTTAGGATAAATTGTTAAAAAACAAAAGTAGGCAGTACTCAAAATGAGATCGCTGGAACAAAAGAGAAGTGTCAATCACTTTTGTCTGGGAAGGGGCTCCTCATATATTTGAAAATAAAGTTTACTCTAGAAGCACCTACAAATGAGATATACCTATTTCTACTATTGTAAAAACAGATATTTCAACTGGCTAAGAAGTTCTGATGTTAAAATGATGTATATTTTTTAGGGGATATTGACTTTTACAATTGTAACAGAAGTACCGCACTCGTATATTTCTTGGGGATGACATATAAATACGTAACGACCAAAAAGGTTCACAGCAGAAATTATAAATGTCTGACGAATGCTCCTTTAATACTGTTTGTCATATTTGCTGATATAATTTCCTTTCGAGTGACTAAGAAATTCTACTATATATTAATTTCAAGTCAGTTCTAGATATGATAAAAATCTGTTTAATATAAAGCTTTTAGAGATATAGTGCGTAAAGTATAATTCGAAAATTATTTTCCCTCATAATATGCGAATAAAAATGTATAACAATTGTCATGTTTTTCAAAATCAGAACGGTAGTCACAAATATCATGAAAAAAAAAGAAATTGCAATTAATTTGGAATTAAAAATAAAATCACCCTATAAGGGTAAGTTGTTTGGAGAGCTACATACAGTTCTCATGGAGAGCTACATGGAGAGATAATACAGTTCTCATATTTTGATCAGTTAGGCCTTATTATTACTGGACCTTCAGCTTAAAGCCGTAACCAGAACGACTACAAACACACAAGGCTAACAGTAGGACTTATACTAACAGCGCCATATCGTCCCCTATTGGCAAATTTTGGAACTTTTTTTCTTTTTTTTTCGGAAACTCTTTCCCATGTCTTCCTTAGTCCCTCTATCAATTTTAGTGGAATTCCGGCTGATAGATCGCGCTACAGATGGCTCTGAGTAGTGTCAGTTTAAAAAAAATCACCCTGTATATACATACATATATACATAACAAATAGCTATATACATACAAAAGAGGTAACCAACGATGAGTAATCCTACATTAATAACCCGCGGTAGTTTCGTTACAAGAGACTACCTGAAATATTTTTTCTCAAGTTCAACGTGAAAGTTCAACATATAAAAGCCATTTATATCTACGAAGACTTCAACGCCATATGCACTGTTATGATGATGAACCGTCTATGCTTAGCTACAGTACATCTACAACTTAAGTTTCATTATCTCTGAATGTAAATTTTTATTACCTATAATTTTCCTTGTGTAATATTATACGTGAAATTTTTTTCAGCGTTCTATTTCCACTAATCTGTCTTCAGGAATTTTAATTTAAAGTTTAAAATTCTGAGAAAAATTTATCTTTAGTAAAAAACTGCTCGGAGAAAATATATCTTTACCTTTTAAATTATATCTTTTAAATTATATTATATTTTTACCTTTTAAAGCAATTCCATTTTCTTAAGTCAAAAATTTAAAAAAAAGTCTTGATATATTATTTTTAAACATTTTTTATGAACCAAAGTAAATAAAATTCGTAAATAGAGTTGTTGCATGATAAATTTCCTACTTTATAGTTTTCAAATTTCAATTTTTCTTAAATTAATGCAAAACCTTTTAAGTAATTATACATGAATAATAATTTCTATATAAACTATTTAATGAAAAAAATCATTATGGAAGGTACGTTAAAAGACAAATAAAATTCGCTAGCCATTTTTATTTGATCAGAATTGATGAGAAATCCTTCAACGGAAGATCCAAGGGCAAAACGATATAAATCTGATTGGTTAGCTTACTTGAACTATTTGCGCACGTACCCCAACATAACAGCCTAATACAATATTTACTCTGATATGTACACCTGAAAAAGAACATCACAGTTAAGTATTTTATAACTGAACAACGAAGTGTTGTAAAGAATAATCAAGTACTTTTGCAACACGTCTAAAAAATTTTCGATAGAAATGGCTTTTAAGAATGTTGTTATATCCCCTAATATATGATTTTTTATATAAATGTGATCACTATAGCAGAATTATCTCTCTTAGGTCTACATAATTCTGCTTGAATTTTTTTAAAGATACTTAAGCTTATTTTCCAAAAATTGTATTTTAGAAAATACTGTACTTTGGAAAGAAATATAAAAAATATTAAACTGAGACTATGAAATAAATGAAAGTTTAAAAATCTTATAAATATTTTCGCACACATTTGTTTTTCTAACAACCTGACTGAATCTGAATCTGAATATCTATATATATATATATATATATATATATATATATATATATATATATATATATATATATATATATATATATATATATATATATAAAAACTAATAACATTAAATTTGACATGGTAAATAAATAAATTATATTCCTTCCCGAAAAGAAAACTATGTTTTTCAAGGAATCTGCTTAAACGAAGCAATTACGTAAAATTAAGTGTTAGAAACAGAAAAACTGTAATAGCTCTAATTGCGTGTTACATTGATACTTGTTACCAATCTATTCTTTAGCCACTAAACCATAGAACTCTTTTATTGTGTAATTACGCGGAAACATAATTTATGAACAAGTAGCATTGAATGCCATTATGTGGTCGGAAAATAAAATTTTTAACCGTTTATTATGTTAAGAAGAGATGATAAGAAGATATATAGCATTAAATACTTAAATTCGAATAAATTACATATTTAATTACAAAAAAATTCATAATTCAAAATTTTATTTATAAAAATAAAACCTTTACCGGCACAATTCTTGTAAACTATAGAAATTGCAAGTAAAACACAGAAAACGTATAAGATTTTTTAATTTTACGCAAAATATATTAACATTTATATGAAAAAAGTTTCAGAAACTCTGAAATTGAATGCATTTACAGTAAATTACTTCTCGAAAGCAAATTCGCTGTCGGCATACTTTAAAACTGCGTTGATTGCAAGAACATGTGCAACTGTGTTTAGGGCATCTGTTTTAATGTGCGTTTTATGTCTGGAGCACTTTCATAGCTTCAGCAGGCTTTGTGATAACAATCATTCCGCGTGTTTTAAAGGCCCACACAAACATGATCGCTGTCTGTGATAACGTCACTTCATGCCCCCACTTGTGAATTCCTGTCCATTCGAATGACATCATTCACTAGACATGACTGCATTTAACATCCTTAAATATTCTATTCGTCATGTATTATGAAGTTCCTTATATAGGTCTATTTAGTAGTTTAGGTTTGATAGAGCTTTAACAACATCCTATGTTAACTGAGTGATGCAATCATTTAAGGTGACTGCCTACAGTGAAAATGCCATTTTTTGACTATTTTGGTCAATTTTATTTTTTACAAGAATCGTGTAATTCAATCTTTTCTCTTTTCAAAACCATTTTGATTTTCATTCTACATTAATTAGAAGCAGAGTTATAGCTATTTTTAAAACATCGTCTGATACAAAATTGAAGTGACAAACAACTTTAAATGCGTTTTTCTCAGAATTATGTTTTTTAGCACAAATCTCTACCGTTATCATGATATCTCACATAATAATGCATATAATTTGATAAAATTTTCAGGAAATGTTTTAGATGCTATTGTTAATGAAATGACGCACAATAATTGATGTATAATAAATAGTTTTTTGCTTGGGGCTGTTTTTATAAAGGAAAGGAATGAATAATTGGGGAAAATTTTCATATTGGAACATAAAATTGTCTGTATTATTTTTGCATTTTAAAATATCTCTTAGATTGAGGGTCAGTTTGAAGCTAACTGTTATATGTGTCATGTGTAAGAAGGAAATTAAAATAGTAGCATTATAATTTTGTGCAGAGTGATAGGCGTTTTAACTAAATTTCATTAAAAATTACTTCAAATTGACCAATTTATAAAAAAGTATGGTATTTACAGGCAAATGTTTTTTTTTTATTTTTTTTATTTTTAAATGCTATTTTACCATAAAAAACCCAAAAATCCTTAAAAATACAATTTTTTTTAAAAAATTGGCTCCGAACGTAGGCAGTCACCTTAAAACTAGTTCTGGTACGGTTTCGTCACTAACAATTTGATAATTTATTTCATTTAAACAGTCTGGATTTTTCAGTCATGGATTAATTCTATCAATTCATTTTTTTTACTTTTCAAAGTACTTTTCATAGTACATAAACCCTTCAGAGGGCGCGCCTGTGTATAAAGTGCAACATTTTCGTAATTTTGAATGGTTTGTTTTTACAAGTAAGGTTTGAATGTTCTAAGCAATTTCAATTTATAGCTACACCCTTTCTAATGCAGGTCTGATTTTCTGACATTTGTATTCCTGTCAATTCATTGTTAGACGTGATTTAACCGTGGTAAACCAACGATTATACTGGATTGCAATACGACAAAATTATGAGTTGATGTAGTAAATCAAATATGCAGCTATTACACGGTATCCAGCATACCACGAAGATGGACAGACTCATTGTTTTTTAGGTTTTTGTACATAATAGGAATCCATTCGCAAGTTGTCCTTAGATCCAACAAACCGGACAGTTTTGAAATAATTCGATTGTATCTGCATTCTTCGGCCTTTAATTTTAAATATATCTCAATATTATCAACATTTCATATCTTGTCATAAAACTCAGAATTAATATTTTCAATTTGAAAGAAGAAAGTTTATTACAAAAGGAATAATCAAGGCTGAAAGAGATGTTGCACTTTATGCAACAAGCATAAAGTGCAGCATAAAGTGCACACATAAGTGCAGCATAAAGTGCATACATAAGTGCAGCATAAAGTGCACACAGAACTTTATGCTGGTGTACCAAAAATTGGTGTGCCCCTTTAAAGTTTAAAGAAACAATCAGTAACACGGAAATTAGACTAATTTGAATGATCATTTCAAATTATTTTAATATCATGAATAAATAAGGGCTATAAATGTTAACAGAGATGACATTAAGAAGAATGAAGACTTTTTCCAAAATATGTACATTACAAATTTATACCATCGATTATTGCGCATTAATGTAATAACATTTAGATTTTTTCCATTGTTCTCAAACCATAATAATATTTTTTCCAAAATTTCAGAAATATACTTTATAAATTACAAAGATTCATCTATATTCTACGCGGCTGATTGGGTATAAATATAAATAAACCTCTATACATGACCATTAGTGATTCACCATATATCATGCTTTTGTAACCTTTAAAATTGTTTACCTGGCACATCCATCATCCTCTGATATTTTCTCCGTAGAAAATCCATGAATACTATCGCAAAGATCTTTCAAACAATAATATCAGTCTACTCGTATGGGAATTTTTCGTGGAAGGGCAAACTAATTTACATGCTTTCAGAAGGAATTGCTTCTTAGGAATTTTATGTTTTGTTGGTAAGGAGGTTAAGAATTGACAGTCATTCGTCTCTTAATTGAAAATTGCTGGATGGTCAGATATTTGAGAAACAGGACATTATCTTGTTAATTTAGTAAGCTTATTCCCAAAAATGCCCGGTCACATGTCTCTGAAATAGTAAATAAAGCACAAATGTATAGTGTTGACAGCTGCAGTTAGTTAAGGACGAAGAAAGTTATCATAATGCTTTGGACTTCTTCTGATCTAAGCAAAGCTTACTCTTTAATATAGGACTATGTCTAGTGCAGCTATCGCCAGCTACGTCTGTTGAGAAAGTGAATACTGTCTACAATTAACAGCAGAATACAAGCATCGATAGTTTCCCACATTTGGCCTTTCGTCGAATTTCCAACACATGTTCAGTTGTCGACCTGGAATATTTCGTGCAATACTAAGCGTGCCCAAATCTTTAATTCTCCGCCATTTAAGACTGGAAGATCCCAGATCTTCAGAAAGGTCGTTGTTGTTGTTGCTTATGCCCCTTGACCGACAGTAGACATCAGATCAAGTCCCGAAGGCTATGGGCGATGAAGGTGCGGCTCCCGTTTTGAATTAGCACCGCAAGAGTCGGAGTCCGACTTGGCTAAATGACTGGTCCCGTCATTTTGAACCGAGTCAAGTGACGAGACCGGAACACTTGACCCCGAACCTCCAGAGGTAAATTTGAGAACTTGGAGGACATTATAGCCACGCCCTATTTCACGTGCCGCGTCCACAATTAGTGAACACGGCGGTAGATTTGCGGCGACGAGCATCGAACCAGGGACGTTCAGATCACTAGCCCGCAGCTCTTGCCAACTGGGCTACCACGCCCACAGAAAGTTCGTGAATGTACGATGTCAATTCTCATGGGGAATCTGTAAAATATTTCCCGAAGAGGTAATTTTAACTCTATAGCGAGCCTCCTTGTTTGGATGTTGCCATTACCTCATAATCGGTGGGATAGAGCAAACAGTGCCTCACCAAAATGCTGCTCGTTCGGGATTTCTTGAACTACAGGGTGCCCGGGCTAAAGGTATCCAAAAGACATGGCTTATTTTTTACGCAACTACCCATTAGAACTTAAAAATATTTATTTAAATAGAAAGAAGATCTCACCAAGTTTTAATTTCAATCATAGATTTCAATCATAGTACAGGGTTACTACAAAGGGATCATTCATTTTCAAATCCCGATTTATTCAAAAGTATTATACTTACAAGTATAATTGATATATAAAAATAACCACAAAATATTCAAGTTCTATGATCACTCTACAAATGTTCTATGTGTGCCCCCTTGGTCACTAGTGCTGCCACGCCACCTGGTGCACAAACTTGAACTAGTGCTGCCACTCCACCAGGTGGCTTTGTAGGAGATTGTTTATGCACCCCCACTACCAGAAACGATACAAGAGCTGAAGAAACGGATCAGTGATGCATTGATGAACATTGACGCGATCAGGCTACAAAATGTGTAACATGAATTGAACTACCACCTGGAAGTGTGCCCACATCGAACATTTGTAGAGGGAGCATAAAACTTGAATATTTTGTGGTTATTTTCATATATCAATCATGTTTGTAAGTATAATACTTTTGAATAAATCGGGTTTTGAAAATGAATGATTCTTTTGTAGTAACCCTGTACCATAGATTTCGATGTGTACACCTTTTGTAGCACGACTAAGAAATGTTTCGTGGCATATCAGGCGTTATTAGAGTTTTTCGCTTGGGGATTTATTAAATCTGTTGTTACCGATTTTCCTTTATGCAACCTAACACTATGCCATTTCAGAGCATTCAAATATTTTATATTAAACTGCTGCGATGGGCAGTAGATACTTTGTTTAAGGGGATGGTGGACCTTTCAAAACGATTTTTTAAATTTTTACCACAGAGATATGAAATTTTGTATATATATTCATTAAAGTATAACAATATTAAACACCTTATAAAATTTTATAAATTTTTTTTAAAAAAATATTTTATAATTAAAAAATTTAAATTAAATTACCCTTCTTTAAAATGCTCCTTGCAACTCAATTTTAAATTTTCCCCCTTAATTTTGCATTTATATTGCTTATAAATACTTTCTGAACAAAGTTATGTATTTTTTTGTACTTTCGTTGAATAGTTAGTTTTTAGAAAATATTTTTATGCTTGTACTCTGAATTTTCGAGAAATTTTTGTACTTTTCTACACTAAAGTTAAACTTTTATAACCTAAATGACCTCGAATCCTAAAATGGATACATAACTTTACTTTGAGGTATTGCAGGAATCTTTATTACAAATTTCATAAAATTTCGTCAAAAATTATGACGCGAGGAGCATTTTAAAGACTTGCAAATCTGAAAATTTCTCATTTTGAGAAAAATTCATTTAAAAGATAATTTTTTATCTACCTTTAATACTTACTACTCTAAAGCCACCAATTTTTCATTTTTCTTTTCACTACACATTTTAAATGCATTTCATTCCAATATTTACATGTTTTTAAAATATTAATACACCCCCCAAAAAAATTCCAATTTTTGCTGGATTTTTGGTAATTTGAAAGTCCACCATCCCCTTAAAACTCTTTTTGAATTTTAATTATACGTCCGTAACATGAGTCCCAAATGCTGCTTTTACAATTCCAATCAAACATTTCCTTTGTATTGCATTTGGCAGCTAATCATCTATGTGGCAGGTATTTTACATACAATTTACACAAATAGTCGAAGAATTTGAAGCTGTGAAACACATACGTAATAAGTATTTGATTATTACTGCCATGTCGAATTTGTGATGACAGTGAGTGATTTGGAATATCCATATTTTAATACATTGCCCACTAATAATTACTGTTGCACTGCTGTAACGTGTCGCAGATACTTTTCTCACAAAAACTTCTGAAATCGTAATTATAAGCACATATTATAAATCCGAAACACTGTTTTTACAATTCCAATCAAATATTTCCTTTGTATTGTACTTTAACCCTAATAAGCTGTGTGATAGGTATTTTACATACAATTTAAATAAACGGTAGGAATTTGAAACAGTGAAACACTCACTTTACCTTATTAGTGTTTGCTTATTACTGTCATATCGAAATTGTGATTACTGTGAGTGGTTTGGAATAACCATGTATGTTAATACATTGTCCGCTAATAATTCGAATTTAATAACAGTGCATTACATATGAAGGGAACATTTTAAATTAAGTAACAGACTTCAGCTGTCAAAAGTTATGGTAATTGCTGAAGGGCATTTCTTGTTTGCAAGACGATATTTAATCTTAAAAGATGCTGATGCATTTCAGATATTTTGTAATAACTGCATATAAACTTTTCGTGCCTTACTCGAACGTAATATTCCCATTATAGTATTGGATATAATTACCTAATTTATATTCGCAAAATGTCGAAACTCTAACAATAATAATAACGTATATCATTTAGTTCAGTATACAAGATTTTGATTTAAAGTTTATATCCTTATTTAGAGACTTTTACTTTCAGTTTCATTAAAAATTTGAAATTTACATGCGTTCCATTTTAACAAAATATCATTCTGTTGGAGATGTTAAACGACATTTCGAAAATAGGTACAATCTTCTGCTTTATTTGATGCATTAAATGCCTCAAACTTTGCAACAGCTTAGATTGAAACTGTATGGTTATATAGCAAAAATGCCAAATTATACATTAAACTATGGTAAAGAGAAAACGTTTAACTATCCTATAGTGAAAAATACCAAGATGTAATGAAAATATTTCAAAGCATACAATGTAAATCAAACGTAAAGTATATTATTTTTGTATGTAACTTGAAATGTAAGTTCAATGCAATGTACTTATTCAAAGGTTTTAAAATCTAATATTCCAGTCATATAATATAATATATTAATTATTGTCAATAAGATGTGGTACGATTTACCACCTAAACTTTGCTGGTTCGTTAACATATTTTAATTAAATGGACTGTAAGTTTTTCGAAATGCTTTTATTTTCAACAAACAAAGAGATTTTTAAATGTGCACACAACGCACTGACGAGACATAGCTACGAACTACAACAAGCTACGAGGAGAACGAACTTCGGCATCAACATGGTTGCTGTACAAAGCAAAAATAGCGCCAACGCGCGACAGAAGGGAAAACAAAAATAGCGCCAACGCGCCACAGAAGCGGTAACAAGATGTATTACTTTATAGAAATAAAATTTGATTTTTCAGCTTAACACTAGAAAGACAGCTGCCGTCATTTTGACGGTTTCGGACATACTATTGAGAGCTACAGAGGCTGCTCACACATTTTTTAGACGATGTATATTGTATTCACAAAACTAAATTACATAAAATTCTTGTGTTTTAAATGTTCTATTTGACATCCCTTATTCTGAACTATCTTTCGACAGCTCAATTTCCAGGATAATAATGCCTTTTGAAGTGTCAGAAGAGGTATTCTATCCCATTCCTCCTGAACAGCTTTCCAGAGTCCTGTAAGGGTTTTGGGACGACGTTTGGATAATGCAGATTTTAAAAGTCCGAAAGCACAAAAATCCATAGGTGATACATCGGGAGATTTAGTAGGGATATCAGTGAAGGGTAAGGCCTTGATACCAGTTTTTTGTTCCATTTCTTTTAGGAAATTTTCAGTGGATTTTGATGTGTGACTGCTAGCTTTGTCCTGATGGAGTCTCACAGATTGATGGCACTGTGGGCAAAGCGATGGTATTTCATTCAGAAAAATTGGCTATAAAATAGGTTCCTGATAGTATTATGAGTTAATCTTGACATCAATGGAGGGCTGTTCTCTTTACGGATGAGCCCAGGTCTAGCCTCCAAAGCAATAGTAGGCGTATTTTGATTCGGAGAAAACCTGGAACTCGTTTTCATCCATCACACATCCGTGAAAGAGTTGCATACGGACCAGGCAGTGTCTATTTGTGGTGGTATCTCTTTGGGTGGACGCACAGACCTCCATGTCTTTCCCCGTGGAAATGTGAATGCTCACACCTATAGAGATGACATCCTTGATGCTTATGTGCGCCCTGATGCCGGGGCAATATGTGATGCTTTCGTGCTACAGGACGATAACGCGAGACCGCACAGGGCTCGCATCGTGGATGGTTATCTTGAGCAGGAAACAATTCTGCGCATGCAATGGCCAGCGCGATCACCGGACCTGAATCCTCTAGAGCATCTTTGGGGCGCTTTAGGACTACGTATAGCTGCTCTCAATCCTCCTCCTAGATCCTAGCCACGGTTTCAATTGCTTTGCAAGAGCAATGGCTCTCACTTCCTACCGAACTCATAGACCGCACAATTGACAGCATCACACATCGTTGTATGTGCTGTATTGCTTCTCGGGGGGATCATACGCCATATTAAATGTACTTTTCCTATACCAAAATTGGCACATCCGATTTGTTCATTGTATACATATGCTAGTTTCTATAACACCATACTTGCCTGGCGATTTCTTTTTATGCTGTTTTATACCTATGTGTTGTATAATGTGTATATGTTTCATTAAATTCTACGCGTAACTTTTTGAGTAATCGCTATTTTTGTGACTTTTCCTTAATTTTTGATAACCAGTGTAGAAAACGGGCATAAATCTTTAAATTAATACCGAATAAACGTTAGTTACATTTCGTCTCTTCCCCTTTTTTTGCAAATAACAGAAAAATTGCTCTTCGGAAACAGTGGTGTTGAAATATCGGGACTGCACAAACCATACATATATTTTTACGGTTGAACCATACAAGGTTGTCAGCTCTGCATACCTGCATAAAAATATATCTAAATATATACTAATTTATTAAATATTGGTATGAAATAGTTCAAAATTAAAAGCATTTAACCATTTTAAAAATTTAAATATTTAAATTCTTGATTTTATTTTTAACGGTCAAAATGACGGCGTTCAATCTTTTTAGTAAGAAAAATTTTCCATATTTCCATATAGTGTTAAAACAGCAAACGGTTGTGTACTATATTCTCTGTAAGAACAACGTAAAAAATAATATCACATCACTGTTGGAATAATAAAAAAAAATGAAGCACGATATGCAATTCCCAGAGCTTTCAATATCACTTTTTACAACCAGTTTGGATTATCAGAAAGGAAATATTAAAAGAGCAATACTGGTACATACTATTAAATTTAAGCAAAAATTTGAGTAAACAAACATTTTATTCAAACGTTTCCTTTAATCAACATAGATATATTTAGAAAGAACTCTCTGCATTTGCTTATCAATAATTTTTCAGTGATATTTAAGAGTAAGTTCGTAATGAAAATGTAAGAACCTTAAAAGGAAATGTTTATACGGCGCAAACTATGCATTTCTGTCGAAATAGATTTTTTAATGATAAAAATTGGACTAAAATCTTTGCAATTGTCTGTTTAAGAACTAAAGCACAAATGTATCAGTTTCTAACTCTTAATATGCATAAATAAGTTTATAAATAACTGTCTGTCTCAGAACATTTCAATGTATGTTATATATACATGTATTTATTCCCCGCGTTTAACTAGGAAAATACAAACTCGAAATTTAATGGTGAATTTCCTTTTACTGTCAGCTTCAAAAGTTATCTTTTAAAGTAATGTGTCTTTAAATTGCATCCATCTAAAACTAATTAGGTTTTACTAATCACAATATATGTAGGAATTAGCAGTATAAATTTTATTCAATATAATGCATAAAGCTGAATAAATATTTTACACGGTAAAAATAAATTTCTTATAAGTGCATTTTAATAATTAATTACATCAAACTGGGGAATTTGTCACAAAACGGACTATGCAAATTGAAATCTGTAATTTATGCATATTCATAAATTGATATGTATCATACAACGTTTGAAAGTTTCATGCGGTTGCGATTTTCTAAAACGTCTTCCTTGGAGTAATTAACTTATATGCTAAAACTAGCTGAAAACCCGTACTTCTCTACGGAGTTAATTCAAATTAAATACAACGGTCAATGTATGCAATTAATGCCAAAAATATGTATAAATATATTTATAATTAATACAACGATCAATGTATGCAATTGATGTAAAAAAAACGAAAAAATATATTTATAAAAAAATCATAACGGATATTTTATAGACAAAACAATGTAGAAGAAAATATTCAAATTAAATCTAATAGGACATACTAAAGAATATAGTAGTACAGTTTGAGGAACATACCTTTTACTGTATTTTAATATTTTTTTTAATAAATTCCTATCGTCTGCTGCATTAGTAAGGAAAGAAAAATATTTTTTTTTGTCTAATTAGTTGTTAGGCACGTGACGATAAATTTATTTAAAGTACCGAAAAAAGAAATCACGTGATCAGCATTTAATAAATTAAATTCTAAAATTTAATGTTTAAATATTCACCAAAAATCAGAAAATGGAGATAAAGATTCGAAAAATATTTTATTTTAAAGAAATTTTTATGATCTTTCTTGGGATATAAATTTCATAACGCTCAAATTATTATTTTAAATGAAAATTTAAAAAAAAGTTACTAAAGCAGCTTAAAAATTTAATTTTAAAAAAATCTAAGAAGAATTTTTCAAAAATCCTTCTTAGTGCACCCCTACACTACAAGAAAAATCGCCATGCAAAATTTCAGCCCTTTAGGTCCAGCGGTTTGGTCTGTGCGTTGTATGTCAGCTTGTGAACTGTTAGTCAGTTAGGGAACTGTTTTTTTTGTATATAGGGTAACTCTAGGATAGATGGCCATAGTTTTTAAACATTGAAATAAAAATTCTTAGATTGCAAACACAAGAAATATTTATGCATATTTAAAATTCTTCTACATACACTCATCACATTTTGGGTAAAAAATAGTAAAACATTGAGAACAAAAAGTGGGAAACATAGTTTGAAATTAAAATGGCAGATGGCCATCTCTCCTTCAAGCCGAGATCATCTCACCAAGTTTTAATATCAATAGATTTCGATGTGTGCACCTATATATATAAAACAGTTACGTAACTGACTCACTGACTGACTGACATACAACGCACAGACCAAACCGCTGGACCAAAAGGGCTGACATTTTGCATGGCGATTCTTCTTATAGTTTAGGAGTGCACTAAAAAAGATTTTTCAAAAATTCTTCTTAGATTTTTTTAAAATTAAAGTTTTAAGCTGTTTTAGTAACTTTTTTTGAAGTTTGCATTTAAAAAAATAATTTGAGGGTTATAAAATTTATATCAAGAGAAAGACAAAAAAAATTCCTTTGAAATGAAATCTATTTCGAATCTTTACCTCCATTTTCTGAATTTTGGTGAATAAATATTAATTTTTAGACTTTAACTTATTATATGCTGATCACGTGATTTCTTTTTCTGGTACTTTAAATAAATTTATCGTCACGTCATAACAACGAAATAGACAAAAAAATATTTTTCTTTTCTTGCTAATGCGGCAGACGATTGGACATTATTTAAAAAAATATTAAAATACAGTAAAAGAAATGTTCCTCAAACTGTACTATAATAACTGTACTATGTCCTATGAGATTTAATTTGAATATTTTCTTCTACATTATTTTCTAAAAAATATACCTTACGATTTTTTTATAAATGTACTTTTTTTATATCAATTGTATACATTGATCGTCATATTTATTATATATATATATATATATATATATATATATATATATATATATATATTGGCATTAATTGCATACATTGACCGATGTATTTAATTTGAATGTACTCCGTAGCGAAGTGCGGGTTTTCAGCTAGTTAGTATATAAACAAAGAAAATTGTGTATAAAAAAATTAAAACTGTGGAGGAGTTGAAATATCGTATCATTCAAGTAATTCGTCTAATAATTTGGAGAGTAATTCATCACTTGGAGAGAACTGGATTACCGTTTAGACGTTTGTCGTGCTACAAACGGTGCACACATCGAAATCGATTGATATTAAAACTTGGTGAGATGTTCTTTCTTTTTTAAATAATTTTTTAAAAATTTCTAATGGGTAGTTCCGTGAAAATAAGCCATAACTTTTGTATACTTTTTGCTCGGACATTATATAACTGACACCAAAGCAAAATTACTGGGGAAGTCAAGTTGAATGACAACATCTTTTTATCTGCAGTGCCTGCATTGCCATTTAACGATAGAATTTTTTCACCTGATAGATGTGATCATTAAGATAAACATATCCTGGTGATGGACAATCCTTAAAAAAAGTGGAGTAAAAAAGCCTAGAGCTGCAGATTCAGTCGACTACTTTGTTGCTCACCAGATCGTTTACAACAGGGGTGGGCATTAAGTCGATCGCGATCGATCGGTGGCCCACCAAGACATTTTGGGGTGACCGCCTTTACTAAGACCTAAGACGCGCATACTAAAAGAAACAGATTTATAGAGACTAAGTATGCAGACTAAGTCTTCTACTAACGAATTCTGCTACTAATGAAATATAAGACCTTAGACGCGCATTCTAAAAGAAACAGATTTATTGAGACTAAGTATGCAGACTAAGTCTTCTACTAACGAATTCTTCTACTAATGAAATATAAGACCTAAGACGCGCATACTAAAAGAAACATATTTATAGATACTAAATATGCAGACTAAGTCTTCTACTAACGAATTCTTCTACTAATGAAATATAAGACCTAAGACGCGCATACTAAAAGAAACAGATTTATAGAGACTAAGTATGCAGACTAAGTCTTCTACTAACGAATTCTGCTACTAATGAAATATAAGACCTTAGACGCGCATTCTAAAAGAAACAGATTTATAGAGACTAAGTATGCAGACTAAGTCTTCTACTAACGAATTCTTCTACTAATGAAATATAAGACCTAAGACGCGCATACTAAAAGAAACATATTTATAGAGACTAAATATGCAGACTATGTCTTCTACTAACGAATTCTTCTACTAATGAAATATAAGACCTAAGACGCGCATACTAAAAGAAAGATATTTATAGAGACTAAATATGCAGACTAAGTCTTCTACTAACGAAATCTTCTACTAATGAAATAGACCTAAGATGCGCATACTAAAAGAAACAGATTTATAGAGACTAAGTATGCAGACTAAGTCTTCTACTAACGAATTCTTCTACTAATGAAATATAAGACCTAAGACGCGCATACTAAAAGAAACATATTTATAGAGACTAAATATGCAGACTATGTCTTCTACTAACGAATTCTTCTACTAATGAAATATAAGACCTAAGACGCGCATACTAAAAGAAAGATATTTATAGAGACTAAATATGCAGACTAAGTCTTCTACTAACGAATTCTTCTACTAATGAAATAGACCTAAGATGCGCATACTAAAAGAAACAGATTTATAGAGACTAAGTATGCAGACTAAGTCTTCTACTAACGAATTCTGCTACTAATGAAATATAAGACCTAAGACGCGCATTCTAAAAGAAACAGTTTATTGAGACTAAGTATGCAGACTATGTCTTCTACTAACGAATTCTTCTACTAATGAAATATAAGACCTAAGACGCGCATACTAAAAGAAAGATATTTATAGAGACTAAATATGCAGACTAAGTCTTCTACTAACGAATTCTTCTACTAATGAAATAGACCTAAGATGCGCATACTAAAAGAAACAGATTTATAGAGACTAAGTATGCAGACTAAGTCTTCTACTAACGAATTCTGCTACTAATGAAATATAAGACCTAAGACGCGCATACTAAAAGAAACATATTTATAGAGACTAAATATGCAGACTATGTCTTCTACTAACGAATTCTTCTACTAATGAAATATAAGACCTAAGACGCGCATACTAAAAGAAAGATATTTATAGAGACTAAATATGCAGACTAAGTCTTCTACTAACGAAATCTTCTACTAATGAAATAGACCTAAGATGCGCATACTAAAAGAAACAGATTTATAGAGACTAAGTATGCAGACTAAGTCTTCTACTAACGAATTCTTCTACTAATGAAATATAAGACCTAAGACGCGCATACTAAAAGAAACATATTTATAGAGACTAAATATGCAGACTATGTCTTCTACTAACGAATTCTTCTACTAATGAAATAGACCTAAGATGCGCATACTAAAAGAAACAGATTTATAGAGACTAAGTATGCAGACTAAGTCTTCTACTAACGAATTCTTCTACTAATGAAATATAAGACCTAAGACGCGCATACTAAAAAGAAACAGATTTATTGAGACTAAGTATGCAGACTAAGTCTTCTACTAACGAATTCTTCTACTAATGAAATATAAGACCTAAGACGCGCATACTAAAAAGAAACAGATTTATAGAGACTAAGTATGCAGACTAAGTCTTCTACTAACGAATTCTTCTACTAATGAAATATAAGACCTAAGACGCGCATACTAAAAGAAACATATTTATAGAGACTAAATATGCAGACTAAGTCTTCTACTAACGAATTCTTCTACTAATGAAATATAAGACCTAAGACGCGCATACTAAAAAGAAACAGATTTATTGAGACTAAGTATGCAGACTAAGTCTTCTACTAACGAATTCTTCTACTAATGAAATATAAGACCTAAGACGCGCATACTAAAATGAAACATATTTATAGAGACTAAATATGCAGACTAAGTCTTCTACTAACGAATTCTTCTACTAATGAAATATAAGACCTAAGACGCGCATACTAAAAGAAACATATTTATAGAGACTAAGTATGTAGACTAAGTCTTCTACTAACGAATTCTTCTACTAATGAAATATAAGACCTAAGACGCGCATACTAAAATGAAACAGATTTATAGAGACTAAGTATGCAGACTAAGTCTTCTAACTATAACTACAAGAACTAACTTAGATGAAAATGATTTATTTTTTAATGTAATTTGAATTGTTTGATAATAAGTGCGTCATTTGATATTATATTTGAGGCTATTATTATTATGTTTGTATGTTGCTTTTTGCTTTAAACGCGGTTTTAAAAGAGTAAGTTATTTTGTATTGTTGTTAAGTACATATTCCGTATTTATTATTAAATTATAATAAATATTGTAGACCTTTTTTTAGCTCACCATATCTACGCCACTCGGTGGACCGCAACACCTTGAAATAATTAAAAGTAGCCCGTACCCTGTAAAAGTCTGCCCACCCCTGGTTTAGAATAAAAAAAAGGAATAGCAGTCTAGATTTTTTTTTCAGAATCGACATGGAGTACGACTTCATTCAATATAGCGAAAATGCTAAAATAAAACACCATTACCTTTTAAAGAGATTTAATGCTATTGAAACGAACACATTATAAGTGTTCGGTTTGACGTGTCATATTTTCCCGAATTTAATATATTTACAATAATATTGCTTTTAAATAAGTTGAAATTTTTTTACGCATATGTTTTATGATATGCTTTCAAGCTAAAATTAAAATTGTTTTTCCAAATTTTAATTTCATAAATAAAATAAATAAGCAAATTTATAAATCAAATTAAAAATTAAATAAATCCATATGAAATATAAGTATTTTGTGATACTAGGGTTATTTAAAAATTTACAATATTCGCAATACTAATCTGTAAATCTAAATTTTCAAATTATGATAAAACACCAAGATTAAATATTTTACCTAAGCCCTATACGCAATGTTTACTTTGAATGTCACGTAATTTATGTAAATAATTAATATAAATAATTATGTTATGTAACAAATATTTAATATAAATAATTATATTATGTAACATAAATTACATAACATAATTATTTATATTAAATATTGAAAAGTATTCCACACATCCCCACCTTAAGGTTAAATTATATTTGAAATTAATTTCGGCCATGAATCGTTTACCTTTTTATGAATCCAGAGAAAATCTACAAGAAATAAAAACATGCTCTTCCATTCAGTAATTTTATTAAGTGAAAAGATCTTCTGTGGCAGTGGATATTTTCAGCTAGCTTGGCACTTTATTTCCAATCGCTAATTGGATTACCTTATAATTCTCTTTAATGCACAGAATGAAATAATTTCCCATCGTGATAACGTTATGAATTCGTCCATTGCACATAATCTAGTTTGTTGAAGGTACAATAAGAATAAAGGTATGTTTGATGCACATTTCTATATCTTTAGGTCTTTGGAACAGACAGTGATAAATTTCTAATACTGTAAACACAGAGTGTCTTCTGAGGATTTCTAAATAGGCCGCCGCACATTGAAGTCTAAATAATATTGTGACTTACATTTTAAATTTGACGAATCAGCTACAGTCATTCAAATATTTTCTTTTCCCGATACTCTTATAAAAACGTTATCGATCGCAAATGTATTCTAGCACTCTTTACGGTGAGTTTTTCTTAGAGCTTACATTTTTCAAAACAAATTATTTCAATAAACATGAAAACAGCTTCGTTGATTAATGTGCTATTATGCAAATACTGTAATGGAAGATTGAGCTCAAGCTTTGATTAAAGTATTACCGAAACTTTGAAGATAAATTTTAAATGTCTGAATTAATTCCCCTGAAGTTATTTAAAATCTGATTAAAGAAAATTTCAGTTTGATTAGGTATAAAAAATGCGATTCTGTTTTATCCGATTCTATTAATAAACATTGTCTAACGTAGAATAACATCAAATATCGCACTTTAAAAATGCTTTAGAACATAAAAGGACTATTTCAAGGTTCTTGTTTCTCGGTAGAGAATTGATCAGTTTTGGGTACACCAATTTTGTATCTGGGCAAAGAATTGACCAGTTTTGGGTACACAAATTTTGTATCTGGGCAGTTGGAAGGCAAATAAGTTTTAAAAAAATCGTTTTTATGATTTTTTAATTTTATGAATCATTTATTTTTCCCCTTTCAAATGGTATGTTACTTTTGTTTCTACGACAACGAGAAGTAAAAATATTTTAAGTAATTCAGTTTGATTACATCGTGTTGCACTCGTTAAGGGGACAGTGGACTTTCAAAATTGTGAAATTTGTCCAAAAATTCGATATTTTTATTTTATTCAATTGTAAAACTACGGACGAGTAGGAATCTGTTGCAAAAAAATTTTTAATTTCTGTGATTACTTTCCTAGTTATAGGCATTTATATTTAATTTACATATCATGTGGTTACTAATAGCAATAACTTTAAATGTGTTTTTCTCAAAATAAAAATTTTCATGTCATTCGAATATTCAAACTGCTCCAGGCGCATTTCAATTATCATATTGCTTTGAAATTTAAGTTTTTTATACTTAACTGTATATCAAATAAATCTTAATGAAAACAATTATGCTTCGTAGCTCAGAATTTCTAAATTTTGTACTTGAAAAGATGATTTATAGGTATTTTGTATAATAAAAAGGGTGTTTTCACTATTATTATTTTTTTCTCTTTATATTTTCAATGAATGCTTAAAATAAACAATAAGTTCCATTGTTAGTTTTATAAGGTATCCTTTAAATAAAAATTACCGTATTATATGCAAAAGAAATGCTCCTGGAACATTTTTAATTAGGCCAATTTTTGATATAATTAATAATTCATAAATTATTAATATTTCATCTTTAAATTTTAATCACTTTTACATATCTATGGTACTAATCACGATCGAATTTCAAGCAAATCCATTCAAAACAAAACAAGTTAGGTTTGAAGGTCCACTGTCCTCTTAACCACGCCCATAAAGGACCAAGAATGTAAAACATCCAAATCTATTGCTATCTGCAGCTAGTAGCTGAGTCTCAGAATTCTTTTCTCCAGTCGTTGAAGCTATTAGAGACCTTTAGAAGCAATATTTAGAGACCTTTCTCATCCAAATCTCCCAAAGTGTCTTCAGGGAAAGACACAAAATCCAAATGAGAGCGTAAGTAATGTTATATGGACTCACGTACCTAAAAAGACATTAATACATCTAGAATGCCTTCAATTAGGTGTTTATGATGCTGTGACATCATAAACACCTAAGAAATTTATATTAAGATGAATGTGCTGGAAAATGTAGGTATACATCCAGACCTATATTGCCAAAAATGCTTAGACCGTGAACGTATGATGAGAGCTAGATTTGGCCATTTACAACAATCTAGAGTAAAAATAGCGTTAAAAAGATTAAAACGAAAAAGACAAGAGGAAATAGAGCAAGAAAAAAGCAAAAGTAAATACTCTAGAGCAGGGATGTTTTAATTAAGTATGTTTATAAACTTTAAACTCAATTTTCTCAAAATGTTGTTTTTTGAAATTTAATGTACCTTTTTATAGAAATTAATACGTACTAGTTGTGACCCGTCAAAATTTAACGGCTAGATAGTAAATAAATGTACTAATACACAAATTATACTCAACACATCATTACCAAAATCATAATAATGCGCAGAAACAAATTAATGCGTTTAAGCGGCCTCGTGCTTAGTGAGTATCTAAAGCCAGATTTAAAAATGTCACTGAGCATGCGCAGAAAGCAACTTTTTAATTGTAAATTATCGTTAATTAAACAGTGCGAAATAAGCAATTTCCATCAGGTTAAATCTCATATTTCACAAACATAATCATCATAAAAATAAAAATGGTTGAGAGAGATCTAGAGACTCCTCGGCATTGAAACATGTCACTGAGCATGCGCAGAAACATTGAGTTTCTAAAGCCAGATTGAAACATGCCACTGAGCATGTGCAGAAATCAAATTTTAATAGTAAATTATAGCTCATTAATAAGAATTGCAGTTACAAAAACCAAATTTGACAAATCTACAGATTACAATCTTTCGCTTAAGACCAAATGAAGTAAATTAATGCAGTCGTTTTCTCTCGCGGACTGCCCTAAAAGTCGGCTTAGCAACTTAAATATATAGATTGTTTATAATCTTGCCTGAATATATGACACATATTCCTAATCAATCTGAAGTGAACTTTTGTTACTAACATATGTAAAAAAAAATATTAAAAGTTTTTCTTTGGAAAAATGCAATTTTTTTGTTATTTAAAAATGGGTTTTATTCCAGATTTAAAAAAAATAACTAAAGGATATCTCTTTATAAATTTGACTTCACTTTATTTGAAATTATTTGTATTATATGTATAAAAAATTTCAAGGGAATATATTTGGTAGTTTCAGAGAAAAAGTACATTGATATCTTGAACTTGCTTTCGTACCATTCTAGTCATACTTCCATTTTTCTAACATACGTAAAACAACATTTCATTTTTGCAGTGTGTAGGAAACAGAATCCCGCTACGCAACCCTTGGATATCATACATGGAGAGTGATACATAAAATAAACAACTCATTTTGTTACCTCGCCATATTATTTTCAGTGTAACGAGATTATGTTTAATAATGCAGAGCAATATTACATCAATAGGAGAAAAATGCAGCCACGACAAAGCAAACTGAAGGTAACCATAGCGATAGCGGAAAAAGAATTTACTATATGATTCATATAAATGATGCAGAAAATCATTATAGTTAGGATCAAAGATTCAAATCTTGACTTTTCATCCAATTTCCGATAAAAAAGCTATATTCTGCGTTTCCATATATATCATAATATGCTTGCGTACATGTAGGAAAGTTTACTTGAAAAAACGTACTTTTCCAAAAAACGTTGATTCGTTTTTTAGAGGTGCGTGTTTATATAAAAATAAAACCTCTTTCCATGACAAATGTTGTGTAGATACCTTTTCTTTTTAGGCAACACGTAATGTCAGAGATTTTTTTTTTTTTTTAAAGAAAGGAAATCGAATAATCATTATAGTTACAGTTAATAGATTGCGATGCTTAGGAATTATTTATTATAATGAATGTTTTCAGATATTTGGAGAATTTCAATATTTGAAGCGGATGGCATTTGCGATGCTGTTATTACTGGATAACAACGAAATTCAGATTACGGAATCTCATGTCTCGATAGCCAGATCAATAAATTCACTATCGAAAATTTTTTTATTGCTCCGACAAAAGTAGAAGATGTTGTAAAATTGTTTTTTAGAGCTGTTTCTAACGGTTAAGGGGACTCATTACCCTTAAATCTTTAAAACATTAGATTTTTTGAAAAAATATATGTTAAAGCCTGATCATTTCTGAACAAAATAAAGCAAACCGCGTGAAAATATTCCTCTTAGTTCCGGAGATATTGATATTCTAAATATTTAATTTCTGATCAAGTTTATAGTAAGAAAAATTTTAAACTCGTTTTTCTCAAAATGAAATTTTGCATCATTCCGCAACTGATATCTCAAAAACTATGAAACATAATTCCATGAAATTTTTATCACTGAATAATCATGCTATTTTATTGCGTCTGAACTAGAGTTATTGCAATCACTGCACAGATTGCTATTTTTTCGGGGGTAAATTAATGCAAAAATTTAAGGAAATTTTAAGTATATTTTGAGCAGTTTTAAAAAATTGAAAAATATTTTAAAGTTGAATGTTTTATGTTCAATTGTATTTTGAATTATTTTTTTAAATATAAAAGAGGAATTATACATTTAAGTGTAAAATTAATTTCACAGTTCTGCGCGCAAGCCAGTATACAATAAAAATACTTAAAAAACAAGGTATATCTAAAGCATTTAAAAAAATTATTTCAAATTATTTTGAGAGATGAAAATTTGTTTATTAAATTAAATATATCAGTTTATCATATACATAAAATTTGGAAAAATTGGGAGTAAATTGAAATAATTACAAAGATTCAAAAAGTATGAAAATATGCCTTATTTCCCCGAATAAGTGTCGTGAGTCCCCTTAAGAAAGATTGACGACACTACAGCTATTCGCAAATCTAGGCAAAATAGTGACTTTTGCTGCATGTAATACCTCTGCTGTATTTAACAATTAAATATACATTAACCCCTAAACTGGTTTGCCCGAATTCATCTCATGCAAAAGAATTGGTAAAATTTTAAATCTCTAGGATTGTCTTGCGTTGCCCAAATTTTCATTACTTAACTTTATTACCGCTTCCTGGCAACAAAAACACATGTCACCTGAAATTGTATTTACAAGGTGCGGCCATTAATTTCCAGGACTGATCTAATAAATCCAGAAAATATTACATGAAATACATGCCCATTTAAAATGTTCGGAAGTCACTCCCACCTGCCGTAATGTACTTCTGTGCTCTGCTGTATAAGTTTCGGAAACAAGTTTTTAAGTCCTCTTTCGGAATGCTCTTTAATGTGGACGTCGCCGTTTTCTTGGTGGCTTCGACATCCTCAAATCTCGTTCCCTTCGGCAAATGTTTCAGTTTTGGAAACAAGAAAAAGTCTGCCGGTGCTAAATTCAAAGAGTATGGAGGATGCTGCATCACCAAGACCTCATGCCGGGCCAATTTGCCGAAGGGAACAAGATTTGAGGATGTCGAAGCCATCAAGAAAACAGTGACGTCCACATTATAAAAAGCATTCCGAAAGAGGACTTTAAAAGATGTTTCCGAAAGTTATACAGCCGAGCACGGAAGTGCATTACGGCAGGTGGGAGTTACTCCGAAACATATTAAATGGGTACGTATTTCATGTAATATATTCTGGAGTTATTAGATCAGTCCTGGAAATAAACGGCCGTGCAAAGTATATTTAGATATTATGCTGGCTCGTTTTTTATATGTGATATCAGGTTCTTGTTACTTTTGCTTGTGATATTTTGTGAGTAGAATGTCTGAACCGATAGCTGAAAAAGTCATACATATTATTACTTCCAACTCAGTTTTCTTTTCGATTGGAACTTCCCGTTACATTTGATTGTTCTTTTATGAGTGGACAGCAAGGAAGTCATTTTCTTTGTTAAAAGAATATTTTTTTCAACTAAATATAAATTTTATGTACCATTCATGACAGAATTTTTTTCCTGCATTTCTGTGACGGTTCAAAAAATATAATACAGGAAAATTTTAGCGTCATAGTATTCAAAACTTAATTTACGACAATATGCTAATATTTGTAAAGAAAGTAATATAACTACTTTAATTCATATTACACTTGCATGTAAAGATGAAAAAGAAATTTTTAAAATCTGACTTTTTTTTTTACTCTATTATGAAAAAAAAAAACCCAGCAGTTAAGTGGTTAAATAAAAGATCCTGTCTTAATTATATAATATAAAAATGTATCCAACATTTAATTTATTTTAGTCTGGAATCTTAAGATTTTTTTATCCTATTTAACAAAGAAATGCCCGCTTTTGTTACTTATATAATGTATTTTTCAACAATAAGAAGACATTAAAGCACAGCGATCGTAAATAAAAATTTAACAAAACAAATTTTCCTCTCCGAAATAAGTGATTTATTTTAAAATTGGATATCAGTTTGCATCGTTAATCTTTTTTTCCACTTTAAAACTTGTCAGTAATAAATCTTTTTAGTAAATAGAATTTAAGGGAGCCATAATGAACAATTAAAAATTACTGTCTGTTATTGCAGCGCTTAGTTTAAAAGCATTCGAATAAAGTAACATTCAATTTGCATTGTGTGTTTGGATGGTATCTTTTTTTAAAAAAAAAGATATAGCATTTTCATTTCTATTATTCATTTTAGTTCAATGCTGTTTATAACGACTGATTTACTGAAAAATTCTGAACTATTCAAATTTTAATTATTCCATAATTTATAAAGTATTCTACAAAACTACTAGCTAAATAATTCTATTTAAAAATAATTGAAAAGCAAATGTGCACTCTTGATGTTAAAAACTTATTTTTCTTTATATATATATATATATATATATATATATATATATATATATATATATATATATATATATATATGTATGATAAAGCGCCTACACCGCTCACCCATTATCTAATTAATTAATCTAAAAGCAGTCATCAAAGTAGGCTTGTGGCAAAAACTAATACTTAAATTACAACCAACACTTTACTAATATTAATTAAATTCGAATCAATCTGATAAGCAGCTATTTCCCAACATCATGTCAATCCCCACGACACACGCATCATAGCCCTCCAAAAAATAATCCCTAATGTGCCTTGCTTTGTAATTGCGTAGCGTTGAACGTCGCATGATCGGGATTCATACTCACATGTTTACAGATGGACCCGAAACTTTCTAGGAGCACGCGGTTTTTGACGTCACATCCTCTGCGATTTGCTCAAGGCCTGTCTTAAACCGAGAGGTTGAAAGCGTACTCCGGTGTGAATAAATAGTGAATTTCCCATAGTAAATTCCCGTTTAACGCTAATTTACCTACTTTTAACCTAATTAAATCGAGTTGAACATAATTTACATTCTTCGAATTACATAGATAATGAACAACATTTTCGGCATCTCACGCTTTATGACTCAAAGAAAAGATGACACCGCAATTAAAGCTAAAAAGAAAAGATTTGTGAAGTGTAAATGTTGAGAAGATGGAATTATGAAGTTGTCTGAAAGATGGCAGAATGTAGTGGAATGAACCGGAGAAAAAGATTGAATTTCACCAATAACTTTATTGAACAAAAATGTATCGTATTTTTTACCAGCTGAGGGATCCAACGAATCTTTTTTGTTTCAGCACGTCCACGATTTGCTAAATATCCCCCCCTAAAAAAAGGTTCTTCATTTTATCGTGTCTACACAACTACTCCAAATTAAACTACTAGTTGAGAAGTTACAAAATTTCAGTACGATACTATCTGAACACGTCAGTGGGATAACATTTAATCTCATCAATACGATATAACGTTTAGACAGTTCGTTCGGTTTCTAAGTAAAAATAAACAACAATTTTGACCAGTAACTTTATTAACAACATTTTCACCGTTTTACTCCACTACCATCTTTCAGGCAACCGCATTATTCCATGTTCTCAAAATTAATACTGCACAAATCTGTCTTTTTGTTGTCGTTTCAGTTGTATTTTTTTCCTTTCTTGAAATAATAAGGCGCGAGATGCTGAAAATATGGCTCATTTTCTCCCATCTCCAAAACGGGTATTTACCATCGTATTAAAATGGCTACTCAAAAATTCCCCAGTTTTCATAAGTTTTTGTTTCAAATGTACTCTGATATGACGCACTGTCGCAACACGCTTCAACAAAATTGTTTCGGATGACGCTAAAGACGATTAAGCGCTCATTGCAGAAGTGAAATGCTGTTTCAGGGCGTAATGTTTCTGGGTAGCGAATGGACCTGTTTCGGATATCCCATATTTGTACCTTAAGCATGCCTTCGTAGCCTTCTAGTAATACTTCCATTTTTGCAATAACCATCACACCATTAACCATAACCATTTTGCCCCAACCATCACACAACGGCCGTCCGGCGACTCCGGCTGTCCTCAGTCGAGCCTACAAAAAGAAGACGGCAGAAAAGAAAGAAGAGGAAAGGAGAGTCTGTAAAAAGTAATGTTGTTTGTCCATGGCTTCATATGGTCGGCAGCCGTGGTCGTTCTAATTGGTCCCTCGTGATTTCCGACTTTAACGTAACGATCCTTAGAACCTGTTCCCATAGGAGTCCGTTGCGTAGCGTTAAGGGAAAGATGACGTTGAGACGAAAATAAACGAATCATAGGCGTTAAAATTTCATTGCTAATCATTTGGAGGCCTATGATTGGTTTATTTTCGTCTCAACGTCATATTGTCTTTAACGCAACGCAACGGACTCCTATGTGAACAGGCCCTTAGTCTTAACTGCAGTTATTCGGTGTGGACCATAAAATCTGTCTCAGTTTGAGTCCTGCACCGTATTGCGTTCTCTGAATGGCAACCAAGTCGTCAACTTTATATACATTTGACTTTTTCTTTCTGCTGTTGAATTGCCTCCTGTTCTCCTCCTGCAGTCTACTAATATTATTTCGGGCCTCTTCCCGCATATCATCTCTGCTTTTTCCTGCCACTCTGCAAATATTCGTCATTTAATACTCCCTTGATCTTCAGATCAACCTTGTCTTTCATCTTCGTCCCGGTCAAGAGCTCGAATGGTGTATATCTTGTGCTCCGCGACGTAGTACTGCTGATGACGCGTTGAACATCTGACACAAACTTGAACCACTTGGATCATCGCTGGCTAATTCTTACAGAACTGGGATCAGAATACTGTGTATCCATTCCACCTGACCGTTACCTCTGGGTATGCTGGTTGTGATTTTCACGTGCTCGATACTTTCTTTGGTGCAATAATCTTTGAAATCCTTAGCAGTAAAAGCCGAACCCCTGTCCGTGATTATTCTTATCGGATTTCCGAAAATATTCCGTTGGATGTCCAATTTATGTACAACTTATTTTGTCGTTGTTGTTTTCACAGGGTAAATTGGCCGGTGTAAGTCAGTTTTCACTGGATTTCACAGGGTATCACACACTAGAGAATGCATGCTGTTATAGGTATATAATAAAAATTGAATTAGAAGGGCGTGAAAGCGTGTTTAAGATACGAATATAGGATACTCAAAATAGGCCAATTTGCTACACATAAACATTAGACCTTGAAACATCATTTCACTTTTACAGTGTACCAGAGCTATCTTACTGAAAAACAGAACAAACTTTTCGGCCTCAGATCTCTTCCTTACTTCCTCAGATCCCTTCATTTATCAATAACGCCTTAAAAAGAAATTTTGTCGAACAAGCTTTGTGTACGCTAGAAAGAATGCATCATGTAATCATACGCATAAAATAAAGACTGTTACTAAACCTCTCTCTTTAGGGACGTCGGGTATCGTATTCTTAAAAAGAAAATTCAGCTTCTGGTCTCAAAATCATAAAATTTAAAAACTGGAAATCACATTTTTATGACAGTGGAAAGACAAAGAGCTTTTATCTGGGTTAATATAAAAATAATACCCGAGAGTATTACGTCTAAAGTGAAATGCAGTCCTGAATATCCTTAATGTGCATATTTTTCAATAATAAAAAAATCCGCTTTTTAAAATTTCTTGAACATTTTGACACACTTCTTCATGCAAAGCAAATTTTCAGAGTGTTGAGTTTGAATCTCCTGAACAGCACATAAATTTCTATATAAAGAAAACCCTGGAAAAGACTTAAAGCATAATAAAGCAGACTGATTAATATATTGCAGTTTTCCTTCTAGAAAATTCTCTACGGAAAGAAATACTTCTTCCAAAAAAGCCAACCCAGAGGAGTTAAAGAGACTATTTTAACCGAAAATAGACAGGATATTTCCTTCCATGCGGCAGATTTTTGTTTCTTAGGAGTTTCTTTGAAAATAACTACCTTTAGCCCTCACCTATAATGTCTTAGATCATAAAAACAAATATAAATAAATGTTAAAAGTCACCCTACCACCCAGATTTATATAATACTGTGTGGAAGGATAAAGGATATAGAACTGCGAGTCGGACATTTAGAAGAGAAAGGAAAATAAAACGAAAGCCTTAAGCGCAAGCCATAATATTTGCAATTTAAACAAAATATTTTTTTTCAAGGTGTAAGTTTTAAGGAAGTATTTTATGTATTTTCTTGTATTGACCTCTCTTACGATTTTATATATTTGTTTATTTTGTCAGTAATATTTAAGGTATGGTGCAAAAGAATAAACATGTATTTCTCATCTAATGACAGTTAAATAGAAATATAAAATATTACATCTCAAATCCCTTTGAGGATTTAGTTAGACACGAATTTAAGTTAAAATAAATGAGAATTTTGAACATTTTAAGCGATCGATCAAAGTTGAGAAAATAATTACAAGATAAAAAGAACTTTTTATAGTACCATGTTTTTAAATTTTCTGTTGAATCATATAAACTTGACAATTCTATGTATTAATAAATACTTATTTAAAATTTTTTTGATGAAATATCCCATCAACTTGAAAGAAAATGAAGTTAATTGGAAGTTAACTCGCGTTTAACTTTTCGTTCCCGTCACGGCCGATAGATGACTGCACCAGTCTACAAACCAAAATTATCTGAAAATGAATTCAATGCTGCTTAAAGATGGCTAAAAGTATTAAAATCATGCATTGTCATCGTGTTCTGAGCTATTCTAAAAGTTTCAAATGTCTAGCTAGTCGGGAAGTTAGTTAAAAATCGATTGCAAGATTTGAACTGGACAAACACACACACAAACAAGAAAGCGAGTTAATAAAAACATGGTAAAATAATTTAACTTTCCTTCATTTAAATGAATATTATAAAAGTTTTATCTCAAGAAGACTAAAAACCTTGTAAATTGTATCATTCAATAAGAGAATTTTATTGAGCATTTAAAACTGTGAATGTAAGCAAATATGCTTGTTTAAGAAACGTTTTACAGTATTCGATGAAGTTGCTAATACATTACATTGAGACTTTTTCCAACGACCACATAAAATGCATGTTTTGTGGAAAGGAAAAAAATTGAGTCAGTTTGTTAGTACAGTTCTAATGTGTTAAGCATACCCTTGTCGTCTTAATTACAGGTCACTCACTAAATGTACATCAACGATTCTTATTCTGTGGTATACGGCCCTTTACGGCACGTGGTGGACTGAGCCCTGGCGGGTGCATTGAAGCAGAACAGTCTATCACAGATGCTGCTCTTTTCTTCGGCGTTCATCATTCCGTCATTTCACGATTATGGAAACAATTCCAAACCAGCCAAACAGTTGTTCGAAGACCTGTAGTCGGTCGTCCAAGGGTTACGACCCCCTCGGAAGATCGATATTTTGCTGTTGTAGCCAAGGGGAATCGAAGATCGACCTCCACACGTGTGATATCTGTGGTTGCAGCGGCCATTGGTAAGACGATATCTGCCAATACTGTTCGTCCAGGGCTACACATGAATGGTCTGTACGCCCGGGTACCACGAGTTTGTGTTCCTTTATCCGTCCAATCCAGAGGGGCACGATTAAAGTGGTGCCGCCAGCATGTAAATTGGACTGTTTCTGATTGGGGCAACGTTATTTTCACAGAAGATTCCAGATTTGCCCTACAACCCGATGATAAACGTGTAAGGGTCTGGAGGGAACAAGACACACGCAATCGGCCCGAGAACATCACCGAACATCACGCGTTCCGCGATGGAAGTATCATGGTCTGGGCAGGGATTTCATTGGGATATTGCACCGACCTGCACATCTACAGGCGAGGTTCTGTGACGACTGTACGGTATCGAGATGAAATCATAGACCCCACTGTGACACTGTAAGCTGCAGCAGTTGGTCCTTCTTTCGTTTTAATGGACGATAATACCCGCGCCCATAGAGCTGCCATTGTTGACGACTTTCTGGAGAGTGACGGGATTGAGCGTATGGAGTGGCCGGCTTACTCGTCGGACCTTAATCCAGTTGAAAATCTTTGGGATGCCCTCGGCCGTGGTGTATGTAGACGTTTCCCACCTCCAGCCACTCTCAAAGATTTAGAAACTGCCCTACAGGAGGAATGACAACTACTGGACTATGCGGTGGTTGATACCCTCGTAACAAGCATGATTACACACTGTACACTTTGTATGAAGTCGAGGGGTGCTCACATACACTATTAATGTCGGTTTTTGTTGTTTGTTTTGCATTTACACTTCATTTTGGTAATGACTCAAATATCACGTCATCTTATAATTTATGAAAATTCAATATTTTTTTTATCTCTGTATGCAATTAATTCTTTGTTTTGTTTCATGAATAAACATAGTGCTACTTACTTGCAGCATTTCATGTCAATCACAGCATTACTTGTCCATTTTTTGGCATTTTACCACTCCATGCTTAACTTTTGGAAGTGAGTGTATATATATATATATATATATATATATATATATATATATATATATATATATATATATATATATATATATATATAGAGAGAGAGAGAGAGAGAGAGAGAGAGCAGTTAGATATGTTTAACTTTATTCATATTGTTTTACTATAGCTACAGTTTTATCAGTCTGTATGAGGGGTACGCAATTTATATACACATTTCCAAAGGATACTCGAGGTATAAAAGGTTGAGAACCACTGCTTTACTTCATAAATAAACAACAACTATAACTTGTTTTCACGTGGCATAATCTAACTTTATTTAAATAGACGCAATACACGTTGATCTTTATAATGAGTCTTCACATATCAAACGACAACATAAAAAAAAAAACATTGAAATTCTGTTTTCTCAAGTACTCGTATTAATGTGGTGCACTGAACATATAGTGACATTCAATGAAACTCAAAAACATATTACTGTATTACTTATTTGATCTTACTCCGTAATAAACCCAGGATTGCTTGAATTATTCCTGGAATTTGTGAGAGGATTAGTGAGATATCTAATCTAAGATCTAAAATAACTGGAGTTCGGAATAATTTTGGTCCGTTCAGCTCCGGATATCCGGCGTTTGTAATTCCAGTGGCTCCGAAATTTTGTGTCCTGAGATTAAACGCAGTTGTTTTAGTATAACAAAAATAATTTTGTTAAATTTAGAAGACTAACTTACATAACTTATAATATCGTTTCCATGCATTATAGGCTATATGCTATGCTTTCTAAATTTGACCGTTTTCACGACACACAATACCGAATAGTGTATTGTGTTTCGTGAATTTCATCCCAATTTACGAATGCTTTTAGGACAACACGAATAAACAAACTGTTGTAAATGCTTTATTTGCGTGTCTATAGTTTTGAAGCGAATTTATGGATATTTGTTATAAATGGGAACTACAAATATTGGATTAAAACAACCACTTTAAATAAAATCACGTTTTAGTGTATTTTATATGTATGCATGTGTGTTTGTGTGAGTGTTTATATATGTATGAACATGTAGTTATTTTAAAATATTAATTTTAGAACAGAAATCTCAGACCTATCTAGTGAAACGGTTCAAAAACTTTTAATTATTGCGCAAAGCTGAAGCCAAATGAAAGAAAATGTAATTAACGAACGATATAATTATTTCACTAATATAATTATTTAATGTAAAACTTGTGCTTATTCGATTAAAGCGAGTGTCTTAATTCAGATATAAATTTGTATTCAAAATTCCTATTTTTTTTGTTATTAGTATTGGGAATTCTATTGAATAGGAATTGAGGAATATATTATACTGGTTGAGAAAAGCTGGTATCGTAGATAATATGCTTCGCTTTCAAGGTTATAAGGGTGTAAGGATTGTTTTTAAGGACGTGCTTTTAAGTATTAGTTAATACTAGCCACTTTCATTCGATACATAGATTCAAAATTACCCATTATGGAGGAAATTATTTACATGGTTACTGATCAAAAGAATATAAAGGATTCCAAGCTGTAATTGTTTTATTCAAGAACTCTTTCAACACCTCTAAGGGAAGCTAAACACACTGCTTGCAAATTGCTAAGAAACAACTGGTTTTTTCAAACTGGCGTTCCCGACAGCAGACCAATCACAGTAAAATGAAATACAGAGGGCGTAACAGGGCAGGACCTGTTATCTGTATAAAATGCAGTGCACGAAAACTCTTTATTCCTTCGAAAGTTCATGCAGTTAGGTGTCTGACGAAAATAGCGCCGTAGGTGGTTGTAAGTTATTTCTGGGAAAATCAGTGTGGTGTGGCAATAATTAAGTGCAAAATGTCTGCAAGACATCATTTGAGTGTGTACGATCTTGGACGAGCAGTTGGACGGCTCGAAGCGGGACAAAGTGTCACTACTGTGGCCAGTGAGTGGCAAAAAGTGTCATATCGCGATTAAAAAAGGTCGCTGAAGGCGGAAATGCTATTCGAAAGCATGCCAGTGGTCTTGGAAGGAACACCACACCACAAGAGCATCGATATGTATCTCTAGTGGTGAAAAGGAACTGACATCTCACTCCTAGTCAGATAGCTTCAGACCTTGCAACAGCTACCCGTGCAAATCTGTCAGCCAGAACCATTTCTAGGCGATTAAATCAGGTTGGTTTGTATGCACGGAAGCCTGTTCAATGCATCCCACTTCAACCACGCCATCGTCGAGAAAGATTGCGTTAGTGTAAGGAACATATTGGTTGGGATCAGCAAGAGTGGTCCAGAGTGATGTTCTCTGACAAATCTCGCTTCACTGTCACAAGTGATTCTGGCCAACAGTTAGTGTGGAGAGAGAGGGGGAACACGTTATGCACCACAGAATGTTCAGGAACGTCATCGGTATGGCCAAGGCGTGATGGTGTGGGCAAGCATTATGCATAATGGCAAAGCACCGCTTCACATCTTTGAACGAGGTACCGTTACATCGCAGCGGTATTGCAGAGAGATTGTTCCGGATCATGTTCATCTTTTTAGGGGTGTGGTAGGTCCAGATTTTGTGTTTATGGACGACAATGCACGCCCACACAAGACCGTGGAAGTATCGGACACACTAGAAAGTGAAAATATTCAACGTATGACAGGGCCTGTTTACTCTCCTGGCCTAAATCCTATAGAGCAGTGGTCCCCAAACCCCTGGCCGCTGATCTGTACCAGTCCGTGCATCAAATAGTACCGGGCTCCAAAGGAACATTAAATTATTTCCATTTTATTTACTGTGGTGTATTTCTCTCGGGTTAGGGCGACTTTGTCGGGTTTGTGCTGATTTATAACTTTGTAGTAAAAGAAATCATGTAACTATTTTAGATTAGTTTATTGTTCATTAAACATTTCAAGATTATGAATTAAAATTGCAGTCATAGCCCACCTCAGCGGGCCGCTGTAAAATTATCAAACGTTGACCGGTCCGCGGTGATTAAAAGGTTGGGGAGCACAGCTATAGAGCATGCCCGGGATGCTCTTGGCTCAAAGAACGGTGAAGGCACGTTAATGGCAGTAATCTACCAGAGAAGTCAAGCCAAAAAAAAGGTCATTACTCACGCCGACGAAATTGCTAACAAGGTGTTATCACAATTTTGCAGACAACATGATTTGCTGTCAAGTGGCTTCAATGGAACTAAAGAAAATCTTTTAACCTAAGTTTAACAACCATAAGAAACCGCACCTATGAAGGAGGCGTCGATGTTCGAAATGATATGAAAATTTTCTCATTACTAAAAAGCTCGCTTCGCTGTTCAGTATGACCATCCATTTAATAAGTTAATGTTGATAAGAGTGAAATGTCAAAGTTCAATAAGCACTGTACTCCCTGAGTAAGAAAGCCTTTGTTATTCCGAAAATAAAATAAAATTTGCTCGATTTCGAGCAACGGGGCCACTAGCTTTATATTATAACTAGCTGAATACCCATGCTTCGCTACGGAGTATATTCAAATTAAATACAACGGTCAATATATGCAGTTAATGCCAAAAAAAAAACCCAAAAATATATTTATAATAAATACAACGGTCAATATATATATATATATATATATATATATATATATATATATATATATATATATACAGTAACCACCGCTTATAGTGATCAGTGGTTATAAGAATCAACCGTTTATAAGAATCAATATCGCAAAAACATAAACAAATTTATTATTTCCATGTTAAAATTTCCGCTTTAAAGAATCAATCCACCGGTTATAAGAATCAGTTTGCAATCTTCGCCTTCCTTTCATTTTTCCAAAAAATGCCACTTGAACTCTCAAAAGGTACGAAATTCTTTCTTAAGTTTTTGAAAAGAAAGATTGATAAAACTTTGGGATGGAAAACAGTAGTAAAATACATTCCTTTAGACATAACATAAGAGTTTCTCCTTATACGTTTTTGCTAAACACTGTCTTATTAGCTTTACCCAGGGATATCTAACCCGCCCGGGTCCGATTTCGCTTTT
>OU015497.1:12938684-12941184 GCA_907164885.2 Dolomedes plantarius | reverse complement strand
AGTCAAGGCACAATATTTCTTATCAAACTGTATGTGGCCAAAGCTCTGATGTAAACGAAGACGTATGCACTAATTTCCGTAGGAAACTGCCAGGGCTTTTTTCTACTTACCTGCCGAAAGATATTTTTAATGCGGCCCTAATGGACAAAGCCATAATGGACTCTATTAAAACTCTGAAAGCATTTATTCAGATGGAATCTTCCTCTGAAAATGAGTTGAAATGTTTACTTCAAATCGAGAATTTGGCTGAACAATGTAGGCATCATAAACAAAACCAAACATCCACTTTACAGTTTTTCCCCAAAGTGCAATTCGTATTTTTAATTAAAGTTTACTTTCTACTGCATATCTTCTGCTTCATCTTATGATTAAGGCAAGTTTGTATTTCTTTTTAATATGTTAATTTTAGGTAACATAGTATAACATATTTTCTGGGGTTATACATACTAGGAGATTTTCTTCTTCAGTATTACACTTTTAAAGTAATATATTTTCTCTTCATCGGATAATTCGAGCTTTTTTCCGATAACCTTTGAGTTCGAATTAACGAGCGTCCACTGTGTGTATATATATTCTTTCAGTTTTTTGTCATTTGATTCATCCATATTAATTATAAATGTTTTTTTGAATATGACACCATGGCGAAACCACATGTGTTTGATTATGTTTGACTAGCTGAAAACCCGCGCTTCGCTACGGAGTACATTCAAATTAAATACCACGGTCAACGTATGCAATTTATGCCAAAAAATAAATATATATATTTATAATAAATGCGATGATCAATGTATACAATTGATGTAAAATATATATCTATCTATATATATATATTTATAAAAAAAATCGTAAGGGATATGCATTTTTTTTTTTATAATATCCAATCGTCTGCTGCATTAGAAAGAGAAAAAAATATTTTTTTTGTCTATTTAGTTGTTACGCATGTGACGATAAATTTATTGAAAGTACCAGAAAAAGAAATCACGTGATCAGCATTTAATGAATTAAATTCTAAAAATTAATCTTTAAAAATTCACGAAAAATCAGGAAATGGAGGTAAAAATTCGAAAAAAATTTCATTTTGAAGGATTTTTTATGATCTTTCTCGTGATATAAATTTTATAACCCTCAATGTATTATTTTAAATGCAAACGTAAAAAAAGTTTAAAAAACAGCTTAAAAATTTAATTTAAAAAATCTAAGAATTTTTGAAAAATCTTTCTTAATGCACCCCTACACTATTAGAAGAATCGCCATGCAAAATTTCAGCCCTTTAGGTCCAGCGGTTTGGTCTGTGCGTTGTATGTCAGTCAGTCAGTCAGTCAGTGAATGAATGAGTCAGTTACGGAACTGTTTTATATATATAGATAGATATAGATTAAACGTTTGTCACTTGGAGAAACGTTTAATTGACAAAACGTTTACAATATAGACGTTTACAATATAAACGTTTACAATTGACAAATGTTTATAGATACACATTGGTATCTCAAAATTAGAGTAAGAGATGAAATAAAAATACAAAAATAAAAAAAGGATTTTAAGTAAAGAATGTTTTTTTAATTATTTAAAGCACCTAAAATTATATTCAAATTAATATTACGTTACTTAATAATTGTGTGCACGTCCGCCATCTTGGATTTTTTTTGCGCCAACTTGGCGATTTTACCGTGTTTTGAGGAGTGGAAAAATTCTCGCCAATGTGTTTTAAGCGGTGTTTTCAAAACGCTGGACTTTGAATTTTTTTAGCTATTTTAATAAAAACCACCTGTTTAAATTATGAAACTTAGAAAAATTTTTGAAAATCATTTAAACGTTGGACTTAGATTTATTGTTGGATTTTTGATAAAAACCACTTTTTTCTGAAAAAATCGTTCTCAAATATTGGAAATTTTGGGTTTTTCTTTTAGCTTTTTTAATAAAAACGACCTTTTTAAATTGTGAAACTTAGAAATATTTTTGAAAAATCATTTAATCGTTGGACTGAGATTTTTTTTGTCATTTTTAATTAAAAACTACCTTTTCAAATTATGATCCATATGAAAATTTGGTCAAATGAATTTTACTTACAGATAAAATTTCAATGCCATCTATTCAGTTTGCCCTAACTCTTTGACTAATAGCAATGAATCACCAAAATATTATGCCAATATATTGTTAATTAGAAAAAAATACAGCATTTTCGTACCACCTAAATAACTTGCAATTTAAAAATTATCTAAAATTCAGCTTTGAAAAATGTAAAATAATTATGAACCCATAAATTTATGGTGAGTAACCAGATTCTGTCTTTTTTTTTTTTTTTTTTTTTGTTAGGGCATTGTGGTAATGAAATTTTACTTCAGATTTGACCTTAACCAAATATTTGGTGCATACAATAAAATCGGGACAAGGGTTATTTGACCATTTATCCTGTGTTGGAAATAAGAAAAAAAAACCCTTTTCCTAAACCAATAACTTAACCTTAACTAACTTTTTAACTAAGGTTCCTGGGGAGAGAGAA
>OU015497.1:12864672-12938584 GCA_907164885.2 Dolomedes plantarius | reverse complement strand
AATCTCTGCGCATTTTGTTATTTTTTCAGGGGTAAATTAATGCAAAAATTTATAGAAATTTTAAGTATATTTTGAGCAGTTTTAAAAAATTGAAAAAATATTTTAATGTTGAATGTTTTATGTTCAATTGTATTTTGAATTATTTATTTTAAATATAAAACTGGAATTATACATTTAAGTGTAAAATTAATTTCATAGTTCTGCGCGCAAGCCAGTATACAATACAAATACTTAAAAAAACAAGGTATATATAAAGCATTTAAAAAAAATTATTCAAAATTATTTTGAGAGTTGAAAATTTGTTTATTAAAACAAATATCAATTTATCATATACATAAAATTCTGAAAAATTGGGAATAAATTGAAATAGTTACAAAGAGTCAAAAAGTAGGAAAATATACCTTATTTCCTCGACTTAAGGGTCGGGAGTCCCCTTAAAAGTAACAAACACACCAAAAAGATTAAAACAATCCCTATCATTTACCCTAAAGATTTTTTATTTCTTATTTTACACACCAGATGGCAGCACCAGACTATTTAAAATGTAATTGGGGATGGGTTTTTGTAAACTAGATGTGGCAGATCAAGAAGTAGATGGAATCCTCCGGAAAAAAAGCAGGCAATTTTATTAGCATTTTCTTGAAATTTGTGAGACCGTTAAGGTTAAAGCCGATTCCGAAGGGTTACAAACGCCCATGCTAAGAGTAGGATTCGAACCCGCATGCCGATCTGGCATCACCGAATACCAGCTCCCTAGCGATTCGGCCATCTTCCGGTCGAATGGTTTATTCCTCGGGTTTATATTTAAGGCCTCCAGATTTATGCGTTCGTGTACTGCATGTATTGTACATAAGAAAATAATTTTCTGTAAATGCTTTCAGTACATCCCTTTTATCTCTTGTATTTAGTTTTGCCATTTTAGAGAATAATGCAGTTGTTCGAGTAAGAAACGCGAAACAACGAAGCCTGTGTTAAAAATGAGAATAAGCGACGTTCAACAAAAGATCTCCCTAAAAGGCTTGCAAAAATTTTATCATCATGACATCCTAATTTTCTGTCACAGATTATAAATTTCTGAGAGACTCGGGAAATTTATCATAAATAATTCATCTGCAGCTCATAAAGCCGAACCATTTCCGCCTTACATACTTTTGTGTATTATCGATCCGTGGTAGCTTTACGTTAAGTTTGGAATAAAAATAGCTTGCTGAGAATTAACATCATGACATTTAATTTTAATGCAATGCACTGCCTTTGCTCCTGCTACGGCACAGAGGAAACTAAATACCAAATTCAGAACGGTTCGCTTTTATTTTTCGACGTCGTGCATTAGCTCTGTATTTGTTATGGAAAATAGCGCCACGTTGCTAGCTTCGGGAAAATACTCTCTACGCTTTTCAGTTGCTCTCTTTGTGAATGGAGAGTCATTTTTAAAAACATGGGAAAATTTGCTTGAAAATGCTAAGCCACGCTTGGAATGGAAAGGGGAAAAAATTATCGTTTTAAGAATTTATCGGCAGCTTAAAACATTTTGTATTTCTATTGATATATTCTCAAATATAACACGAGGCTAAAAAGGGTTGAATAGACATCGGCAATATTTTCTTTACTTCAATTTATAACTTATAAAGAAGGAAATGACGAATATTTTTAAAAAACTGTGAGACGGCGAGAAAAATTTATTTCGATCACTGAAGATTGTCAGTAGCACGGCATTTTATTTGAATTCAACCATTTGCAAGGATTGAATTTTTTTAACAGAGAAAAAGAGATTGAAAGGTTTTCATAAATATTATATTAAAAAATATTTATAGAACCCTTAAATATTTTTTAATATAATATTTATTAAAAAATATTTAAGGTTTAAAAAAATACTTTAAAAAATCATGGAATAGCGTATAAGAATTTCTGATCGGCTGTGTGATATACAGGATTCACACCTGTATCCGTTACACCCCCCCCCCTTAACTTCTAAACGGTGACAGCTTAGGCCATAAAGTTGGTGTCTAGGTATAGTAAAATGGCTATAAACTACTCGATGAGATAACTTATAACGCCATCTATAGGCAAATTTTGGAATGAGCGTTTTTATCTCAAAAACTGTACGAGATACGGGAAAAAAATCCATTACAAAGTTGTTCAGCATCATCGATTTAGTAAGAAAAGACACCTTGCGCACATTAATACTTAAAACAGAATGTCGAAAATGAACATTTGTTTGGTCACGATTTCGAAAATTGTCATGTCATGAAGAGTGGAAGAAAGAAACTGAGACATTTCCCTACCTTCAGGTTCCTTTATTTATGTTGGCGAAAATGCTCTCCATTAGCCATTATACACTTCTGCACTCTGGACTGGATTTCTAGCAGCACATTGTGCAACATCCACTCTCAATGACATGACAATTTTGGAAATCGTGACCAAACAAATATTCATTTTCTACATTCTGTTTTGAGTGTTAAATGTGCGCAAGGTGTCTTTTCTTACTAAATCGAGCACTCTGAACAACTTTTGTAATTGAACCTTTTTTCCCATATCTCGTACCGTTTTTTGAGATAAAAACGCTCATTCCAAAATTTCCCTACATATGGCGTTGTAAGTTATCTCGTCTGCTAGCGCATAGAGGGTTAGCGCATAGACGGTTAGCGCATAGAGGGTTAATGTGGGCAAGGTGTCTTTTCTTACTAAATCGATCATTCTGAACAACTTTTGTAATTGAACCTTTTTCCCATATCTCGTACCGTTTTTTGAGATAAAAACGCTCATTCCAAAATTTCCCTACATATGGCGTTGTAAGTTATCTCGTCTGGTAGCGCATAGAGGGTTAGCGCATAGACGGTTAGCGCATAGAGGGTCTGGTAGCGCATTGAGGGTTAATGTGGGCAAGGTGTCTTTTCTTACTGAATCGATCACTCTGAACAACTTTTGTAATTGAACCTTTTTTCCCATATCTCGTACCGTTTTTTGAGATAAAAACGCTCATTCCAAAATTTCCCTACATATGGCGTTGTAAGTTATCTCGTCTGCTAGCGCATAGAGGGTTAGCGCATAGACGGTTAGCGCATAGAGGGTTAATGTGGGCAAGGTGTCTTTTCTTACTAAATCGATCATTCTGACCAACTTTTGTAATTGAACCTTTTTCCCATATCTCGTACCGTTTTTTGAGATAAAAACGCTCATTCCAAAATTTCCCTACGTATGGCGTTGTAAGTTATCTCGTCTGGTAGCGCATAGAGGGTTAGCGCATAGACGGTTAGCGCATAGAGGGTCTGGTAGCGCATTGAGGGTTAATGTGGGCAAGGTGTCTTTTCTTACTGAATCGATCACTCTGAACAACTTTTGTAATTGAACCTTTTTCCCATATCTCGTACCGTTTTTCGAGATAAAAACGCTCATTCCAAAATTTCCCTACATATGGCGTTGTAAGTTATCTCGTCTGGTAGCGCATAGACTTTTTACTCTACCTAGACACCGACTTTAAGGCCTACTCTGTCACCGTTTAGAAATTAAAGGGGGTGTAAGGGATATAGGTGGGAACCCTGAATGGTAATTCCTTTTATTCCCTGAGACACAGGCAAATTTTAACTATGTCGAAACCCCTCCCCCCCATGCCTCATAACTATCCCAGTCTATTTTCTTGCATTTAAACTGAACTATAGATGGGGTTGAAAGCTGAATACTCTATTTTTGGCGTGTTGCGACTTGTCGGTGCATCGTAAGGGGGACAGTAAGTGGGGGTTGCAGGACAGAACATTGTATATTTGCAATTACGTGTAATGTATCGTTTTCGACAAATTTGCCTTTACATTGCAATTACATTTATATAAATAAATATTTGTCTATCTGTGAATATCTAGAACTATTTATCATAGAAACTAACGTCACATGTATTGTGCGGTTCTCACTCCCCACGTGTCAGCTGGATGTTTTTAGAGAATGCCATTTACCAGTTCCCACCGTTTCTTAAAACACGTGCAGAGTTTTAGCCTGAAAGTTAATCCCTGGCATGGCGGTTTCCCTAACAAGTTGTGTGGGTAACTGTTTCTAAAAAACAGAAAATGTTTCCCATCGCCCTCGTAAAGCTGTCTTTCCTAGCGATAGCTATGCGACTTTGTCACGGGAAGGTAATAAAGTTTCGGAGTTAAGAAGAGCTGTCAGCCGATTATCCGCCGGCCCTCCCGGGTGTGAGAAAAACGATTTCTTAGAAGACGGACCCCGGAGTTTCAAGCCGAGGGGGAGAGACTTGGTATTTTTGAAGGAGATCGGCCTGTAACATCCAGCCGAACACACGTGTTTTTAGGAGCTCCTGTTTTTGAGCCGAACTGGGTCCTGGAGCCTGTATTGTGAATCTGCAGTTAAATTAACTAATTACGTGTACCCTTGAATCTTAACTTTTTTTAAAAAAAGTAAATTTCATTGTTGAGTTTGTTTAAAAATTGGCTTTTGCATTTTAATCAGGACTCTGTCTTTCTAAGTTATGAATTCAATAGTGGTAATTTTAGCAAAGCCTCAGAGAGTTGCCTTACCTACCTATCGTTACGCCGCAATACATACATGTAATATACCGGCCCGGTCCCGTCAGAGATGATGATGATGATGAGATTACGAGAGCCGGCATACCACAACAGTAAATAAAATAGTAGCCGCGTGTCCAAATAATAAGTCGCTGTTCTTCTGAAAGATACTAATATTGTTCACATTACGCTCGAAGGATTACAGCGCCTTTTTACATGCAACATAAATCCGCAAAGTGTACGGGTAGCTGACCACAGGCCCTTATATAAACTTTTGAGGTGGCTCGCCATGTGATCATGAAGAAGAGTAACGATTGGCTATCCATGACTCTGGTGTCAGAGGTCACGTGATACCTTATGTAAGATGCGCGAGAAATTGGGATTTTCGAGGGGACGCTACGGCCGTCTTTGTTCTTTAAATCGGAAAAGAAATTAATCCCCGCCAAAGGAAGAATTTAGAATCTTGAAAGGGATTTAGTGTTTTTTTATGCTATATACATACATATATGGGCTTGGAGTAGCCTAGTGGTATCAAGTCGGCTATCGTCATTGAGGGTGCTCGGATCGAATCTCGACAAGCACCATTCATTACCCTCGTGTCTAGGCCGGATATGGCCACCTTAAACAAGTAGACCGTTAAATTAGGAGGTTAGTGAGTGGGGAAGGTACCATTCTCCTAGATGTTGCCTCTGGGGGTGCTAGGTCAAAATGGTGTTGGCACCTAGCCAATTGAGTACACACTGTAAAAACAAATTCTGGTTCAAGTCAAAAAAGCTAACAATTTCAAGGAGTCATGTTTCTGGGTAACGGGTTTTTTGCTTTGCTTATCATACTTTTTAACCTTATAACATGGTGTCTTACCCTTCGTGTTATACTCCCATTTTGGATATATGTCCAAAATAGCATTTTATTTCAACAGTGCAGGCTTAAAGTGATTTTGATAAATTATCGAAACAAAAAAAACTTTAACACGCATGATCTATGTACCTCCTCTTTTCAAGTAAAAATCATTCCTGCTCCGCATATTTGTGCGATGTGACAATTTTTTTAAAACATTTTTCCTGCTTGTTACAAAAAAATATTTTTTTTTCCTGAATATAATAAAATATTTTTTTAAATTTTCTTTTGTATAATATAAAAAAATACGAAAATATAATGTTATAAAGTCAATTTATAAATCCTGTATACCTTTTAAATAAATCTGATGTATTTCATTTATGACTAAAATTACTATAAATCTTTTGATAGTTTTATGTGTTGTAGCATTGCCGAAATAATTATGTTTTACGATATGTGTTTTTAATATTTATTGTACGAAAATTTAATTTTGAATTCTTGCCTTTTTTTTGGCAAACTAAATTACTTATGCAAGCACTTTAAGTTTCCACTATTTTAAATAGAGATCTCAGATCTTCCTTAGATAATTAGTCTCAGTTCATTGACAATGTTTCCTATTCATCCTTCATATTACTAGTAAGCTTTAAAAAATTCTCAATGAAGCACATTCTAGAACTTGTATCATCAGGTTATTTATTATGTAAGAGTTCCACCAAAGGAATTCCAAGCTGAAGACACGATTAATTAAATACGAGGAAGTGATAAGTACAGAAGCTTAAAAACAATGTCTTTGAATACTTGGATTTACCCATCAAAGGTTATAGTTAAAAGGCTTTCATTTTACGAATTGCAGCTAAAATTGATTTTATAGAAATCTGTGATGTTTGAATAATATAATTATCTTATAAATGAATTAGATATCGTACGGAATCTGGAAGAAAAGGTTTACAACTCAGCGACGAATTAAAGGCGAGATTAGACAATTTTTACGAACATTCTAAGAGTAGCGGCACTACTGATTTAAAGAGGAATTATAGTTTTATTAATCCCTTTATAAAATATCCTGTTATTGTACGCAGTAGTATTCATATTTTTATTTTGCTGTTAAATGAAAATACGAAAGATCTAACAGATATAATAACTCTGCAGTAAGCACAATGCTTATAGATTTAAAAAGAGAAGCTGTCTTAAGATTAGCAAGACGGTATTTTACATTCTAGATGTCAACAGTAAATGTGATGTATCATTTAATAAACAAAGAAATTTAAATCTGTCTGCAGCTTTGATTACGACGTAAATTATAGATTCAAAGTTTTATAATGAAAGTAAATATATCAATCTATACACAACCAAATAGAAATTCAAAGTGTGTAACACAAATTACAGTAAAAAATGACAAATTCTAAAGTTTAAAAAGCTAAATTTTTTAAAAATTTTATACGAAACTAAACAAGGACTCCTGTGTTGTTCAGTATGTGCATTAGGGAAAGATTTATGTGTATCCTGTAAAATTTTTTAAAAACTATTAACAGTGGACATAAGCGATTGCTGAAGATACTGATGTGTTTACACAATGTTGAGCATCAAACTTATTAATTCTAAAGCTCTTCTTAGGTTTTTAATCAACCTTACATTTACTGTCTGACGCTATAAGCAAAGGAATGTTCTGATGCTATAAGTAAAGGAATACAGGAAATCGACATATACAGTGATTCTAGAAGTACACTGCAAGCTATATGCGCATATTATTTTAAGGGAGATAGGATTGAAAATATAAAAAACCTAATAGAAAGTCATGAGATAGCAGTAAACTTACACTGGGTTAAAGCCCACTGTGGCATTAATGAAAATGAGATGGTAGACGCAGCAGCTAAACAAGCAACAACACTGAATGAAATCACAGGAAATTATAACTTAACTAAATAACAGATTAAGAATAAAATTAAGAATTATTACATAAATATATGGCAAGAAAATTGGGAGAGAAGCAGTGTAGGAAGGAAAGTATTTGAGGTATTCACTCCAGTTTCTACGAAAAGACTGTCGGCAGATTTCCTTGTTAATCAAGCAATAACTGAACATGGCTGTATAGGAGTCTATCAAAACATATTTTTTGCTAAAACAGATCTTTTTGAGTGTGGCAGTATACAAACTATAAAGCACTGTATATACAATTGTAGCAAATGAGTTGAAGCACGAAAAAACCTACCTTTGGGCTTTCAAGATTGGGCCCCTAGTAAATTATTTACGGATTATTATTGTAGAAGGTACATCAAGAATATTATGCAGGAACTTATGAATATACACTTCCCCCTACAAGGGGAAGGTGGATAGCCCCTCAGATTTAAAAAAAAAAAGACAGGTAAACGAATTGCAAAAAGAAAAACTTCGGGACCCGGTTGGGCTGGATTGCCGTCGGCATGATTAGTTTTATTATTGAAGGGCCGTATAACCTTCGGGTGTGGACGGTGGCGATATTACTTACATTGAAACTGCATCTTAAATGTTAAATTGTAAGTATATAATGTAAATCGTAATTGTAAATTGCAATATGTTTATAGCGAAATGGTTAATCTACTTGTCAGTCTAATAGTAATTGGAATTGCTCCTAAAATGTAAAATTGTTAGTATATAATTGTAAATTGTAATATGTGTGTAGTGTAATTGTTAAATGCAATAGTAAGTGCATTGGAGGCATATGAGCAAAATAATGTTTGAAATTAATCAAAAAAAAAGAATGATTTAATTACTTTGGAAGAAATAATTATTATATAAATGTTTACCAGTAAACCTGTTTGTTAATCCATTGCAATACAATTGTATTATGTATGTAATGTAATTTTCGAATGCAATAGTAAGTGTAATTATGTTTGAAATTGCATCTTAAATGTAAAATTGTAAGAGTAAGGGAATTGCATTGAAATTTTACCTTGAATTTAATTTGTGAGTATACAATGTAGATCGTAATTCAAAATTGCAATCTATCCGTAATGTAGTGGTAAATGTAATTGTAATTGAAATGATAATTGAAATTGCATAAAAAATGTAAAATTGTTAGTATATAATATAAATTGAAATTGTAAATCGTAATATGTTATTAATGCAATGGTGAATGTAATAGTAACAGTAAGAGTAATTGAAAGAGCACCATGAATGTTAAATTGTATGTATATAATGTAAACTGTAATATGTTCACAATCGACTTTAAATATGCCGTATAAGCTTATCGCTGTGGTCGGCGGAACCTTTAGAATTACTGTCTGACTATGAAGGCCCATGTTGGGATATTGGGTAACGAAGAGGCCGACATGGCAGCCAAAGAGGCTTCTGATTTTATTAATGTTACCTATAAATATACCAAAAAAGCAACTAAAAAGGAAATTGAAAAGAAGGAATTATATATATGGCAGCAAGATTGGAACAACACAGAAAAAGGTAGATGGACATACCAAATTTATAAGATTGTCAGTGAAGACCGCTTATGTGGAGACTTCCTCATGAATCAAGCAATAACTGGCCATGGCTGCTTTGCGGCCTATCAGAAGAGATTCTACAATAAGTACGATCTTTGCTTCTGCGGTCAGACGCAAACGGTAGAACATTGAAGTTATTACAAACGAATAAACAAACAGATAAGAGAGACCTTACCCAGTGATTTTGTCAACTGGGATAAATTTAAAATCTATAATGATTATTATTGTAAGAAGGCGATAAAGAAGATTATACAAGTGTTAATGGATTTTCATATTCCCTTTACTCATCATTAATTGTATTGTTTACTTACCTTTGTTTCCTTTTCTTCTGTATTCGATAGCTGGTTTGTGAAATAGTATTTTGTTATATTGGTATAACCATTAAAAAAAAAACCAGGAAAAAGTCAGCTCAATCAGTGTGAATTAAAATGTATAAATAACATACTCAAATAGGTTTAGAATAATATAATTTATTGACGAAAATAAAAATCGGGAAGAGAAATATATATACATACATGTAAATACAAATTGAACAATCAAATAAATAATTGGATAAAATTTAAAGTTCAATTATCATTAAAAAAAAAGGGGGGGGGGGGAGCACTCAGTTTTGAAGTGAAGGTTTGACGTGAAGTTTCAATAGTAGAAACGAATCAAGATAGTTATGATTACAATGTTTATTGATAAACTATTTGGCATGAGGTAATCTCAAAATGAAGCATGCATACGACACATATATTTGTGTAAAAGTTTACGATGTGTACTAGTATAATATATATATATATATATATATATATATATATATATATTGTGATACGTAATCTACAAACATATGGTATATATGCTCAAATAACATAGTAAGTCATAGTATATTGTACTTAAATGTTCGACAATATAAGTTAATTAGAACTTGCTTTACATTATAGAATGTAAATAACAGTGGTAAAAAAAGGAAAGAAAATAGGCAACATGATCAGTAGATTGGCACAGTCATTATAAAACGCAACATGTAAGGATACGTGACCTTCTGTTTTGAAGGGTTAAAACGTGCAATATAAAATGTAACATTTATACGATATAAGAAACATTTATAGAGGTAAGGTATTAAAAATATGCAAAATAAACTTACGTGCAGATTTTAAGATAGCTTTAACTTGGATTGTAGAACCAATACCAAACATAAAACATTAAAAGATGCCAGTATTAGACATACAAATGGCCGATAATGTGACAGCGAATAATTAGTGTTGCTGCGGTGCAGATGTGTAAATTGTAGAGAGCCGTAAAGTTGATAGATTTAGAGTTAAGTTAAAACTATTAAATAGATAAATGAGTTAAAATAATTATAATAAAGAACTAGGGGTTACATTATCTGTAAAAATAGTAAACAGTATTTGCTAATTAGTTTAAGATGAAGTTTGGAAGTTAGCTTATATGAAAATAGATTGGAAGACATGACAGGGTGGCGTGGAGCTTTCGATCTAGCTTCCGGAGCCTTGGTTCAACAGTTCGAATACAGCAAATGGTACCGAGAAACAAGTATGCAGAAATAATTAATATATAATAATGAGACAACTGAAAGTCCCTTTGATAAATTTTATTAGTTAAGATAGTAGTTACAATTATTATAAATTCTTTATGTTTATTTATCCCATATTAAGTATTACTTTGTTAATTTACTTTTAGTTGTATAAGATCTTATGGAAACCTGTTTGTAAAATATGAAGATGTTGGTATCCGAGCTGGATACATATTATTGTAATATGGAAACCTGTTTGTAAAATATGTAGATGTTGGTATCCGAGCTGGATACATATTATTGTAATATGGAAACCTGTTTGTAAAATATGTAGATGTTGGTATCCGAACTGGATAAATATTATTGTTATATGGAAATCTGTTTGTAAAATATGTAGATGTTGGTATCCGAGCTGGATACATATTATTGTAATATGGAAACCTGTTTGTAAAATATGTAGATGTTGGTATCCGAACTGGATAAATATTGTTATATGGAAATCTGTTTGTAAAATATGTAGATGTTGGTATCCGAGCTGGATACATATTATTGTTATATGGAAATATGTTTGTAAAATATGTAGATGTTGGTATCCGAGCTGGATACATATTACTGTAATATGGAAACCTGTTTGTAAAATATGTAGATGTTGGTATCCGAGCTGGATACATATTATTGTAATATGGAAACCTGTTTGTAAAATATGTAGATGTTGGTATCCGAGCTGGATACATATTATTGTAATATGGAAACCTGTTTGTAAAATATGTAGATGTTGGTATCCGAACTGGATAAATATTATTGTTATATGGAAATATGTTTGTAAAATATGTAGATGTTGGTATCCGAGCTGGATACATATTACTGTAATATGGAAACCTGTTTGTAAAATATGTAGATGTTGGTATCCGAGCTGGATACATATTATTGTAATATGGAAACCTGTTTGTAAAATATGTAGATGTTGGTATCCGAGCTGGATACATATTATTGTAATACGGAAACCTGTTTGTAAAATATGTAGATGCTGGTATCCGAGCTGGATACATATCATTGTAACATTATGTTGTTTTTTAAAAAAGGAAAAAAAGGGAAAAATTGGACGAAAGCTGAATGTAACACAGGATTACTTTAAATAAGGGTGGGGGTATTTATAATTAATGTTCCAATTTAAGTTACTTTTGAAATTGTTATATGTATTACTTGTAAAATAAGTAGTTATAGATATAAAAAAAAATTCTTTGGAGGGATGAGTTTTAAAGCCTAATTGTGAGTATGATGGTTGGCGTTGCCTTTTAGTGAGCGATAATATAGGGTGAACCAAAAGTCTTGCCCTGATTATAAATATTTATCGTCCTCAAACTATTATAATTACACCTATGTTTGTTTGGATATATTGTAAGTACTGTTATAAATTTTTTTGTAAGACCATTTACCTCTGTAAATTTTAACGTGTGCCCCCTTGGTAGCTCGGAGAATGTCGAAGCGGTATTCTATTTCCCGCCAAGTGTTATTTAACATGTCTTCTGTTACAGTACACACAGTACATGTTTAGTCTAGGAAATCACGCACTAAAGATCCCCAGTGTGGGGGGTGCGATATCTTTTTGAAAAAGTTGCAATAAGTCTAAGTAAATGTTAGGGGTAACACTTTTTGGGCTTTCTAACACTTGGCGGCTTTATTAAAGTTTAATAGTCAATCGCGGACCGGCGTTTTTGGATGTCTGGTTTGTATCGAAGTGTGAGGGGCAAACGGTAGAGTGCGTTTGATTTGTGGACTTAGGGATATTAATTTGGGTTATTTTGGCCAGAGGATAGTTGGGTTGGGTGTTCGGACATGAGGGACCGAAGTAGAGCAGCCACTATCGCGTCGGCCGGACATCAGAAATTGGCGTGTGCCTACTTGGCGGGACGCTGAAATTCATTCTCGACTTACTGTCTGACTATAGTCATTGACCAGGTTTATACCAAGAAAGTATAGGTTATATATACGAGTATAATAATTTTTTTTTGTTTTAAATACTAATTTATAGTTTTAGATAAGAAATAAAAAGAAAAAAAATGTTGCATTTTAATTATAGTGAAGTGAGCTTCATTTCATCGTTTCGGGCACACAGACATAAATCTACAAAGAAGTATAACAAAAATGTTGCATTTTAATTATAGTGAAGTGAGCTTCATTTCATCGTTTCGGGCACACAGACATAAATCTACAAAGAAGTATAATAAAAATGTTGCATTTTAATTATAGTGAAGTGAGCTTCATTTCATCGTTTCGGGCACACAGACATAAATCTACAAAGAAGTATAATAAAAATGTTGCATTTTAATTATAGTGAAGTGAGCTTCATTTCATCGTTTCGGGCACACGGACATAAATCTACAAAGAGCGGTTCTGGATCTATTGAAGTAGAATTAGGAGAAGCGAAAAATAATAAAAAAATGTGCATAGGGTATGCCGGATATGAGACCTTGCCTAATATGAGACCGCAGCTTATAGGACGTATCAAGTACTGCCGCCTGGCGACTGGAGCGTAAAACAGTAGTCTATTACATCATTCGTAACCGGTGAGTCAACCATGCTGACTCACCGTCGTGCGCTTTGTGTGCGTTTGCAAACCCTCGGTTTGCAAGCGCACACAAAGGTGCAGTATTTTTTTTCCTGAATGTGTGCTCGGCGACTTTTTTTCATCACCATTTTCATTGTTTTCACCTTCAAGGTAACACTCTTATTAAAACTGTTAGTATTGGATAGGTAGCTATAAATGTGGAGTGTAAACACAACTGTTTGTTTTTAAGCTAACGTCAATCCTAACCTAAAAAAATCATTGGCGTGTTGAACAACATGGTCGTACCCAATATGAGACCTTAGAGTATGCCTAATATCAGATCGGGTCTCATATTAAGTATTTTAGTTTTCACTCTCACAGCCTTGTTTCCTCTGAAGCTGCAGATGCAATGATGCCCAAGCGAAATCCACAACCATGTAGCAGTAGTGACAATGTGGAAGGTATTGATGAAACAACAAGTTCAAACCAGTTCTTAGTGACTCCTGAAGAAATAAATCCGCTGCCTACGTTACCTCAGAAAAACACCTCGAAACCAAGTAGGGTCCGTAAAGCCGATATTATCACATCATCGCTCTGTAAAATAAATTGATAGCATTAATAAAAGAACTGCAGCATATTCGAAAAATACTTTGTTTCTTTCAAGAAAAAAAGGAAATAGACCTAAAAGATAAGAAATCAAAGGATAAACAAAGAAAAGGATATCAAGATAAAAAAAGAAAAGGATAAGGAAACAATAAAGAGAAAAGGAAAAGGCAAAGAGGTCCCTACAGGAAGGGGAAATTAAGGATGGATGAAAATACAACACTATTTATAAAACAGAGAACGAATAAGCCTAATTATAGCTATGATGTTCTCAGCACAATTGAAGATGATGAAAAACTTACTCTCCATGACAGCAGTGACGATAGAATTCATGAAAACGACTCTGAATGCCTTTTCTGTAGTTGTTTATTTTCAGAAGACAAACGGGGAGAGCAGTGGCGTCAATGTAAAAGGTGTTTCAGGTGGGTCCACGAAGATTGTGGAGCTGACGAACTTTTTATTTGTAAACAATGTGAAAAGTTTGAATCTAAAAACAAAAAGTAAACAAAACCTGTAGTGTAAACCATCTAATTTGTTAAAAATGTCACTTTTCTTTTTTACCTATTAGTGTATACAGGTAACTGTTATCTAATTATTGTGTACAGTTTTGTTTTTTACGAAATTTTCAGTAATTTAAATTCCTATTTAGAGTTGTAGAATGGGGGTCTCATATTAGAACTACATTTTTCAGACCCGCAAAAATGGAACACTTGTGTTTATAATTTCATGCAAGAAAATTGTCAGGTTATTTTCATTTTCTGCCATTGTTATATGTAGTAAAATATATGCATTAAAAGGATATAAAGTTGGTAATATAATCCCTCACTTATTTTCCTAGTTATATATGAAAATCAAAAGGGGTCTCACAGTCGGCATACTTACCCTATAGATGGTATTAATGACTGAAAATTATACTTTTAAACAGTTTTTTCTTATTTAAATAAGTGCGACTGCTCTAATTCATTCAATGAAAAAATCTCTGATCCTGATGTTTTACTGATAAATACCTATACGTCAATCTAATTTGAAGCATGCTATTTTTAGGGGTTGCCCACCACTGTGAGGCAAGATTTCTTAAAATGGTCCACTTTAATTAAACTGGCTCAAGAATTTTCTTAGATTTGAAATACATTCTCAGAAATTCAAGAAGCATTGACTTTTGTTTATCTAGACATCCGCTTCTTTTTAACATAGGATCACGTTCCTCCATAACGGTCCCCTGGAAAGTAAAATTTCAGACGCTAAAACCGTCCGTCCGTACCTCGCGAGTTATAATTTTGGCACAGCGCCAAAGAAAGTCTGTATCGCTTGGCCAAGCAGTAAACAGTTAAACAGAAAAGTACCAAAATGCATCAAAATTTTGACGTTATATATGTGTCGGACGTTGATGCTTCACGCCCGATCGAAATATATCTTTATCCGAAACTTGAGAACTGTGATGCAGTCGGTGAACCGGTGGCGAAGACATTCATTAATTAAATTAATCAAGCAGCAAGATGTTAAAACAACAGCCATAAAACACTCCAATTGATCTTCCTAAACCTCTTTATTAATTTCTAATTAATTACTCAGCTCCATCGAAATATTTTTAATAACCCCACCCGATTTAAATCCGTGCGCCTAACGGCACACGTCTTTTCTTTGCTTAGTTACCCATGACTCTGAAATAAATCCTTTGTTCCCAACCTTTTAACCAACGCGCACCGACGCTCATTAATTATCCATGTCGCCATAACGTACATGCTCTTTTGCTGACCGATGCACTTTCTTAGCGCCAACTCTCCAAGTCTAATCCATCTACTTAAAATTCTCCCTGTGGTTAACGTGGTTCTTCGGAGATTGAATCAAGTCGAACCTTAAGCGCTATTTTCACTGCAATACATTACACCGCTGATTTGAACTCTCAGACTTTAATTGTTAATCGTATTTTTAATAACTAATATCCCGATTTAAGGTTGCGTGATCGCCCCCAATATTTGTGTGTCATAATATTACTAACTACCTATAATCGCCCATTCTGTATTTCATCTCTGCCATGGTAACCCGTCCTTCTTGTCTTGGCGTAAACGCTTCGCCTTCCCACATACTAACTTCCTCCGCCAATTCTGGCAACCTGTCTGACCTAATTCTATTATGGCGCGCTTTGCGGGATACGCTGGAATGGCTTGAAGCGAGTAAGATGTGTTGCTTTATTCTTTAATAAATTCGTTTGTTCCTGAAGCTGACTTTATTATTTTCCGGCTACGATGTATGCTCCTATTTCATGAGATGTCCGTCCGGACATTTCATATATATATAATATAATATAATATATATATATATATACACACACATACGTATATATATATAGATACATATATACATAACACATGCATACATACATACATACAAAAGAGGTAAGCAACGATAAGTAATTCTACGTTAATATCCCTTGGTAGTTCCGTTAGAAGAGACTACCTGAATTTTTTTTCAATTATGCCTTTCAGGTCATTCATTTTGAGCAATTAAGTTACAAAACTAAGTAATGAGAATTTTTTTTACTATACCTGATGCTAACTATCTACGTCCTTTTTAAGAAATATTCAAGATAGCTCACCTTTGTCTGGGAAATAATTATTTCCTTCCCGAACATTGGATACAAAACCAGCCCTTATTTCCTTTATATCCTTTATTGAACGGCGCTCGATTTCTGCAAACAAAGCATTTTGGTTAATTATAAAGCAAATACTTCCTTTTCTAGTTCCGCCGAAGCAATAAGAAATCCATTAATTGATTGCGGATAATATCACATATATATTATTGCGTTACGTTTAGGCTGGACTGAGATTCATTAGAATCTTTCGATTAGAAGAAAAGTTGGAGCTCAAGAGATATATTGTTATAACTATGGAAAAATTTATTTTTTACAACAAGCTCTTTTGCATTCATTCGTTTATTACCTTCCCCTTTATTACAAAAGAAGTCATCTGCTCGAACCTATCACGGATATTTCTCAAGAGATTTATAAAATGATTTTTAATTAAATGAATATCTGAACAGATACAGTGATTTCCGCTTATAAGAATCACGTTTGCTGTTAATATTTTTATTCTTATAAGCGGTTGATTCTTACAGCCGAAATTTAGGTTTTTGGACAGGCACACACACACACACCTATATATACATATATTAGATAATTTACCATAAAATACTCTTTAATATACGTTAATTATCTTTTATTAAAATTATTCTTTATAATTTTAAAAATACAACTTAATTTCTGGACCTATAAGTAGATACACATGATTATAATAAAAGAAAAAAAAATTTAATATTTTTTTTACAATGTACCTGCTTAACAGTTTAACATTTCTACTACAGGAAGGGTGCAAGAAAAATTTTCTATGGTAGTTTGAAGTAATGAAGTTTTCAGGAGGCTGTTTATACCTCTTTCAATACCAATAGTCTCAGACGAAGAATCACCTTCTAGCTTACGTTTCAGGGTTTGATAACGTGCTGAATCTACTAATGTCACGTTTGCCTAAATGATAGTGAACACTTCGCCGAAGATTTATGTGTTTCAGGGTCCAGGAAGCCGCAACCAGGATGATGGAGGTGAGAAAAAAAGAGTCCCTGTCTTTGTTTGTCAGTGGAGAAAAGTGAAATCGGACTCGGACGGGTTAGATAACCCCGGGTCAATCTAAAAGGGCAGTGTTTAGCTGAAGTGTTTAAAGGGAAACTATTATGTTATTTCTAACAAAGAAAGGGATGCATTTTACGACTGTATTCCATCCAATATTATCACTGTTTCTTTAAAAAAAAATAAAGAATGATCTTCGTGCCTTTTGAGGGTTTAAGTCACTTTTTTGGAGAAATGAAAGGACAGCGAAGAGTGTAAGCTGATTCTTAAAACTGGTGGATTGATTCTTTAAAGCGAAAATTTTGACGTTGAAATAATAATATTTGTTTTTGTTTTTGAGATATTGATTCTTATAAACGGTTGATTCTTATAACCACTGATCACTATAAGCGGTGGTTACTGTATATTAAAAATGTTTGCTCAGAGAATCTAAAGCAAACTACAAGCTGGTAAATAAACATTACAAAACATTATTTTCATTCCAATGTGTGGTCATTTTTACATGGACTTGTGTGATATCATTAACACGTTTTAAATTTTTTAAAGGAAATATTTTTAACGCAGGATTACATTCATCAATAACGGTCATCCAGGAAGAAAAAAAAAATGTGTTGGTCCTGCGTCGCGAGTTATAATTTTGGCAGTGCGCCAAACCCAGTACCAGTAAAAAGTTAAACGGAAAAGTACCAAGAATGCGTTAAAAAAAGAGTTAAGCAACGATAAGTAATTCTACGTTAATAACCCGCGGTAGTTTCGTTAGAAGAGACTACCTGAAATATTTTTTTAAGCATGTTGACTTTCACTATGTGTGATTATTACTTACATAATTATATTTCATAAAAATCTTTTTTATTCTTTTGAGGGTTAAGTTACTCTCCATCTAAATCCTATAATTTTCCTTTACTCGGAATTTACTACTACTACGATGAAGCGAACATTTTTAGCCCCATTTCTGAAACGGTAACAAATTAGAATCATTTTGATGTTGAAATGCATAACCGTAAAAAAGAAGCGGATGTCTTAAAATAGATAAAAAAAATGCAATGTTTCTTGAATTTCTGAGAATTTATTTCAAATTATTATGGTTTTAGATTTCTCCATTTTTCTCAATGTTATTTCATTAATGCGCAATAATCGATGGTATAAATTTGTAATGTACATATTTTGGAAAAAGTCCTCATTCTTCTTAATGTATGTCATCTCTGTTAACATTTTTAGCCCATATTTATTCATGATATTAGTCTAATTTCCGTGTTACTGATTGTTTCTTTAACCCTTCAGGGGGCGCGCCAATTTTTGGTACACCAGCAGGCGCGCGTTGCACAAAGTGCAACGTCTCTTTCAACCTTGATTATTCCTTTTGTAATAAACCTTATTTTTTCAAATTGAAAATATTAATTCTGCGTTTTATGGCAAGATATAAAATGTCGATAACATTGATATATATTTATAATTAAAGGCCAAAGAATGCAGATACAATCGCCTTATTTCAAAACTGTCCGGTTTAATGCATCTTAGGACAGCTTGCAAATGGATTCCTATTATGTCCAAAAACGCAAAAAACAATGAGATTGTCCATCTTCGTGATATGCGGGATACCGTGTCATAGCTGCACATTGGATCGAGTACATCAACTCCTGCTTTTGTCGCACTGCAATCCAGTATAATCGCTGGTTTATCACGGTTAAATCACGACTACCAATGTATGGAAAGGGATACAAAGGTCAGGAAATCAGACCTGCATCAGAAAGGGTGTAGCTATAAATAGAAAATGCTTAGAACATTCAAACCTTACATGTAAAAACAAACCATTGAAAATTACGAAAATGTTGCACTTTATACACGGGCGAGACCGCTGAAGGGTTAAATAAGTCACTCTGTTTACTCATGTCTGTCTCAAGTGTATTCCACTTGAAATAGTCGAGACATAATCCTTTGTAATGATAATATTTCTATTAAAAATCCGGGTATATTCTCTCCATTAAAGTTTGTCCTTCTTCGTGATATGCGAAAAACCGTGTAATAGCTCCACATTTGATTTACTACATCAACTCATAATTTTGTCGCATTGCAATCCAGTATAATCGCTGGTTTACCACGGTTAAATCATGACTAACAATGAATGGAAAGGAATACGAGGTTAATACAAGGGAATCAGAAGATTAAACCTGCATTAGAAAGGGTATAGCTATAAATAGAAACTGCTTAGAACATTCAAACCTTACTTGCAAAAACAAACCATTCAAAATTTTGAAAATGTTGCACTTTATACACGGCGCGCCCGCTGAAGGGTTACTTGAACTCTTTCTTTGTATTAATTTTAGTGGTTTTATGACACTTTTTATCACAATTCATACATCGATGTTTTTATCACCCTCTATACATGACTACTTTTATCACCTTTCATATATCCCTGTTTTTAAATTATTTTCAACGCACTCGATTATGGTTTTAAAATGCTGCGCCATACATGCTGCGCCAAGGGACATGTTGCGCCAAACACATGCTAAAACCCGAAAAGAAACATATGTGTTTGGCGCAGCACGTCCTCTCTGGACCTTGCGCCCAACCAACCTTCCAACCAACCAACCAACAAATCCCAACTAACCAACCAACCATTTTTTGTTGTTGTTACTAATCCCTCCTGATCTATCGGAGCTAGATCAGGTCCATGAATCCATACATCATTAGTAGGCCCCTCAACTGACGAGGGTCGGTAATAAAACCTTTCCTAGATAGGTTTAGGCAAGTTGGGATGTGACCAGAAGTGATCTGCTCATTATTACACTTTTTACAAGTGGGAAAGGTTTTGTTTTGGTGATCAAATTTTAGGCACCTCAAGTATAATCAATTTAAGGAATATGTACCACCAGCAAGAACAGGGGCAAACTGAATTACGTTACACTGACGTTAACGTACTAACTGAACTTACGTAGTGGGGTCAGTTATTTTATTAATATAATTTTATATTTTAGTAGACTGCATGAGAATCCATTAACAAAAATATTTAATGTTCTTGTTTAAGTGCAATTCTTACTTCTTTTAAATAAGGTAATACTGGAATGGCTTACCTTTAACAACATCTGAATAATACTAATAGTTCAACACTAAAAAATTTAGTTCCATGCATGTATCCTTAAAATGCATTTAAAAATTTACTTCAGTTTAACACATAACTGTCGAATTCATGACAGACTGAATAACCCTTCGGAATGAGGTTTTATGAAATGAATAACTGACTTCAAAATGGGAACAGCTTGAACAATAATCTGCACAGAATCTTTAACAAAAAAAGCATAAACTTAGAATAGAATATACAACACAACAGATTAAACATTTCTTAGCCATGTTCTTGCCATTACTTAGAATCGAATGTGCAGATAAAAAAAACATAATAAAAAAAATTAGGTTGAAGTAAAAAAAAAGTTACACAGTGATGCCATCTATTGACCAGAAACACAATTAGAATACAAATTACAAACAATAAGATGAATAAAATGACACAATTATTATAATGAATTATTTTAAAAGTAAAAATAAAAATCGTAAGTCTTTTATAAATATAGAACACGTACTAAGATATCTCAATTACTCAGTCAAACAAACGTTGTTATCCACCAACCCATCAGAAATGACATGACCCATCAGAATGGAGGCATTTATTTCTCTATGGTGGCGTTTAAAACTAAATTTGGCAAAGTTAATTCAAGCCACGCCCTCAGCTAGGTTGACTTTAGGGAAGAATTAGCAACTCTGAACATCAGATTTCGACAAGATGATATATATCTTCATCAAGACATTTACCTAAAGGGATTTCAAGGTGCTTTAATCGTTTCGACAGTGTCGAGCATTTTGAAAACACGATAGGGAAATTCTCTAATGTAGTCTGTCAGTATCCATCTACTTAATTATTATTATTATTATTATTATTATTTGAGAGAGAGAGAGACACCTTATAAAAGTAACTTGTGTTTTGCAAAAATAAATCAGAAACAGAAATAAGGGGGAAAATACTCGTATATTTATTCAGTTATTAATTTACCAGGTGTTTTGGGAAATATTTTAAAAATATGTCGACTTTCAGTAATTTATTTTTCGTCATATACAGTCATACATTTCAATACTATAAAAACTTTGATAATTTCTTTTTCATCTTCTCGTCTCGTTCACTCCCCATACAAGAAAATTTTTACCATTTCAAATCTGTCGGAAGTATTAAGATTTGTGAAAAGCCAAGCCAGTAATTGTTTTTACTCCACATGAGTTAAGCCCTCTAAAAAAATTCCGTGTCAAAGATGTCAACAAACGCTTTGTGTAATGTCACTAATTATGACATTTTGTCCCTAATTATGTATCTTTCTTTACGTCTATTAGGATTTTGTTATTCGTTTTTGAGCTGAGCCGTTTTAATGACGATTTTGTTTTGACAGTGGAAAACTTATTCATTAGTCTAAATCCGCGTCATTCTAGGGACCTTAAATTTTTTTTTGTTTATCGAGAATGGTTTATAAAGTTACTAGCTGAATACCCGTATTTCACTACAGAGTACGTTCAAATTGAATACAACGATCAATGTATGCAATTAATGGCTATATATATATATATATATATATATATATATATATATATATATATATATATATATATATATATATGTGTGTGTGTGTGTGTCTGTAAGTAAGTAATAAATACAACGGTCAATGTATGCAATTAATTTGTAAGTTCAATATCCATAAAACATACTAATTGAATTCTTAAAAACTCCCATCTCGATTAGTTTAGTGGTTAAACTTTATGATTTACCGTATTTTAGTATTTTTTTTGTCGAGAGCCAAAATTTGTTTTTTTAATATAGCAGCGATTTACATTACACTATGGACTTAAGTCACTTATATCTGAAGCCAATTCAATTATCATCCTATGGCCAAAACAAAATTTGTCATTGAGTGGTGTTCATCCTTATTAATTGGGAAATGTATTATGAATTCAAAAAGTAAGGAGTCCGGCGAGTGCTTTAAAACTAAAATTTTTAATAATTACAAGATAAAAAGAACTTTTTATATACCATGTTTATAAATTTTCTATATATATTGGGACAGCACCAATAATTATTACATGGACGCAACAACAATAAGTGAGCTGTGTTCTAGTGAAAGTGAATAAGACTGATAATTTCACCGTATCTTTTGTTTTGAATTGAAAATTTAAGTTTTTTTTTACTTAATTTCACTTTTTCGTTTCTTTTTAGTACAAATCTTATTTCTTTTAATAAATATCTGTGCAATTTTTTAAATAAAATATTGAAAAGTTATGTGTGCGTATTATGGTCGAATTTTAATTTTTTCCGAAAATTTAGCGCAAGATTAAGCATGCATATTACACACATGTGCGTATTATAATCAGGATTTTAAAGTAATTTGAAATCTTCATGACAAATTTCAGCAGCTGGCTCGTCGTAGTTTTCGAGAAAAGCAATCCAGATAACGTAGGTTGTTAGGTATTAGAAACGACTAGTGACGCTAGTCCAAATATGCAGAGAGTATGATAATCATAAAAGTGCAGCAATCGTTTTTGTTCGCATTTATCGAAAAGCATTAAAACAAGCCATTAGATTTTGAAAATTAAGCATGCGTATTACACACATGTGCGTATTATAGTCAAGATTTCAAGGTAATTTGAAATCTTTATGCCAAATTTCAGCAGCTGGCTCGTCGTAGTTTTCGAGAAAAGCAATCCAGATAACGTAGGTTGTTAGGCATTAGAAAGGACTAGTGACGCTCGTCCAAATATGCAGAGAGTACGATAATCATAAAATTGCAGCAACCGGTTTTGTTTCATTTATCGAAAAACCTTAAAACAAACCATTAGATTTTTAAAATTAAGCATGCGTATTATACACATGTGCGTATTATAGTCAGGATTTTAAAGTAATTTGAAATCTTCATACCGAATTTCAGCAGATGGTTCGTCGTAGTTTTCGAGAAAAGCAATCCAGATAACGTAGGTTGTTAGGTATTAGAAACGACTAGTGACGCTAGTCCAAATATGCAGAGAGTATGATAATCATAAAAGTGCAGCAATCGTTTTTGTTCGCATTTATCGAAAACCATTAAAACAAGCCATTAGATTTTGAAAATTAAGCATGCGTATTACACACATGTGCGTATTATAGTCAAGATTTTAAGGTAATTTGAAATCTTTATGCCAAATTTCAGCAGCTGGCTCGTCGTAGTTTTCGAGAAAAGCAATCCAGATAACGTAGGTTATTAGGCATTAGAAAGGACTAGTGACGCTCGTCCAAATATGCAGAGAGTACGATAATCATAAAAGTGCAGCAATCGTTTTTGTTCGCATTTATCGAAAAGCATTAAAACAAGCCATTAGATTTTGAAAATTAAGCATGCGTATTACACACATGTGCGTATTATAGTCAAGATTTTAAGGTAATTTGAAATCTTTATGCCAAATTTCAGCAGCTGGCTCGTCGTAGTTTTCGAGAAAAGCAATCCAGATAACTTAGGTTGTTAGGCATTAGAAAGGACTAGTGACGCTCGTCCAGATATGCAGAGAGTACGATAATCATAAAATTGTAGCAACCTTTTTGTTCGCATTTATCGAAAAACATTAAAACAATCCATTACATTATGATGCCTATTTACGTAGATCATATCTGTATTTACATAACCGAGTTTATCTGTTTATTTGTAAGAATGTGTAATAATATTTCTAGGGATATATTTTCCACGAAAGTTTAGCCGGGGGGAAAAAAAAGTTTCATTTTGAAAAGTCCTTTTAATGCGATTTTATTCGAGTCGTAAGAAAGAAAGGTTTCTACTATTCCCAGAGCAACTAAGATCCAAACGCAAGTCTGCTATCTCTAAAATGATTCTAAAAATTGCAATAGCAGGTGGTGATATCAAATGATCAAAAGAAGTGAACTGAATTATATCCCGTGCGTATGTTTTCCGATGGCCTCACAAGGCATTTACTTTTCAGTATGCTTTAGAATATTTTTATGTAGTGCTATTGAATTTCATATATGTGCGAGGTCTCTCGCGAGACTCATATGAGAGATAAAAGGAACGAATGTAAGATCTTAGGGTATTACAGATTTTGAATCAAAACATGCATCATTCCTTTCTATTTTTAACGAAACTGCGGGCGAAGTATGCAAATGCAAATACATGTACTAAAAATAGCTTAGACAAGAATATATAAAAGCCGCGTCTGATGATAAGTTGTATGCGCACTCACGATTCGGGGATATTCAGAAAAGAAAATTCTGTTTATAATTTTATATACAGTTGCACAATTTGAGTTACTGTATACATACATGCATATATCTTTACGTTATATAAAATTAAATTCCCTTTTGAATTTCCTTTCCCTTTCACAAACATTTTTAAATTTCCCCTTTCCCCTAAAAATATTCCTTCTATTTGCTTTAACATTTAAACTTTTAGAATAATACTGAAAAAACATTTCTTGTAACATCCCTTATCTAGGGAGCTATGGCAATAAAAAAAAATTCTATTCTATTCTATTCTATATATATATATATATATATATATATATATATACAGATGATGGACAAAATAATACGAACACCTGTGAACTAATGGAAAATCTTTATTAATAGGGGGTTGGACCACCCTTTGACTAAAGTACAGATTTAATGCGACGTGGGATAGATGCATAAAGGTCATGGACAATATTTAAAGGAATATTAAGCCATTCCTCCTGCAGAGCGGTCTCTAATTCCGAAAGTCCGGATGGAGGTGGAAATCTGGAACGAAGTTTGTAATCCAAATATTGCCATAAATGTTCAATAATATTCAAGTCCGGAGACTGAGGGGGCCAGGCGAGATGTTCAACTGCACCGTCATGCTCTTCGAACCATTCTTGAACACACCTAGCAGTGTGGATAGGGGCATTGTCGTCTTGAAAAAGCGGTCTCTCTCCAGGGAATACAGTCTGGACAAAAGGATGGACATGATCCCCTAGAACGCTTAGATAGTGATTGGATTTGATCCTCCCCATGCAAAATAACAAGTGGCCCAAGACCGCGCCAAGATATCGCACCCCATACCATAATGGAGCCACCCCCATGCTTTACAGTCGGCAAGAGGCATTCAGGATGAAACGCTTCTTTGGGCGTTCTCCAGACATAAACGCGCCCGGTCGTCTGAAATAGGGTGAATGACGATTCATCTGACCATATTACCTGTTGCCTGCAGGTGTGAAATACGTCATACTTTTTCACAGGTGCTCGTATTATTTTGTACTCTATCTGTATATATATATATACGAGGGTTTGGGTATAAGTCATGGCAACTATTTTTTTTCTTGAAGATACCAGTCCGGTTGGAAAATGTGACATATACAGACGAAAGGACAAGGTCTTAACTACATGTGTGGACAATGAATAGCACTAAAATATCGTAACACACTAATTTATTACGGTAGTATACAGGGCAATATAGCCTTCACCGTGCAAAAGAATGAAAACACAGTACACATAAAGTTGACATGACAAACCTGGGCCTAAAGACCCTGAATGTATTCCCCTGCCCGTGCTACTGTACGATATGGTAGGGTATTATTCCCAAGGGCTTCTAATTCCCTGTGACATTCCATCGCATTTCTCCCTCGGAGAACGACTATTTTGATGTAAGCGCGCTGCTCAACACTGGTTACTTCCATCTCGCACGACACTCACCAACTGACTGATTTCAGAGCCCTCGCTGCGCTACTACCAGCTATCACAGAGCCATCTGTTGTTCTGCATACACACTATGCCTGCAGAACTTCCACACGACACATACGTTTGTGATCCGTTCACATATCTACAAGAAAAATAAATAGTTGCCATGACTTATACCCCAACCCTCGTATATATGTCGAACTCGTTCTTCACGCCCATTTTAAAACATGCATTCCGAACTCCTCATAGATTTACAACTGCAGTGGCAACGACATCACACCATTCAATCTCCAAAATATATTTATTAATCAAACTCTAAAGCAAAGCTCCTTTAATGAAATTAATTTAGTCCCACCCCTGTCCAAAATGCGTGTCTCCTATGCACGTCTTCTCTAGTCGATCATCCCATTATCTCTGAAGATTTAAACCCTTTTTTCAGCTTCTAGAAATACCGCTCATGCCCACAAGAGCCTTGTTACGTTTGCACCGAAGATGAGGTCCAGGCGGAGTTATAGCTGCCAATCGAATCCAACCCTGTAATCTATTTTCTCCACGATGCTTTTATCCCGAAATCTCGTAAATTAATAGTGTTTAATTGCTAATTCCTATTTTCTCTTAAAAAACCCCTTTTAAAGATTCTTACGGTTAGCCACCCATGATAATTCCTTATATATATATATATATATATATATATATATATATATATATATATATATATATATATATATATATATATATATATATATATATATTAATATTATAACCCCCACTATTATTAATTGTCCTAAATTAACACGTATTCTAAATTATCCTTGTTTCAACCTCAATGAAGCTCAGCCCTATTTCAAAAACTAAATAAACGAATATTCTATTATCTTTAATGCGCGATCCCCTTTCGAAAAATCATTCGACTTTCGACCCATACACCACATGATCGGGGTCAGCCAATTAAAAAAAATTTAGACACTTACCGGCAGGTTCATGAACCCTTGGTATATAAGCTCAAACAATGATATTATGTCTGTTTCCTTGCGATGTTCTGGTATTGTACTTCTGTTATCTTCGCGCGTCTCATCTGTCCGTCCATACAATGTAATGTCCAGTGATACTCAATTCCGGCAGGTCCGGGGCTAGTGCGTTTGCGTCCTTTGGTCAATTTAAATGTACTTTGATGTCTGCTGAAATGTCCTCCATAGTGTTGTCGTTTTGTTACCGGGATAAATCAATTTAATGGATAACCATTCGTGTGTCTCATCTCTTATGTGTCTACAGTACTGTGAGTCCGGGTGTTTATTTCCCCAGCATTCTGCTCATGAGTCTGCTTCTCTCATCAAATACTCACGACTACATATTCAACATCAACCGCCTTCTATATATATTCCCATTTCGACAAATTCATTGTATGCATGTGATTATCATCACATATACATACCTAAAATATTCATTAAACAATATAGATTGACATTAGCGTTTAATATTTGTCTATTTTACGTTCCTTTAATAAAAACGAAACAAGAAATTCATGAATTCTATTTACAATTTTTATATGCATTTAGGGAACGGTGGACCATTATTTGAGCAAATCTTCTCATTGAAATACTGATTGTGTTATTGTAAAAAATATATATATTTCTGTATATTATTAGTACCAAAATAATTTTTTTCGAGTAAAAAAATCATTTATGAAGCTTCTACAAAGTAATTTATAATGGGTAAGTGTAGTAATAAATTTTAAATATGTTTTTCTCAAAACAGATTTTCCAAGGTTTTTAGATTTTTTAAATGCTCCATGCTACTTAATTTTTGTTCAAAATTCATGAAATTTATAAGGAATAATCCTGATGCTGTTTACAAAAAACCTGGGTATGCATTTTACAATTAGACTTCATTAAGGTAATTAAATTTGAATTATAACTTTTTAAAAGGCAAAATTTTGAAGAAAATCGGATGGAATTCAGAAAAAAGTCTCTCAAAAATTAACTATTAGAGGGATTAAATAATTGATACGCAGATTTGTTTGTTATACAGTTTAAAGAGATTAAAATGCAAAATCGAGGAAATATCTCAAAAATTAAGTAGCAAGGAGCCTTTTAAAATTTTGTTTATAAATTAAAATTTTTTTTTAAAAATCTTAAAATTATGATGAGATTGGAAATTTCTTTTAAGATATTCTATTTATTTATAGTGAAATGTATATATGTACAAAATTTCATATCTCTATGATGAAAAGTAAAAAAAAGTAAATTTTAATGCCCACCGTTCCCTTAAAATTATTGTTCAATTAAACGTTTTAATATCCACATTCATGTTTCCGTAATTCATAACTTGGCTATCAAATAATTACAAGTTAAAAAGAACTTTTTATATACCACATTTTTAAATTTTCTGTTGAATCGCATAAACTTGACAATTCTATGTATTAATAAATACTTTAAAAAATGTTTTTTTGATGAATTATCCAATAAACTTGAAAGAAAATGGTCGGCCTGCACTGTGCACAAAATACAAGGATGTACCGTGAACCACTCAGTTCTGTACCTTGGAAAAAAAACTCCAAAAGACGGGCCAAAAGACGGGCCAAAGGACGGGCCAAAGACGCCAAAGGACGGGTTTACGTCGCATTAAGCCGAATTAGAACCTTTTAAGGACTACGCATCGAAGAGTTTGACTTCTTCAAACTTACTGGAAAGACTTATGAACTACTGGAAAGACCCCTTGTGATTCGCCAAATCACAATTTTAATATTTTCCTATTTAATTATTTTTCACTTGTATTTATTTTTATTTCTCTCTCCTTTTCTCTCTTAATTGCACAAACCTCCATTTAATTATTCTTTTTCACTTTCTTTTATTTAATTTTAATCACTTTTTAGTCGTTTCCACTATCCACAGACTACATAAACTGCTAACTTTTAAATTTTTTAAAAAATTTTCGCACAGTATTTTTGTAAACAAACTAAATTCAAATGTAATCTGTTTTCAAAATCGTCAAACGCCGTTACTCAAAAGTGCAAGCATTGAATTCGATCGAAGCGCCACCTTGCGGATTTTTCTGCTTAAAGATGGCTAAAATTATTAAAAAAATGCCCTGTCATCGTGTTCTGAGCTATTCTAAAACTTTCAAATGTCTAGCTAGTCGGGAAGTTAGTTAAAAATCGATTGCAGGATTTGTACTGGACAAACAAGAAAGCGACTTAATAAAAACGTGGAAATGAAAATAAATGCAAGCAAAATATATTTACCCATCACCAAAAATAATTTTATACCTTTCTTCCCCTTGATACTTCTTCCAGAATGATAAATGACTTCATCTTAAAATTTTCTTGCTTATTCAGTGTAAAAATAGTTATGATGAATATTGCAATAAAAAAAGGTTTAGTGCTATGAGATTCTTTTTTTTTAAAAAAATTGACACAAATCTATACTTATATATAAAGAGAGAGCGATTTTGTACGTTGAGTGTAATCTTCAGAACCACTGTACCTATTTGAAAAATTCTTTCACTGTTTGAAAGGTACATTATTCCAGATGGACATAGGCTATATATTATGTATATCTGATCAGTAGAAATAAAGTTAGGGGCTTAATCCTTACAATCTCCATTGTTTCCGCTACTGTCTTCTACCCCTTTTTGTTCCGAAGATTTCAACGATCCTTATCGTGGTGCTATCGCGGTGGGTTTCTGTTCTGACGCTAGAGGTTCGAACCTAGCCGTTCTCCGGCACGCCTTTTTTCTTTTAAAAAATTTATTTTAATTATTAACTAACATAAAATTAATTTAAGTTATTATTTCGGTTATTATTAAGGTAAAAAAAGATTTACGATTTATTGGCTATCAACTGGAAATTTATTGGTATATTATTTTGTTCAACCCGGACAAAGTCGGGACGGGCCGATAGTATATATATATATATTGGTATTAATTGTTTACATTGACCGTTGTATTTAATTTGAATGTAATCCGTAGTGAAGCACAGGTATTCAGCTAGTATCTAGTAAAAAGGAAGTGGATTTAATCTTATGCATTAGCATGATATTTTTTCGTCGGAATTTTTGAAATGGACATGCTTACGTGTTTGCAAGTATACTGAATGCTTTAAACATATTCAAAACTAAGTGGCTGGTACGTTGGAAGTAAAAAAATACTATATATACCTCTGCCCTAAAATATGTCTGATAAATGATTTAAATTTTTCTTTAAAATCTGTATGTTCAGATTTTTGTATTATATCAGCATTAACAGAATGTTTCTAAATTTTTTTAGATAAACTGTTTTGTCAATATAGTAATTAAGGTAAACGCACCAGCAATGGGCCGGTTAAGAGAAAAATTGAAAAAAATATGAATTTTCACAGCTATAGATAAAGCAAACTGGTCCAAATTTTTACCTGCCATTTTAATAACATCTGTAGTAATAAACGTCTTACATCTGTAATAGCAATTGGAGCGTACTGGCTGGATTGAAAAATATATATATATACATAAATAATAAACAACCTGATACATATAGAGAAAAATATATCACTTCTACCCAGACTTGGGTGTATATAATTTGAAGTGGCACTCTAAATGAATTTGATGCAAACACAGTTTATACATGAAACAATGTTTATTGAATTCGTTGCACATATAGAATTTGCTTTTACAGCAATAAGCATACGTACTACTTGTACGGAATATATATTAACATTCAATAGAAATACTTTTTGCAAATACTCACAAACCAGCAGAGAGTCAAACCAGCAGTACTGCCACGTAAACTTTGGGCCCCCTAAGCACTAGCGCAGGATAACACCTTTTCAACCTTAACAACCTTTTTCAACCCTAACGACCTTTTTCATTAATGACGCTGCATGGTATTTATACTAAGCGCGTATGCCGAAATTAGCATATCTCAAGCAGCTTCTTTAATTCATTCACTCAAAAGTTCGATTCTTGTGAATCGAATCTTGTGTATACCTTACATACACCTATAATGGGCTATTACTTTATCCGATGTACCCATAATGGGCCACCCAATGATAGGCCATCAATATCGCCCATCACAATATTAATGGGCCATCTATTTAATCTATTATGGAACAAAAATCAATTCTACAATATCATAAAATTGGAAAGAAAAGGAACTAAAATCATGATGTATATTTTTAAACCGGTTTATTCATTTTATAACTACAGTACAACTACACTAAATATATAGAATCTGAAATATAACTGAAATATAAATTTATTAACTGTCTTCTATATTAACAACTGTCTTCTATACAACAGAAAACACTAAAAACACAACAGAGTCCTCAATACAATACACGCCTAACGCACTTTCAATACATTCAATTCTCCGCAGAAAAGAGCACTAAGTACCAATGCCAATATCAGGTATATATATAGACTTCCAAAGCTCCCCCTATCGGTCAACCAGTCAGATATCACTAGAAGATCCCAGAAAGGTCTAGAAGGTTGGCGACCATTTGACGCCATATCGCCAAATTTGGCGACCAAAATAAGTCACCAAATCCATCGCCAATTTCACGATAACTCTCGTATTTGGCAAGATTACCATAGACTCATAAAATTCTTAACAATGTAGGGTTAAAAATTGAAAATGAAAAAATACGAGTTTGAAAGTCCCTTGTTGCCTTAAGCCATAAAAGATGGACCCAAAAAGTTCTATGTTATTGAAGATTAATATGGATAGTTGTTATTATATCTTCATTGTCCGATGGACACGATTTCATGGTTGAGGCCACATCCCGCACCATACTGGGTATTCTTTCTTTCTGTAGATTCAGCAGGTCTTGCCAGTGCCGCGTCCCCGCCACGCCTACGCTAGACGTCCGCGCTACGTCTTCTCCGTGTGAATTGAGCCTAAAGCTGCCACTAGATACCGTTTTTTTCAGTGATAGGCGAATGTCATACACTCAAAATTAAGTTGCTTTCATAGAAATAATATGTCAGACCAGTTACGACCTTACGGTCAATCATATAGAACTTCGCAGCTTCATGTGAAGTATTGAAATTTTTTTTTTCCAAAATTAGATGCTTCGAGGAATTGATAAAGCTGCGCATTAATGTTAGAAATGGCGTCACTTACAATGAACTGCAGATTCTAACATTTTTTTTTTCTCAAAACTTAATAATGCGATTTTTTCTCACAGATATACAGGGGTGGCCTCTATATATATGAAATATATATATATATATATATATATATATATATATTTATTTATTTATTTATACAGGGTGGTCCTAAAAAACTTTACCGATATATGGACCTCTAGCGGCTGTTCCGTTCAACCGATGGAGATGAGATTTCAGATATAGTTATTCAGAGGTATGAGCTCGGGGTTTTATGAATGGCGACAAAGTGGCGCTCACCGTTACGATTATAGCTACAGAAACCCGAAAGTTTCGAATGGCAACACCCACTTTTTCCCGTCGCAAAATGCTCAGCGCATGTGGAAACCCTAAATAGAGTTGGAACGGTGCGAGTATAACAAAACACGGACGCGTTATGCACCCACAAAAAACAGCTCTGCAAACGGCCCACAAAAACACGATCGGGTCGCACGGAGGAAATTTGCATATGACAGAGGCAAGACACCAATCACTGATGACAACACAGACGGGACAAAAGAAAACTTATTTTTGATTACACATTTTCCACATGGGTGCCTTCATCGTGTTTTTGTTGGCCGCTCGCAGTGCTGTTTTTTTTTGTGAATGCATAACGAGTCCGTTTTTTCGTGATACACGTACCGTTCCAACGCTCTTCAGGGTTTTCGCATGCGCTGAGCGTTTTGCGACAGGAAATAGTGGGCGTTGACTTTCGAAAATTTCGAGTTTCTATACCTATAACTGTAATTGCCACTTTGTTGCCGTCCACAGAATCCCGAGCTCATACCACTGAATAACTATATCTGAAATCTGATCTCAATCGGTTGAAAGGAACAGACTCTAGAGGTCCATATATCGGCAAAGTTTTTTTATGACCATCCTGTACATAAATTTTTTGATTCCATGATCCTCAATTTATTAGCATAATATCCTCTAGTTTCGGCTTCAGCTGAGTACCCCGGGCATTTTCCGAAAAAGTATTCGCTTCAAGCATTTTTACCATGTTTTTAATAACTCGCTTTCTTGTTTGAGTGTTTGTGTGTGTGTTTGTGGGTGTGTTTGTCTGGTACAAATCTTGCAATCGATTTTTAACTAACTTCCCGACTAGCTAGACATTTGAAACATTTAGAATAGCTCAGAACACGATGACAATGCATTATTTTAATACTTTTAGCCATCTTTATTCCATATTTTAAAATCCATTGCGTAAAAATACGAGTAGCGTCTGGAGCCAAAAGTAACTGCGCTACAGGCGCCATCTATTAACGCCATCTATTAACCCATAATTAACTATGGAGGATGCGAATTCGTTTGCAGCTCATGAAGAAGCTGCATGTAAATTACACTTCTTTTTTTTATGTAAGGAGGGTGTGGGAGGGGGTTAATGCAGCCTTATTGTTGTACGAATATGCATTTATACAAATTCATTATTATGATTCAACAGAAAATTTAAAAACATGGTATATAAAAAGTCTTTATCTTGTAAATATTAAAGTACAGACAGCCCCCCCCCCAAAAAAAAAATAAAATAAGGATATATGCTCCAAAAATTGATTTTCGAAAAATTATATTTAAAATAATGTTTGGATCGCTAAATCCTTATCCTACGTCGCTTTTTTTCCAAAGATGTTTCTTCTTACGATATATTAAACTCTCAGTGGGAGGTAAAAAAAGGGAGATCTAAATCTAGGATCAAACCAACAGAAAATGCAAAACGTGACTTTAGAAAACACTAAAACAGAAGCTTTGAACTTTACTGCATTAAAGTATTGTTTTGATCCAAAGTATCATTACGTGCTCGTAACAACCGGGTTTGATGGTTGGTAGGTCTTAACACGATGTTTTGGACGTATACAAAACCAGCCAAGTTTGGCTATTCCATAGTGAGACTAAACAATAGCTGGTTATGATTTTTTTTCCATTTATAGATTGCCTTACTGGAAATATTCACCCTCATAAAACATCAAAAAATGTATCTACAGTGTGTGTGTGTATGTGTATATATATATATATATATATATATATATATATATATATATATACACACACATATATATATATATATAATGTCCAAGAGCGTAAACTATAATTAACTATATTTAATTAGGTCGGTTGATGCTAAATCTACAGAAATCAATATAAATAAATAATTACTAAACGAGATATCAGTCTGATGGGGAACGAAAATGCCAATAGGTGGCGTTGCGTTGTTTATCTCTCGGGTTTTTTAGGAGCGCAGCCTTGAGCGAATCGCAGAGGATTGCGACATGTTCTCGAATGTTCGAAACACATGACTACGATATTACCAGATCACGAGGAGTGGACTGACTCCCGTGCTTTTGGATAAGCGCGAAGAGAGAACAAAGGCGGATTAGAGATTACTTTCGGACGGGCAGGTCGCATGTCGCGGGGCTGAGAGATGATTGGAACTTGGCGCGGAATGGATTGAATTTTAAGTAATGTTAATTAAGAACGTCTTTAATTGTTTTTTTATGTCGTAGCTATTTCCCACAGGCCTTGATGATGACTGCCATTATGTGTTAATTAATATATAAAGAGTTATGCGTTGTAAGCACCATGCCACATATATATATATATGTGTGTGTGTGTGCTTGTTTGTTTTGGAGGGGAGGTACAAACGTTTTATTTTATGAGTTATAAACCCGTTTCAAGTAATGTAGTGGAAGACACACGTATTGGGAATTGGGTCATTCTCCCGAGTTAAAATAGCTTTTTAGATTTGCAATTAGTTAAGAAGTCTAATTTAATGTTTAGTAAGTAAACGATTACACATTTTATGAGGTAATTTTCATAGAAAACTCTTTATTATTTTGAATCTGAGGCTTTTCTCTTCTTAGGAAATCCTACATCGGGAAGAAAATGTGTCGAAATTATTAAGTATTCAATTTACAGTTTTGTAATATAAAAAGTGTTTTTAAAAGTTACAAATGCTGTACATTTGGTAACAAAGTTTCCTAACTTTTTTAAATCTAATAGAAATGTTGCAAAAACGGGGAAGTGAAGACACTCAAAAGCTTTCCACTAAGAAGTCCGCAAAGTTTCTTTCCCTTTTGAAGAGAAATATGTTTTTTAAAACATTTTCTCTTTCCTGAAATCGGATTTTCAGTGCTTTTCAGAGGTGAATTATATTTCACATTTTTACATCCTAACTTCTGCTCTTTTACAATATCCGTTATCCCGAAGAAAGAAAAAAAAATGCTCATGACGGTTTTTTATTAAAATTGATGCCATTTTATCTGACGTATAATAAATGTTGACACAGATCCAGATGCACTTCCCACGGGGAGCGAAAGAAAACTACATTACCCGATATGAAACAGCGAAAATTGAAACTTAAAAATGAGGTTCTTTTAGATGAAAGAAAACTTTAAATAAATTTCCTAGACGGAAGCGTTGAGTCAGCAGAAACCATTATTTGAGGGTTTAATTTTATGAAAGATGTCAAGGTGCTGTCTGTTGGAAAGAAGGAAATTTGACACTTAGATAAATTGAGATTTATTCTGTTCAATGAATGTATGATCACTTGAGAGTTTTTAAGGAAAAAAATAGCATGCTTAGGACAAATAATCTTAATATGAAAGACAATTTTTTTTAACTCAACTCTGGGTATTAGTTGGTTATGAACATTATTCAGTAGCCTATATCATAACTTTAGGACTTGTTAAAGAAATAATTAAATTTTGCAGATAATTAAGTATGTGTAATAGCGTTGAAATTTGCGATTGTTTTTTGGTCTTGCCTTAGGGCTAAATAATTCTAACTGGATTTTACTGCCGAATAAAACCTGATATCCTATTACACAATTTTTAACGTAGGATTACGTTCCTTCATTGCGGTCCGCGGAAGGTATGTGACTACCTCTTGGGCACTTTTTTTGAAAAATACGAAATTTTTATGAAACACAAGTGATTTTAGTTAGAACAGAGGGCTGAGGTCCAAAATCAGGACCGTTTCGGAGAGGTTTTGGCGAAGTTTCGCTCCCGAAAACCGAAATTGGCGTGAAAAGTATTACCCCACCCAAAAGAGCGTTCATTCGTGGTTTTTTTTTATTTAGAGGTGAGATTTTTTTGGGGGGGTCTATCTTAATTATATATTCAGAGGCGGGTCGGTATTTTCCCGATTCTTAATAAATAATTATACAAAGATTATAGCTATATTTTTCTGTTTTATATAATATTTTTCAAAAGAAAATAAGCAAATAATTGAATTCCTTCATTAGTTCTGCATGGATGTTTGCTGCTAATTGTATTAAAAGTGGATATAATTAATAACTTAAATAATTAATAAGTTAATTTTATAAAAGTTTGTATTTCTTGATTATATATTAAAAAAATGATAATTCTAACTTTCTAATATTAATAAATAATTTCATATTTGTTTTAGTTTAAAAGAAAGTTTTTCCCGCTACGTTTTAAATAATTTGACTCCTATTCACTGTTCATGTATTGTGTATATATATATATATATATATATATATATATATATATATATATATATATATATATATATATATATATATATATATATATATATATTTATATGTATGTATAAATAAATAAATAAATAAATAAATATATATATATATATATATATATATATATATATATATATATAAATGCATAAATCATGAATAATGCATGAATCCCTTATTAAGAAGCCAGACTGACAACTCCCATTTTCGCCATAAGGAGGGACTTTCTTTGCATTAATTTGGGGGGTTACTACAGTCGCATATAATCATCCTTTTTGGCTGTCCGGTCCGCATAAAATACCGTAGCCGAACAGGGAATAAAACTATGAATTAAAAATATTGATGGAATTTTCATTAACTTTTCAAATTTAGGCAATTTTTAGTCAAATTTTAGTAAAAATTAGCGTTTACGCCAAATCTTCTAAAAAAAAAATCTAACCAATATATTTGACTTATTTTCAACAATATATTAATAAATCACTTACCTGTGTTATGAGCTAAAATATTTGCAATACCCCTTAAACTTACTAACATAGACCAAATTTTGTATACACAACAAGATTTTTTTTAAATGTTCATATATTTTTCAATAAAAATAGCTCTTAAATTAATAAATACATACTTACAAGTTATATTATAGTTCACTAGGGGCTTCACCCCTAGCCTCGCTACGCTCGCTCCTCTGGTGAATCAAGTGAATGAATGACTCAATAGTTTTTTACAGCGATTGAGTCATTCATTTGTTTACAGTTGAAGCTTCCCCCCCCCCTCAAGACGAAATGGAGGAAGCCCGGCGAAATGGATGAATGTGTGAAAAATTGGATCTTCTTTCAAAGGAAGCGAATGAGAAGATTTTTTTTGAAGTATTTCTTTAAAATTCAATTAAAAATCGAAATTTTAAGATAGAGACTTGAAATGAAGTTTATATGAATGAGAAAGCTTTCATCTTCCAGTTGATATAAATATTTTCTTTGTAACATAATAAGTCTGAGAGCATCGAATTTATATATCTCGAAACGCATAAATTTTTCCAAAAAAAGGGTTTTCAATTTTAATAAAAATATCAGTCTGTTTTAAATTATTTTTAAACAAATGAGGTCTTGTTTGAAGGAGAAATGTCTGTAGTCTTAGATTGTAAAAAAAAAAAATTCTACGATCCTTTTTTGGCGAGTTATCGTAATCTGAACATGAAAAAGTCAATATTTTCCCACAAAACATAAAATAAAAAAAAAACTTAAAGTCCGACGAATATGAGACATGTCTTACTTTCTTCCCCACATTATTCTGCATCGATTGGTATCGGTCTCGATCCCCATACCCCCAGCGGTTTCGGAGGAGATAGCGTGACAAGCTTTTGACAGCGGCGGCGGCGGCGGCGGCTGCGGCAGCGGCAGTTAGTTTTTTTTAGAATAGAGAGATAACATACCCCTGGAGGAGCAGAACCTTGTGACAAAATTTTATATCCATATCTTAGAAATCTTTTGAGAAATGAGATTTTGTCGTAAACGTAAAAAATGAAAAATGCAGTTTTCCAGAAAACGCAAATAAAGATTTTAATGTAGCACAAAAATTTTGTATAAACTTTACAACCTCGAAATTCCCCATATTTGTAAGTCAAGCCTTTCGTGGCTTCATTTTTAATTAATTTTGATTTTCTTTTAGCTTTTAGCATTTTTCTGGACGTTTTTGTAGTTGGCAGAATTTGTCACCTCGATTTCTTTATTCGCTCAATGTCAATTTCCATGTACTTTTTCAACATTTCTTGTTCAGTTTTCATTTTTAAATAATTGAAAACAGGTACGAGACCCATAAAACCTGAATTAAACAGTAACGCTGCAATAGAAGCCCCTAAGAACAATGTTTGCAGTTGAACAGAATTTTCTTCAGGCACAATATTCCACAAACCATTGTTAAATGATTCATTATTGTTTTGAGTCATGCCATGCAAATACTGTTTTAGTAACTTCTGATCGCAAAGATATAAGTAAGTTGGTTTCATAATTTTGATAATTGTATCTGGAAGTCCTGGAGATTTTTCCGAAAACTGCTTTCCATGATGCAATGCTTGCTTGTATTTACACCAACTTTCGGGACCCTCAGGATACTGCCCATGCATCGACTTTTCATTGCTTGAGCAACAATGAAAAAAGCAGTTAGTACTGCTGATTACATATTTTGAAGATTTCCAACATTGCTACTAATTGCAATCCCATAATAGTTGTGTAGCTAGTCTATAAAGTTATCAGTTAGTTTACCCTTTCCACCAAGGCCTTTAAGTCATATAATGGTCTTAAAACTATAAAAAGTAAATAGAGGAAACTTAATTCTACATTTAAAGTGAAAAATGAGCATGAAAATTGCTTAAAAGTTAAGAATAGCTGTATAAATGCATTAATTACATTTCCGTGGCCCTTTAAAAGGTCGCTTCCGGTTTCAGAAAGTTCATTTCCGGTTTATAATTTGGGCTAGAACTCTGCTTCTAATTATCGCTGAACCAAAAGTAAAGCATTTTTGGAATCCTAAATGTTTGAACTTTAAAATAATTTAAAAAAATTCGAATTTTTTTGAAAAAACAGCGATTTGAGGGTAGTCACATACCTTAAATAGAAAAGTACCAAAATGCGTCAAATTAAAGAGAGGTAAACAACGATAAGTTATCCTACGTTTATTACCCGCGGTAGTTTCGTTAGACGAGACTACCTGAAATTTTTTTGTGTTACATTACAACAGGATTTGAAGTTAGATTCCCAAGACATGATTTTGATCACAGGTTCCCAACCTTTTTTTTCACCAGAGCCTATCTTTTCAAATAGTATCGAATCAGCGCCCCCCCCCACCCTTACGTAGGGTTGCCAGATATTTAAAACCTTCGTTTTGGGGAGGGGGGAGACATTTTTAAGTGCCGTCATGTGTTTGTATCAGTTTCCATGAAAGTGTACCTTAAGGAAGACAAAAAAATGTTAATTTTTTTAGATATATTTGTAGGCTTTAAATGAATGAAATTTTCTATCAGACGTAAACTGGAATATATAGAATGTCTCGGCATATGCTCTCGGGACACCGGGACAGATTCCGGATTAATTCCAGAAAACCGGAACGTCTGGCAACCCTAGGTTTACGTTACGTTAATACCTTTTACTAATATAATACAACATAATCTTTTGTAAAATTTAAAATAGATGCAAATATGGAATAAAAAAAAAACAAATGGTTATTCAGCTATTTGTCCAAAATTATTTATGAAAATAATATAAAGTACACGACATAAGTTATCATTTTATTGTGATCTCTGTATAGATAGGTAGCGCACTGAACTCCAGTTTTACAACAATTTCTCTGAAGGAGTACCGAAACAAACTGGTATTATTTGAAAAAAAATCCAATCTATTTATAGTAATGTTCAATGAACCCGTCAGAGCATGCCACAAATTCGGTGCCCTGTACAAGCGATAAACTTGTTAAGACTTGCACGATGACATTGTATACGTACAGGCTAGGACAAGCATTTTTAGCTAAGAAGTAGGTATATGATGGTTCCAACATTCCTTTATGTTTGATCAATAAGACTTTTTACACTGCTGGCCACTGTAAATGCAACACCCTGAAGGAAACATGCAAATAACATGAAATTTACAACATGCATTAGCGGAGGTGAGATATGCAAATGATTAGAATTTCAGCGCAGACGCACATCACGCGCGCCTGTGGCGCCACTTCAAAGCGCTATTTAAGGCTTGGAGATTTCGACGATTTCAAGTTCAGCAATTGTGTTTTTCTAGTGGTTTTTTAAAAAAAAAAACGATCAATTATGACTCGTCGAAAACAGCGATCATCTGTTGATCAAGTATCCGAGTTCGACAAAGGAAGGATAGTGGCCTACCGAGATTGTGGATTATCTTTCAGGGAAATCGGTAATCGTGTTGGACGGAACCAAACAACTGTAATGCGGATATGTGATCGTTGGATGCAGGAGGGTACGACGGACCGGCGTGTTCGATCGCATCCACCTCAGCGCACCACTTCACGTGATGACAGGCAAATTGTGCGCATGGCAGTGACGGATCGCTCAGTCACACACGAACCATAGCACAGCACATGCAGTCTGTAACGCATCATCCAGTGTCGTCGCGTACCATTCGACGCCGTTTACAGCAGAGTGGTCTGTCCGCAAGACGTCCATTGCTTTGTCTACCCTTTACGCAGAACCACAGACGTCTCCGCCGCCAATGGTGCGATGACAGAAGGATGTGGACGGCAGAATGGAATGAAATTGTCTTTACTGACGAGTCACGCTTCTGTCTGCATCACCACGATGGTCGCATTCGAGTCTGGAGACACCGTGAAGAGAGGATGCTGAACAGCTGCGTTATGCACCGCCACACTGGTCCTGCACCGGGTATTATGGTATGGGGCGGTATTGGATATCACTCTCGCACACCTCTAGTACGCATTGCCGGTACTTTAAACAGCCAGCGCTACATATCCGAGGTGTTGGAGACAGTTGTCCTTCCTTACCTTCAGGGCTTGCCCACATCCATATTACAACAGGATAATGCGCGACCACACGTGGCACGCATTGTCCAACGGTTCTTCGTCAATCGTCAGATTGAATTGCTTCCCTGGCCGCCTCGCTCTCCGGATCTTTCGCCGATAGAAAACATGTGGTCCATGGGTGCTCTACGATTGACCCAGATTCCATCCCCAGCTGCCACAGCAGATCAACTTTGGCAACGTGTGGAAGCTGCTTGGTCTGCTGTACCCCAAGAACGCATCCAAAGTCTCTTTGAATGAATGCCGATGCGTGTGGCAGCGGTGATCTCCAACAATGGCGGCTACTCTGGCTACTGATTTTGGCGGGAACCACACTTCACAGAAGTCTATAAATTCAATCCTTGTATACTTGGTCAACATGTTATCTACAAAATAAATTTTGTTGTGATATCTCTTGTCTTTCTTGGTGTTGCAATTTTGGTGGCCAGCAGTGTAGCATGTTCTTACGAGTATAGCCCAAGGGGGACTGTGGCTGGTCCTCAACGCCCCTCTGCTATTTCTTGGATCAGCAGTACCCCTCCCCCTGTAACTCCTCAGCGTCCACCAGGGGGCAGTGCCGCTCCCGTTGGGAACCACTGCTTTAAATCATTCGTTCTTAATCGGTAGTCCTGGAATCCCTAAAGTTTGGGCCTAAAAGTCCGCAGAGATTTAAGAAATAAATAAATAAATAAATAAATTGGTTTAATTCTTTAAATTTAACAAAGTTATAGCGCTGGGAACAAAAAAAAAATTGTTCAATTTTTGTTAAAGTTCTAAAAATTCCTGTATTCCTTCAATTTCCCAAGTCTTCGAGTGCGAAAAAAAACTGTTCTACTGATTATTATGGTAAGATTTACATATACGAAGAGAATGACACAGAAAATACATTCTGTACTCTGAGATTGGTTGTGTCCAATACAAAACGTCGTGGCTAGCTGATCAAATGGTTGATGCGAGAAATTAATGATTACCTTTTGCTATATCAAGGTTAAACAGACGAGGATCAGCAATTTAAAGCGAAATTCAAACGGCTACAAATATAAGTATCAATAAGTGGACTACGCCCGCACACATTGCTATCGCTGGACTTCGGAACCAGCGTTTCAAGAACAGCCTTGCTCACACTGCAGGCGTAGCGCGATTAGGATGGGGGAGTAACTGAACACAACGCTTGTGTAAAAGAATAGAGTCCAGCGCATCTGACTAGCTGATGGTCACTTCTGCATTATCGACTGTGAGCAGGCAACTGTTAACTTAACCTGTGATCGGTTCGACGTATCCTGTGGTCTTTCCTCTTTCCATCCAACATGAGTCAACTTCAACGCCAAGGAAGATGTCATCGCGTTGCGCTCTGCCTTTGGTGAGAATTTTCCTTGTTGACGCGCCAGAAGCAATTCGAACAAGGCCTAATGTTACAGACAGTCGCATTATCGTCCAAGTGACGAGGCAGCGAGTCACATCGATCACAGTTACTCCGATGACTGTGAACCTGAACGAATTTCGACCGCACTGTCTAGTCTCTTTGTGACCTTCAAGTGCGTTTCATCTAGTAACTTCATTTCGACGGGTCCGTGGTTCTGCGTCGGTTTTCGGTACTGGGGCGAGATCGGATCGAATCCCCAAAGGAGCTATTAAATACCTTGGCGTTTAAGCAAGATTTGAGCACGTTAAATTCGTGTATCGGAAAGTCCTACGAGGTCAGAGAGAGTTGAAGAAGTTCCGACCCCTCCCCCCAATATCACCTCTGGGGTTACTTGGTCAAAAAAGAAGTGACATCTGGCTAATTCGGACTTCGGCCCTTGTGGTTCTATTATGAACCGTAGACGCACCCTTTTGCCCGCAAGTCTATATGGACCTGGTCTATAATACTTCAGGTCTTGCGGCGTAAGCAACAACTTGCTTTCGAAGTCGCTGTGACAGCCTTGCACCTACAAATCGCCATGTGGCATCATATGCAGTTAAGAGGGACTCTCAAGGGAAATCACACTGACGAGGAAGCGTAGCGTTATAACTACTTCAGGGTTACTTAGGTATGTATACTTCATCTGCAGAATCCCACAGTCCAACCGATAAAAAAAACTCTCAGCGTATGTGTACCGAGTTTTTAAAATCAAATACCTCCAACAGCTTGCTTCTACTATTAAAATAGCAGTATTCATCGTTAGATAGGTTTTTAGGCTGTACTGCCTACGAGTACAAAGTTGCCCAACTGCACTTTGAGCCTACTTACTTTTTTCATGATTTCCCATTAGCAGTACATATATAAACTTCTTTGAAAGATCTCTATGAAACTTTTCTGGGCGTTCTTTGCTCTATTTTCACTAAACAGTCTTACTCTGTGATTTTTTTTTATTTAAATTTAAATTTTGAATACGTTTATATGGGAATTTAGTCACAGAGTAAAAATAGCAGCAGAGTAGTAGCAAAACATTTAATAGGACTAAGAACCATTTTCACAGAACTTAACATAAAAGCGTCTTACAGCGAACAACATTATTCGCTTCTCATACCGCTCTCAGAGCGAGACCGTACAGGAGAAAAATATGATGACGTCATAATTAACATATGTGCGCACGCATGCCGTAAGGAGCGTAAGGAGAGAAAATGACGTTGTTTTTCAACAGTTTAAAACAAAAATTACTTTCAAATATATTTTTCCCTTCAAATTCTCAGAAAAATTTTAATAAAATTTTTGACAAATTATTTAAAAACACATTTTGAAGCTCAAAGGGGAAATATACGCGAACTAGCTGAATACCCGTGCTTCGCTACGGAGTACATTCCAATTAAATACAACGGTCAATGTATGTATTATAATTAATGCAAATATATATATATTTATAATAAATACAACGGTCAATGTATGCAATTAATGAAAATATATATAAAAAAATCATAACGGATATTTTTATAGACAAAATAATGTAGAAGAAAATATTCAAATTAAATCTAATAGAATATAATAAAGAATATAGTACAGTTAATAAAGCACAGTTTGAGGAACATTTATTTTACTGTATTTTAATATGCTTTCGATAATATCCAATCGTCTGCAGCATTAGCAAGAAATAAATATTTTTTTGTCAATTTATTTCGTTGTTATGCACGGGACGTAAAATTAAAGTCTCACAAAAAGAAAAGAAACCACGTGATCGGCATTTAATAAATTAAATTCTAAAAATGAATCTTTAAAAATTCTCCAAAAATCTGAAAATAGAAGTAAAGATTCGAAAGAGATTTTATTTTAAAGGAATTTTTAGGATCTTTCTCGCGATGTAAATTTCATAACCCTCTAATTATTATTTTAAACGCAAACTTTAAAGAATATTCTAAGAGTAATTTTTCAAAAAACTTTCCTAGTGCACCCCTACACTATAAGAAGAATCGCCATGCAAAATTTTAAACCTTTAGCTCCAGTGATTTGGTCTGAGTTATCTGTCAGTCAGTCACGGAACTGTTTTATATATAGATAGTATATCTCATGAGACAGTTGCTCTATGTCACAAAAAATATATGACGTGCTCTATTGGCGATATGTCTGGTGACCTGGCAGGGCATGGGAGTACTTCATATCCTTGATGACATTGTTGGGAGTGTCGCGCAGTATGTGGACGAGCGCTGTCTTGCAGAAAAATGCACCTGGGCGACTTGATAGCATAGGCAGTACAACTGGAGTTAAAATCTCGTCCACGTAACTGCGTGCCGTCAAAGTACGTTGAAGGACGACTAGAGGTGATCGTGTGTCCCAACAAATCGCTCCCCACACTGTCACACCTTGATTAATAGCCGCATGCCTCTCGACAACAAATGCCGGATCGGACCGGTGGCCTGGTCGCCTCCACACGCGTATGCACTGGTCGTCAGCATTGAGACTGAATCGGGATTCATCGCTGAAGATCACACCCCTCCAGTCGGTCACACTCCAGCTTGCCCGAGGTCGGCAAAAATACAATCGACACTGCCTATGATGTGGTCAGTGGTAGGCGTCTTAATGGACGTCGGTTCCTTATACCTGCTCGGCTAGTCGTCTCCGAATGGTTTCCTTTGATACCACCGGATGTCTGGATGGTGGTAAATGGCATCGAACCGATTCTAGCGACGTAGTTGGTGCAGACATGGGTGCTCTTATTATTGCTCGATCCTCGCGCGCATTTGTGTTCCTGGGACGCCCTGACCCACCGCGACGGTAGACTATCCCTTCCGTGAAACATAGTTGCCAACACCGAGCAACTACCATATCGCTCCGACCGAGGTGGCGGCCGATACGCCTGTTCGACCAAGCTGCTTCTCTGAGGCCTACTATACGCCCCCTCTCAAAGTCTGGCAATTGTTCGTACTGTCGCCGGTTACGTCTCAGCGACATCTCCATTCACAATACCGTCCATCCAAGTCGACAGATTTGTTTGAATAACCCTAAGGCACGAGCAATCATGCTTTTAAACTCTCCCAGCTGAGCATCCGATATGCGCATAGCGAGCTTACCCTTGCCTCATTGGCGTCGAAATTTTACTCATTTGCATATCTCTTGCCAGACTACATTCCTGCCAAGTTTCGTGATAGTAGCTCGATTTCTTCTGGATGCATATATTTTTTTGTGACAGTGTATGTATAAAAAAAGCATTTTTTAAAATTGTAAACTGAACTAAAAGTAAAGTTTCTTATTGTTGATGTATTTTTTATGTGTTTTGCGATCTTTTTATGGTGGCACATTTGAGAAATAAATCCGTTGAATATAAGTGTAAATTAAAAACAATTTGGATTAAAACTGCCTAGTTTTGATGTACAAAAACCAATTTATTGCGTACATAGCGTGAACTAATTCATATTAAAAAATGCATTACAGTACTGCAAGAAAAATTATTTTTTTAGTACCAAATTTAAATACTTACAGGATATCTTTGGTCTACTTATTCAACTTTTAGAAATTACTTACGCTTTACAGCAATTTAAAGGTAAATGAAAGAAATAGGCCATGCATTTAATCGATTTAAAGTCTTAATGAATTTCTTATCAGTTTGTTTTCTAGCAATAAATTTGCAAAAAGGGGAAGGAAAGACTCAGTGAATGGATTACGTGACCCTAGATAGCATAACGCCTTGACAAATTCGTGACTTACTTAACCGCAAAAATATTTATTGAATCGCTTCTCGTGGTGGTTTCTAGGAGCAACATTTTCTCTAAATTCGTGACTTCATAAAATCTTAACTGTTATACGCGGACAGCTTTCATCACATTAAGCGGTTTTAGTTCAGTTCAGATTTCGATATCAGGTAATGCACCTTTAATAAGTTGCATTACATAATATTTTTATGCATAATATTAATGTATAATATTTTGTACACAAAATATTATGTTATGTGACTGTACTGAGCAGTTTTATATAATACTGAAATCTGAACAGAATTAAAATCGTCTAAAGCAGGAGAGGGCAATTGTTTTGGCCCGGGGGCCACTTTGTGTAAGCGAAGGTTAGCGGAGGGCCGCACCTTTTAAAATTATTGCATTTATTAGTTAACTTTGTACTTCAGAAAATGTATAATCCAAAAGCAATACCGGCCATGCCCGAAGGTATACGGTAAGTAATGACTGACGACTAGAGGTGCGATTGGCTTACAAATTTTAACAATTAAATTACATTTCTTACATAATTCAAATAAGCAAAGCTCAAAATCCTCACAGCACAATACACGAGATAAACTCAAATACATCCAACTACAATTAATCATATACAGTGGACGCTCGTTAATTCGAACTCGGTTAATTCGAACTTTCGGTTAATTCAAACTAATCCAAAGGCCCCAAAAAACTTGTATTGGAGTTAATGTTAAAAATATCTGATTAATTCGAACTAAATTTTTATCACTTCGGTTAATTCGAACTAAAAATTTGACAAAAAAAATTCTTTTTCCTCGTTTAATGGAAAAAATACACACTGTATTTATTATTTTGTGTGTCAAAATTTCTTTTCTCTGTAAAGAGGCACATGCCAGCATTCCTAGACTATTGCATGTCCGCTAAACGTTAGTAGCTATTGTCCTTCTTATTAGTGCTAAACGGAAAAAGCTATTTTCTTTTATTTGGATTGATTTTCTTAGAATTTCAGAAAAACTAGTCCACTACAGATTCTAGGGAGCTGCGTCAGTTATAACTGCAGTGCAGACAAGTTAATGTGGTCTAGTTTTCTTCCTCATTGTGTGGTGTGAACGTGTAAAAATTCAGGATGTCTACACGTGGAAAGTACAAAACCCTAACTTTGGAGACAAAGGTAGAAATTTTAAAGAAAGTAGAGAATGGCGAATATAAAACAAAGTTAGCAGCTGACTATGGAATTAAAAAAAATGCCTTGTCAATTAATTTGAAAAACAAGGAGTCAATTTTAGATTCATGGGAAAAAATCAAAATTTGCTAGAGGAAGGAAACGCAGGGGAAATGCGTCCCAAGAAGTTCTAGAAAAAGCTCTATTGCTATGGTTCCAGGATGTTAGATCTCGAAATGTTCCGATAAATGGACCCCTAGTGCTGACGAAGGCTGATGAATTGGCAAGTCGAATGGGTATTGAAGATTTTAAATGCAGTGATGGATGGCTTTCTCGATTTAAGTCAAGGCAAAATATTTCTTATCAAACTGTATGTGGCCAAAACAATGATGTAAACGAAGACGTATGCACTAATTTCGGTAGGAAACTGCCAGGGCTTTTCTCTACTTACCGGCCGAAAGATATTTTTAATACGGCCATAATGGACAAAGCCATAATGGACTCTATTAAAACTCTGAAAGCATTTATTCAGATGGAACCTTCCTCTGAAAATGAATTGAAATGTTTACTTCAAATCGAGAAGCTGGCTTAACAATGTAGGCATCATAAACACAACCAAACATCCATTTTACAGTTTTTCCCCAAAGTGTAATTCATATTTTTAATAAGTTTACTTTATACTGCATATCTTCTGCTTCATTTTATGATTAAAATAAGTCTGTATTGCTTTTTAATATGTTTAACTTTAGATAACATAGTATAATATATTTTCTGGGGTTATACATACTAGGAGAGCTTCTTCTTCAGTGATACACATTTAAAGTTATATATTTTCTCTTAACATCGAATAATTCGAACTTCGGATAGTTCGAACTTTTTTCTGAGAACCTTTGAGTTCGAATTAACGAGCGTCCACTGTATATACAATTACTACAATTTATAGAATCACAATTAATACATAAAATACAAAATTTACTTTCAAATATGAACAACAAACCAGAATTATAAACTTAACTTTAAGTATAAAAAGAGCACCTTTACAAACAACATAAGCATAACAATTATAGCCATAAAAATAAATAAATAAATAAATATAGGCCAAGTTTCGTTATACACAGCAAATTTAGGAAAGAGATGTACCCTGAAAAGGGTAATTTTCAGCTAATAGGTCGTTCATTACAAACGTTATGAATCTACGACAATAATAGTCCAAATAAAATTGGTTAGCCGGCCCATTCAACACTGCTCAGAAAATGTATAAATTGTATCATAAAAATCAATAAACATAAATTAAATAAAATATTGACAGTATTTCTGTCTGTCTTGGAGTGTTTGGCTGTCTTTGGCGGTTTTTCTGGCTGTCCGGATTTTTTTGGGTGTCTTAGTGGGCCACCAAAAAATCTGTAACGGTCCGCTATTTGCTCACCCCTGGCCTAAAGTGATGGAATCTCTCTGTATATAAATTAGGCTTAATTAAGCCTTTTAACTACGAACGGTACGATTTTAATTACGAGCTGTAGCTTTTACGGGGAACAATCTCTAAAGCAACTGTTAATGAATTAAAAGGTTCATTCAGTAAGAATCCTTCTAGAATGAAAACGGGAGTAAAATCTTTGTTATGTTTTTATATTAAACTTGAACTCGGACTAAAATAACCGAAATAAATGTATAAGCTTTACAACTAAACAAAATTTTTTCTCTTTTTTTTATTATTCGCAAAGCTGGATGGGGATACTTAAAGGAGAAAAAAAAACTCTGGACACGGCTATCAGATTTATTTTTCCTTAATGTTTCTGAAACCATTTTCTCTTGTATAAAACATGAGATAGAGTGAAAACATGCTTTTAAGACTTCAAATATTTTGCTCATGTTTATTGGAATTGATCAGAGTCCCTTTTTGGCCATATATGTACAGTTTTATTGAATAGAGAACATCCTGATAGAGTCATTATCGTGGGGATTGTTTATTAGGATCAGCAGGTGTGTATTCCAGGTTAGGATCGTACTTTCGATCTCGAATTTCACTGAAAGAATAATTTAGAAACTTAATGCTTTTTTTCATTCTACAAGGTTTGGTTTGGTTTGTAGAACTACGGTCAATTTTTTGCTACACGAGGGCTAATTAGACCGGGTCCTAGAATTTACAGTCGATTTCGAACGGCTACAAACATCTATGCCAACATCGGGATTCGAACCCACAGGATCGATTCTACAAGGATTCTTACTGAATGAATCTACAAGGATTCTTACTGAATGAATCTACAAGGATTCTTACTGAATGAATCGACAAGGATTTTTCTGAATGAATCTACAAGGATTTTTACTGTAAGAATCTACAAGGATTCTTACTGAATGAATCTAAAAGAATTCTTACTGAATGAATCTAAAAGAATTCTTACTGAATGAATCTACAAGGATTCTTACTGAATGAATCTTTTAATTCATTAACAGTTGCTTTAGAGTTTGCTTTAGCCCCTTGAAGGGCGCTGTTTGCACAGTGCAGACATTTAAATCTCGTCCTTCTTTCACTTGCGTTCAATGTAGTCCAGTAAAATGAGCAGAAATGGCTAGTGCTGCCATCTGTTATCAGTTTAAAGAAGTAAATTCATTTTACAACATTTAATTGGAAAATTATTCAAGACTTTTTATGTTAAAAAAATCGAGAAAAACATCTGCACCCTGCAAACTTTGCAGGCTGTTGCCCTTCAAAGGGTTAAAGCTACAATTCGGAGTTAAAATCATACCGCCCGTAGTTACGAGTAAAAGGCTTCCTTAAGAGTAATTTATATGGAACGGAGAGACTTCATCACTTTAGGCGATTTTAATTCTGTTCAGATTTCAGTATTATACAAAGTATCATGAAATTAAACCCTCTAATTGACATAGCACAGAACTACTCAAAATTTGTAAAGTATGAAGTTTACGATTTTTAAAACGGAGCTCTAAGAATTTTTTAGAATGTAGATTTACTGTGCTTGAGAAAAAATAATTCTTTTAAAGTCAATATTGTAAGGAGAATGTTAGATACAGAAAAGAATATAGTTTCGGTTCTTAATTCTTCTATAGATTGTTGTACATTTACAGAAAAAATAAACGAAAGGAGCAGTTAAAACTGTGTTTAACCCTTAAGCGGGCGCGCCAAATTTTGGTACACCAGCAGGCGCGCGTTGCACAAAGTGCAACGTCTCTTTCAACCTTGATTATTCCTTTTGTAATAAACTTTCTTTTTTCAAATTGAAAATATTAATTCTAAGTTTTATGACAAGATATAAAATGCGGATAATATTGAGATATATTTATAATTAAAGGCCAAAGAATGCAGATACAATCGCCTTATTTCAAAACTGTCCGGTTTAATGCATCTAAGGACAGCTTGCAAATGGATTCCTATTATGTCCAAAAACGTAAAAAAACAATCAGATTGTCCATCTTCGTGATATGCGGGATACCGTGTCTTAGCTGCACATTTCATCGAGTACATCAACTCCTGCTTTTGTCGAATTGCAACCCAGTATAATCGCTGGTTTATCACAGTTAAATCAGGACTACCAATGAATGGAAAGGGATACAAAAGTCAGAAAATCAGACCTGCATTAGAAAGGGTGTAGCTATAAATAGAAAATGCTTAGAACATTCAAACCTTACATGTAAAAACAAACCATTCAAAATTACGAAAATGTTGCACTTTATACTCGGGCGAGACCGCTGAAGGGTTAAAGAAGTCACTCTGTTTACTCATGTCTGTCTCAAGTGTATTCCACTTGAAATAGTCGAGACATAATCCTTTGTAATGATAATATTTCTATTAAGAATCCGGGTATATTCTCTCCATTAAATTCTTGTGTCATGATGTTCTAATTATTGTTCGAATACTGCGTTTTTAAAAAAATAAAATAAATCAGTCAGCAGTTTTATAGTGATTACTGCGCAGACGCCTTAGAGCAGTGGTTCTTAACCCTTTACTTCCCAGTACCCTTTAAAGTTGAAATTCTGACTTGAAAATTTGTAGGCACTCTGTTTAGGCCTAACGGAGTACACAGTTAAAATTTCATAAAGATTGCACTTTCGGTTTCGATTTTGTGGGTGTTCCATGACCTGGAACACTGGGAAACTAGCGTTCTGAAAAGCGTAGATCAAGATGTTTAGGCCTAACGGAGTACACAGTTAAAATTTCATAAAGATTGCACTTTCGGTTTCGATTTTGTGGGTGTTCCATGACCTGGAACACTGGGAAACTAGCGTTCTGAAAAGCGTAGATCAAAGTAAAAGAGTAGTTGATCAAATTTAAAAAAGTAGATCAAAGTAAAAAATGAAGCTAATTACTTAGTTTTCCGCCGAATTTTGACGGTTTTAGAAGAAAGTAAAGTTTGGTGTTCCACTATGTGGAACACCGGGGAGTAAAGGGTTAACCGTGGGTGAGAGCATCCCTGGGGGTGAGAGAGCATTTCTAGGGGTGCGGAAGAAGGCTCTGAATCTTTAATGAAAATTACCAATTGAGTGAATCATCTGATAGATACTTTTCCACGGGAAATATAAGCAAAGTGAATAGATGGATACTCAATCCATTTCTGTTTGACCTAAATTCAATGGACGACAAGGTTATTAAAAGACGATCTTATCGCAATACGAGCTATTGCACGTATTGAAATGGAATTTGAAAAACTGGACTTAGAACAGTTCTGGTGCACGCAGTTAGAACCTTATTCAGAATTGGCAAAAGCAGCATTAGAGACACTTTTTACCATTTGCCACCACATTTGTGAAATGAGTTTTTCATCACTTTTGCACATCAAAACAAATTAAAAAAATCGCTAAAATGCATCTGATGACTTATGTGTGGCTATTTAAAAAAAAAGAGCCTCGTTTTAAAAGGATAATTATGAACAAACAACAAGAAGGTAGCCATTAAAAATAGAGATATTGTTTTATACGTAATAATATAGGGTCCGAAAAGTATGGCTACACTTTCAAAAGTGAATTAAAAATAAACAAACAAAGATTTTCACTTATGGTTTTTTAAGTTCCATAAAGAAAAGATTAAAGTTTCTGTTTAATGAAACGTAAACTAGATGGCGCTTCATCCACGTTTCGCAACATTCTGCATGCCATACTGGAGGAAGCAAGAGAGAGCCCTAAAGTAAACGGGTGATGTGGTTCACTGCACGATCAAATTATTGGACCTTTTTCTTTTCCGAAGAAACTGTCCGCTCTGACAATTACATTGATATGCTTGAAATTTTCGCATTTCCTCAAGTAGAGGACGTGCAAACCAATATCATTTTCCAGCAGGATGGGGCACCACCACACTGGAGTTTGGAATGGCGAAAGATTTTAGAGGAAAAGTTCCCCGGGCGATGGATGGGAAGAGGAGGTCCAATACCGTGGCCACCTAGATCTCCAGACATAACACCTTTGGACTTTTTCCTTATGGGGATATGTGAAAAACATTGTTTACCAATGTCCAATTCGTGACACTGATGAACTGAAAATTCAAATTACATCGGCCATTCAGAGTGTTGATCCTGCAAGGCTGCATAGAACGTGGCGAGAAGTCTCGTATACACTCGATGTGTTGCGCGCGACTAATTGTCCGCACTTTGAAATCGTGGTATAAAGCAATCGTGGAATAAAGCATTGCAAAAAAACTTTGATATTTTCTTTATGGGACGCAAAAATCCGTAAGTGAAAACATTTTTTTATTTTTAATTTATTTTTGAAAGTGTAGCCATACTTTTCTGACACCCGGTATAGTATGTTTTGCAAATGTATTAATTTTTATGCAATAAATAAATCATCTTGCAGTAAATGTCTTTTCCTAAATAAAAAATAGAAACACATTTTTCAATGGGGTGCGAGAGATTATTTTCAGATTCAAGGGGCTGTTGACTATTAAAAATTTTAAAAAACCACTGCCTTGGAGCTTCAATAGTTAAAGCCATTCGTTTAGCGTTATCTGTAGATTGTCCCCTTTTTCAAGGATCCTCGGCCCCTGAATCTCGTCTGTGGGGAAAATCCAACCTTACTACGCAATTTACTTTGTTTTTTAGAGTGTTCAATATAGTCAATGTCATCGAGAGCTTTGAGCAGCAAACCGCATTTTACGATATCAGTTTACTCTAGTGCCAGAGTTATGTATAGACAACTGTATAAACAATGGAGGGCCAAAATCCTTTTGCAAGCTTAATATACTTTTCGGGATAGAGTTAAATACAGTCAACGGTATTTTAAGTGGATGGCCAGTACAGTTTTTGCAGACACTTTTTTTGAAAGTGTTAAAAGTGCAGTGGTGTTCAAAATTAAGAGAATTTGCACATTTCGTAGAATTTCTGGAAAACTAATGGACAGATTTTAATGAAATTTGTTATGTATATACAGTTATATAAGAGAGAATTACACCATACAACAGCCATGGTATGCACTCATGATCGTCAGTTATGCTCATCAGAACAGGATTATCCAAACCCACGTTGCAAGATCGAACATAAAATGAATCGAATATGGTGTATGCCCCCCCCCCCTCTCACAGCGCGAGTGGCACCGACTGCCACAGACTTTCAGACACGGACTGATCAGATTGCCTCGTTTCCAGTATGGCATCGTGCTGTGAGAGCTGTATTACAGTGAGAGGGCGCCATACACCCTATTCCAGTTATTTTATATTCGATCTTGCATGTGGGTTTTAGACGTCACCTCTCACAGCGCGAGTGGCACCGACTGCCACAGACTTTCAGACACGGACTGATCAGACTGACTGGTTTCCAGTATGGCATCGTGCTGTGAGAGCTGTATTACAGTGAGAGGGCGCCATACACCCTATTCCAGTCATTTTATATTCGATCTTGCATGTGGGTTTTAGACGTCACCTCTCACAGCGCGATGCCCTCGCAGCGCGAGTGGCACCGACTGCCACAGACTTTCAGACACGGACTGATCAGACTGACTCGTTTCCAGTATGGCATCGTGCTGTGAGAGCTGTATTACAGTGAGAGGGCGCCATACACCCTATTCCAGTCATTTTATATTCGATCTTGCATGTGGGTTTTAGACGTTCCAGGGCAAATGAGCCTAAGCGACGATCATGAGTGCGTACCGTGACTGTGTATGGTATATTTTTTCTATTATATAACTGGGTATCCATCCAAAATTTCATCAAAATCCGTCCATTAGTTTTCCAGAAACCCGATAAAATGTGCAAATTCTCTTAATTTTGAACACCAGTGTATTTAGCAATATTAGGGCTGTAGTGGATATTAGATCAATATTCGTGTGCACTCTGTCTACCCATATCGTTCGCTAGTTGTCTAGAATTGATTCATTCAATAAATTCGAAAAAAACTATTTTTTAATCTAAAGTTTTTAATGTGAAACTTTACCTAAAACTATTACATTTTAATTCACTTTATTTTAATGAAAATATTTCAAAAATTAATACTTTGATATGAATCTTATTCACAAAAATAAGCATTATATAATTTTAATCATTAATTATCTGTTTAACAGTTTCGTTATTACTTTAAATCTTGTCACTTAATATTATATTTTAGTTAAACTCTAAATTTAAATATCCGTAACTACAGAATTTAAAGTAGAATTTTTTACCTGAAATAAAGCAGGCAATCTTGTCTGTTATATATATATATATATATATATATATATATATATTTTGGAAAGGCACGTTTATTAGGATTTCAAACATAATATAACCTAGATATTCCGTGTTTTTCACCGTTCTTATTTTACTGTTTCTTGAAACATACGGTGTCTAGCATTCTCTTTAATATTTTCCTGTTGCTCCTCGATATCCTCTTACTTTGGCATTCTCTGTCTTTCCTTTTTCATATGCCTTCACAAATTTCAACTTCATATTTTATTCGCACGTCTTTTTTTGTAATATCTTTTTACCCGACTATTTCTTTTTTTTGTGTGTGTGTGAAGGAAATTGTTTTTTTCCCATTTGAACGCGAGAGAATTTATAGGTTTTCTACTTCTCATTATATCTGAATAAGGCCATCTGCATTTTCCTGAATATCGCGTGGTCCGCGAAGATAAGATAATCAGGTGCAACACAGGAACATAACTTCAAAAGGAAAAGTTTTAGCGACGAAAATATTGAGATGAAAGAAGTTGTACTATTGTTCTGGAGTTCATTGTTTTTATATGCTGCAAATGTCTTATGCATTTCATCTATTAGAATAAATACTTTATTAACACTCAGACGTCTTTGAAGGGAGATGAAACCAAATATTAAAATGAAAGATATAAAAATTAAGGAACCAAAAGATATTTTTAGTACATGAAGATTAACATAAAAATTATATAAATAATAGCCGTTGTCTCTGTATAAAACTTTCGGGCTGTACTCATCTTTCAATTGAAATTCTCAGTAAACAAACGGCCGGTTAGGCCTAATTTCAATTTCAGATGTGGATCAGAATTTTTCCTTACCTAAAAACTAATATCTTCTCCATCAAATCACGTTTGTTCAGCCTATTTTTCTATAAAACATTCAGAACTAAAAAAAATTGGATGCTTTTAGCTGTATATTTAACAGGTTTTAAAAATCTTTTTACTTATGTGATGAATTTTGAGAGTAAACAAACTTGAATGTGGATGAATCAAGTAGCTCAAGTATTCATATCGCGTAGTGAGCTGTAAAAAACTGGATGGCAGTCTAATACTCCAATCGCATGAAAAACTAAATAAACAAACAATAATGAAAGGGTTTGCTTTTACAAGGTGTGGATTAAATGCAATATTGTTAGATAATTCGGGATATTTTTTTAACTTTCATATACTTATTCCATTATGACGTCATTATTAGTATTATGACGTCAAAATGACGGGTTACCTTCTAGTAACAAATACTAACATACACAAATATACACTACCCTACAATAATGGACCACATAGCAAGATGTTACGGTACAAGGGAAAGAATACATGCTTTAATAGGGGAATGTTCCCCCACGTGCTGAAATTACACTATTAACCCTTCTGGACATACTTTCAACAAGGTTTTGATACACAGCTATGGGTATTTGTGTCCATTTCTGCTGGAAAAATGTCGCCAGCTCAGCTGTAGATTTCGGACATGGTTCCTTGGTCAGTATGCGTCGATATCTAACTCTTCCCACAAATGTTCTATGAAGTTTAGGTCGATATATATATATATATATATATATATATATATATATATATATACACAGTGCTAGATTTCTAGAAATAGAGGTGTCGGAACGGTAACCTTCCGGGGTGTGTGTGTGTGGGGGGGGGGGTATTCCAAATTATTGATAAAGAGAGGTACCTAAAGAGGTACCGGAAAGCGGTTCTGGCGCGTTCCGCCTCAAATCTAGCCCTATATATATATATATATATATATATATATATATATATATATATATATATATATATATATATATATGTATATATATATATATATATATATATATATGAATATATATATATATATATGCATACATATATATATATATATATATATATATATATATATATATATATATATATATATATATATATATATATATATATATATATATATATGCATACATATATATGAATATATATATATATATATATATGCATATATATATATGCATATATATATATACACACAAACACATACACCACACACGATATGCTATATGCTAGTATTCTGCTGATGTTACTTAAAAAAACTTCTAATGAAGTATACCGACCATTCAGCACATTTTCAATTATGCGTGTGTTTTGCGCGAAGTACTTGAGCGAGGTTTCGATGTAGTTTACATACACCCCATAAAAACATGTTCGAAAGACGTAAAATGGAACAGACCATAAGCAGATGTAAAAAAGAGACGCGGAATTACTATGGAAACTAAAGCTGAAATTGTTAAACGACACGAAAGAGATAATAAGACTGCAAACAATGCGTGTGTATACGGTATAAAGGCATCGACCGTTAGAACTGTGATAAAGAAATGTGATTATGCAACACGTGAAGAATTCTGGTGCTATGCAATCGATGGTAATTGCAAAGAAAAGAGGTGTTTTTAAACAGAAACGGGGAAATTATTGATAATTTGGATTGAAGATCTCCAACACAAACGCATGCTGATAAGTCTTGTGTTGATGGAAGCAAAGGTGTCGTGTCTGCCGCATCACCCTTTTTGTCTTGTACCTGCTACTCTGTTCTCAAGGAGGCAAGGCGGGGGGCGGGGTAGGACAATGACCCCGGCTCGATAAGGGATTCGAGATTGTTGATGGTGCCTCGTGCAGAACGTCAACTCCTGCCGCGTCAACTCCTGTTGTTTTGTCCCTGTACTTTCCTCTCAAGAAAGTAGGGGAGTAGGGCAATGACCCCGGCTTGATAAGGGATTCGTGTGGTGTTCGGAGACGAGGTCCCGGGCAGAAGTCAGGGGGACGTCGGAAAAACTGCTTGTGTCCACGCGAGAGAAGGCGTGTGGTTTTTTTAGTCTGCAGTTGTTGGCTCTAGAGGGAGCAGGGCAGATCATGGTAAAGTGCGTGGGTGTATTGAGACTCCGAAGACGCACTAGGCCTTGTTAGACAGCATTTAGAATCTAGATGATTGACCTAGTTAGATATTTGTATATAGTACTGTAAAATAAGTTTGTAGATAAATTAGTGATGTGTTTGTGCTTGCGAAAGAAAATAAAACTTTGAATATTCATTGGTATGGTACTGAACTTTATTGCTGTGAAAATTTACTTGTGTACCATTGCAAACGTCGAATTACGAAACGAACCAAAGCGAACCCGTAGAAGGGAAGAGGGTTCGACACGAAGGCATTAAGTATTTTTGAAGATTTAAAGCACAAACTCGGTGATGATGCCCATAATGGTACATTTTGACTTACGCGTTTTCTATATACGAGGAAGTTCTGGAACGAACTAAGTCGGGGACTTCCTGTATATTTGAAACCGGTTATACACTCCTAACGATTAGGTGAACCTTACATTTTAAGCGTTCTATTATAGGTTCGGCCTATAAAATCATTGCTGACTTAAATTTATTTTCTTCGAGGATAAATAATCCAACAGAGATATATAAAAATGCCAATTTTTTTAAACTTTTAAATGGCCGAAATTTTTAGGGAAAATTCCCTAAAGTTTTTAAAAAATGGCATTTAGACTCAGGATTTTTTAAAGATGTTTAGAATAGTATTTGTGTTTTTCATTTGGTTAAGCTGTAAAGGGGGGTGGCACTATAGTAATGTTACAATGACGTAACTTTTAGGATAGAATTGGCTGCTGTTTCGCCATAACCGTCACTTACGGAATTGGGGTGTGTACGCATCTTTTACTTTGCATTAGGATTATTTGTGTGCTTCCATGTAAGGTGCGTTGAGCCCATACTGTAAGTTGTGTTTGTCTTTTCATTTTCTATTTGACTTATTGCTTCCTTGGGGGACTCGGGGCCTTGGGATGTTTTTTGGGCTTACCTGCATCCTATTCAGAAAGTTCCCCTTGAGGTAACTGATATGGTCAGGCTCCCTGATGACGAGACCTGTCGGTTACCTCTGTTGTTTTATGGTTCAGTTCCGGCACTTATACAGAATCTTGCCGTTTTTGCGTGGATGCCCAGAGTGCTTGATTTCTGTTTGTTTCTTGTCTATATTCGTATTATTTTTATTTTTATATATCTGTTGGATTATTTATTTGTTTTTTTTTCATTATGGGGATATGAAGCTTCTGCGCTATCCTCTATTGAAATTTTATTTCTTTGCTGGGTATGTTTAAGTGAAGTTTTTATGTTAAAGTGAATTAGCAGTCTATGCTTGATTTTTAATTTTTGTTTATTTCTATTGTTTATATTTTACTTTTCTTCGAGGACACATTAGTAAATACTGACAAAAAAAACCTTCATGGATACTTTTCACTATAATAATATTCGGGGGGAGATCACCTTTGCACTAGCAAAAATGCACTGATTTTACTAGCAAGCTTCATGAGTTTTCAAACAGTTAATTTGTAATTAATTTAAACCAATTTTTTAGGGAGAATTATGCAAAGCTTTATCTATTGGAAAACAAAAGCAGTTTTGTTGGGAGATCATTAGAAATTATTTTATGAAAAAAAAAATTTAAATTAATGTTTTTTGAAATTAATGTTAAGGAATGCATTGCGTGCATATTTTTTAAACTATAAGAGGTATATATTAAATTATTTGTTTACATTATATCCATAGGTTATACTTTAATCTATAATTATTACTTTCTACACCTATAATAATTACTATATTTCACAAAAAATATTTTTTCATGCAAATGTAATGTACAAGAAATATCAAAATATTTTCACAAAAAATTGCTGTTAAAAAATTAGAAATATGTACTTACCTATATTCAGGTGGAAATTGTATAAACATACTAGATATACATTTATACAAACATTTAGCAATTTGTAACCATTTGTTTTGAAGAAATGGTGCGCACAAGTTTGAAAATAATAGTTTTTAGAAAATGACATTTAAAGTTTAAAGTCTCTATAAATTACTGTACTAGCTTAATACATTTGGCCATAAAATCGGTTCCAATTGTAGTATCGACTTCATTTTTTTTTAAGATTCCTTTCATTCCATTCTTCAAGATTAAATCATAATAAAAAACTGAGATTTTTGAAGGTTTTAGGGTGATATCCCCCCTCAAATCAAAAATAAATATAAATTTTCAGTCATTATTATTTAATCTTTAATCAGATATTTAGTTATCTAATTTATTTTGTTATTGAATTCTAGTAAATAAAGTCAATAGTGTGAAGTCTAAAACATCCGGTTTTGTGCATAACTGAACTGCGTACCGCCATTTTTATAAATCTGTCTAATTATCATTTTTGAAGAGGTTTGTTAAAGACGCTTTAAATGCAACCGATAGAAAGACAGGAAAGAATTTACATTAAGATGGGAATAAATATTAAAGAAAAAATATCAAGTAACGAAGAGAGTAACTTGCAGTTGCACATCTTTTAAAAAGCTTTAATGTTTTGATTAAAATTTCCCGGTAATTATTAGTCTACGGATTGTCTGATATAAAAAAGTTATCAAAATCGATAAATTATTTGTGTTTAAATGACGCTTTGGTTATTCTAGTATTAGTGAGGAAACAAGAGCTATTATCTCTAATACCATAAAGGATATGTATGACATCTGACATTTTACATGGAAAATATTTTTCTTTTAAAGGTACATAGTATGTATGGACTTCAGACTCGAGGAGATCCAATACTTTTTTTTTCGGTGTAGAATGTATTGGAAAATTCATATGAAAAATGCAGGATTTTCTATGAAGTCAGGTATAATGAAAAATTATATAGCACTAACATTTAAACTGACTGTCACAGATAGAATTACGATGTATGTTATTACGTGCAGTTAACTATTGCATCAATGTTATGAAATTAAATAAAATATATAAGCCAAAACTTCAATTCAATAGCATAATTTATAAAATTAAATGTATATTTCAAAGTAAAATAAAGTGTTACATTTTTATCTATTACTTTATATGGTTCTGTTTCTTATTTACCCTGTGAATCCTCTAACGGTCCAGGCACACTATAAAGTAATAGGCATAAATATAAATAATTCCTTTATTTTCTACGTAGAGGTAGACTAACATAGACCGACTTGGGGCTTCAAATAATAACACAACAGTACCGCAACTTGCGGTACTAAGAAACTGAACTTTTAAAGTCGTAACGAACACTTTCAGGCAGAATATACATTCACAAACAATACCCGCAACCATCGGGCTCTGAAATAACTATCGAACTCGTGCAGCCACCTAGGCTAAATACTAATACGTGCTCTATCAGTTAAATACCGCTATCACCTTCAATCTAACTTTTCTCGACTCTTTCGTATCACTACTAATGGCGAAACGCACTACCGTACAAATCTCCACTCCCTTCTTGGGCTCTTGCCAACTCAGCATGTGTCACTTAAATAGCCCAGACACCTGCTCCGAACTCACTTCGACTGGCCTGCACTGCGCAGCTACCAGAAATTTGCATGTGAGCAACACGCGAACCCTACAACTTATATATAATTAGAACAAATCTTAGTTACAGTCATCATATGTAAAGAAACGTCTATGACAGTGTAAATAAGCTAAGCGCGAACCTCTAATTATAGCAGGGACGGAAGTGACCAAATCACGTGTTAGTCTTACACATCTTGTGACCCAAACGTTCCACTGTTGCATGAATGACGGCACATCATGGCTGCCAAACACACCATTCACTTTCAAAAGAATTATCATTCACGATGATTATGAAGTGTTGTTATAAAACGATATCACTGTTTTATGAAAATATAACTTTATAGGAGCTAAAAACAAAAGATTATTCACTGCTGCTATGCGTCCGGAACCTAGCAGAAACGGAGTGCAACGTTACTGAGAAAGTCAGTAGTGTCATACTGTGCTGTAATTGTACATTTCTGTTATGTCAAAGAACTCTAAGGTTCTATTAATCCTTTCAGGGGCACCGTTTGCACAATGCAAATGCATAAATCCAGTCTTTTTTTCACTTGCATTCAATGTATTCCAGTTAAATGAGCATAAAAATAGTTAATAATGCCATCTGTTATCAGTTTAAAGAAGTAAAAACAATTTGCAACCTTTAATTGGAAAAAATTTCAAGATTCTTCGGGTTTAAAGAAAAATTGGAAAAAAAATCTTCTCCGTGCAAACGGTGGAGGTTGTTGCCCTTCAAAGTTATAACAACGAAGACGTTATGCTTATCTCGCCTCAAAACAGTTATGGAATTAGTCGAGAATTGAGTTCACTTGAGTTCAGGAATTGAGTTCCCAATCTGTCCAGAGAGTTCACCTATCTATACTTATATATAAAGAGAGAGCGATTTTGTACGTGGAGGGTAATCTTCAGAACCACTGTACCTATTTGAAAAATTCTTTCACTGTTTGAAAGGTACAGTATTCCAGATGGACATAGGCTATATATTATGTATATCTAATCAGTAGAAATAAAGTTAGAGGCTTATTCCTAACAATCTCCATTGTTACCGCTACTGTACTCTACCGCTTTTTGGGCCGAAGTCTTCAACGATCCTTAGCGTGGTGCTATCACGGTGGGCTTCTGTTCTGACGTTAGCGGTTCGAAACTAGCCGTTCTCCGGCACGCTTTTTTTCTTTAAAAAATTAACTTTAATTATTAACTAACGTAATATTAATTTAAGGTATTATTTAGGTTATTATTAAGGTAAAAAAAGATTTGCAATTTATTGGTTATCAACTGGAAATTTATTGGTATAATATTTTGTTCAACCCGGACGAAGTCGGGACTGGCCGCTAGTTTACTATAAATCCAAGTCGCGGTCTTTCTTAGCATATTACATAAGGGCTGAACAAGCAAATTACACTATAATAAAAATATTGAGATTGAAAAGAATGAAATTCTGAAACGGAATGTTTGTAATTTAGATTTACTTTCATCACTGATCTCGGTATTTCCGATTATGTGAAATGCAGGCATGGACTCTATTTATGTATGTCTAAAGAAAATAAATTGAGATTAAAGATTATCAGAAACGGAATAATGATATCAAATGTAAGTTGTCTAAGAAGTTCGTAATGAAAAACAAAATTAATAATTTCCAACGAGAAAAAACTGGTTATAAAATGAAATATTTAAAAAGGAAAAAAGATCGAAATATTTGCAGTTTAGATCCTCGTTTATCGGTCTTATATTTTCGAATAAATGAAATTCTTTATACAGAATTCCTGTACGGAGATTTTGTTTGCATTTATTTATACTTCTCTAAAGAAAATAAATTTCATTTGGAGGATCTGTAAGAGATGGAACGTTATAATCAAATGTACATTCTTATAGGCTTGCACACAGGAAAACGGGAACAAAACAAAAAAAAATATTTACCAACCGGTAAAACGTTTCTAGAATCCAACAGTTAAAAAATAAAAGAAATAGTAATTAATGTTTTCAGTTCAAAGCTAGGCAGAGTTTGTCATGTTTTGAATGCTGCAGAGAATTTAGATAATTGAATCAGGCATTTTCCTTCATTTCATACTTCATATCTGTAGATATTAGAAATAAAATTGATTAAGAAAAAGAACATAAGTTATCACTCTACGCTATTACGATATATGAACTGAAAAAAAAAATTTTTCTACCCGTCAAGGATCAGATGATTTAATTAACAAACAGTATGAGATATTGCAGTTCCCCCCCGTTACCTGCCGTTAATTAATTCTGAGTAATTGGGTCCTTGATTTGTTTAAACCTTTCGTTTAATGCGATTTATTCCAAAATGTTCCTATTGTGTTTGTCAAAAGGGGACGGAAGCTGCACAAACGATGCTTTAACGTTGGATGTTTAAAAGAGAAGACTGGTGTTTCAAACTACACACTTTTAAAGACGAAGAAATATTTCCACTGTTCTTTGTCTGTTTACTCAGTTTTTTCACCCAGTGAAGATATAATTCTGGGTAGCGGGTTCAAGAGCGAGCCTTTTTTTTTTTTTTGACAAATACAATTTAAGGGGACAGTGGACCTTCAAACCTAACTTTTTTTGCTTTCAATGGATTGGCTTGAAATTTGAATATGTGATTAGTACCATAGATATGTAAAAGTGGTTAAAATTTAATGATTAAATATTAATAATTTATGAATTATGAATTATTAATGATATCAAAAATTGGCCTAATTAAAAATGTTCCTTCCGCATTTCTTTTGCATATAATATCGTAATTATTATGTACAGGATACCTTATAGAACGAACAATGAAACTTATTGCTTATTTTAAGCATTCGTTAAAAATATAAAGAGAAAAAAATAATAATAGTGAAAACACCCTTTTTATGACGCAAAATACCTGTCAATCATCTTTTCAAGTACAAAATTTAGAAATTCTGAGCTACGAAGCATAATTATTTTCAATAAGATTTATTTGATATACAGTTAAGTATAAAAATGGCAGAGAGAGACAGAGAGATCTAGAGAAATCCTCGGAATAAACGTGTTTACCATTAAAACATGTCACTGAGCATGCGCAGAAATCAATTTTTCAATTGTAAATTATCGCTCACTAAGGGGACAGTGGACCTTCAAACCTAACTTTTTTTTGTTTTGAATGGATTTGCTTGAAATATGAATATGTGATTAGTACCATATATATGTAAAAGCGGTTAAAATTTAATAATGAAATATTAATAATTTATGAATTATGAATTATTAATTATATCGAAAAATTGGCCTAGTTAAAAATGTTCCATGCGCATTTCTTTTGCATATAACATGGTAATTTTTATTTACAGGATACCTTATAGAACTAACAATGAAAGTTATTGCTTATTTTATGCATTCATTAAAAATGTAAAGAGAAAAAAAAAATAATAATGAAAACACCCTTTTTATTACGCAAAATACCTATAAATCATCTTTCCAAGTACAAAATTTTGAAATTCTGAGTTACGAAGCATAATTATTTTCAATAAGATTTATTTGATATACAGTTAAGTATATAAAACTTAAATTTCGAAGCAATACGGTAATTAGAAATGCGCCTGGAGCAGTTTGAATATTCGTATGACATGAAAATTTTTATTTTGAGAAAAACACATTTAAAGTTATTGCTATTAGTAACCACATAATATCTAAATTAAACACAAATGCCTATAACTAGGAAAGTAATCACAGAAATTAAAAATTCTTTTTGCAACACATTCCTACTCGTCTGTAATTTCACAATTCAATAAAATAAAAAAAAATCGAATTTTTGGTCAAATTTCACAATTTTGAAAGTCCACTGTCCCCTGAAATGTTTAATGCAACTTTTTACGTCCCCGTTTATTTACCCGCAGAAAATAAATTTCTTTTCACATGACAATTAACTTTTCACATTCACAAGCAGTTACATCAAAAGCATCGGTGATAGAGCTCCCAGAAAGGTTATTTTAAAGAGTTTAAAAGTAGCAATTAAATAAAGCAGAAACGAACAATGCGGTGGTATAAACGTGTGTAGGATAAAATTGACGGCTCCTTCTCCATCCTCTGGATCTCCACTTTATGCATCAAGAGAAACTCTCCAGAAGCTTGTTACGCGAGCACAGTTCTGTTTTACAGGGTGGTCATAAAAAAAAACTTTGCTGATATATGGACCTCTAGCGGCTGTTCAGTTCAACACACCGAGATGAGATTTCGGATATAGTTATTCAGGGGTATGAGCTCGGAATTCTGTAAACGGCAACAAAATGGAGCTCACGGTTATGGTTATCGGTATAGAAACTTGAAATTTCAGAATGGCGACGCCCACTTTCCCCCCTTCTTCCTCCCATCGCCCCCTATGCTAAAGGAGGTGGGGTTAAACTCTCCCTTAAACGACATCGGGAGTGTCATTATTAATCTCAGAGACCCTGAAAACTATGGATTCGACACTGATATCTGTCGTTTTCGATTATTTTTACATGTGACCCCTGCCCTCTAGGGGTGCTAGGGGTGTCTTACTCCCCAGTGTTTACCGCGGGAGTGAGAACAACATCTGTACAAAATTTCACCTCAATCGGATGGACCGTTCGGGAAACGCATAAAGAACACACACACAAAGAAACATTCCCTTATATACAGGGTGGTCATAAAAAAAAAACTTTGCCGATATATGGACCTCTAGCGGCTGTTCCGTTCAACAGATCGGGAAGAGATTTCAGATTTAGTTATCCAGAGGTATGAGCTCGGAATTTTGTGAACAGCAAGAAAGTGAAGCTCACGGTTACGGTTATAGGTGCAGAAACTCGAAATTTTCAAATGACAATGCCCACTTTTTCCAGTCGCAAAATGCTAAGCACATGCAAAAAATCCTAAAGAGCGTTGGAACGGTACGTGTATCACAAAAAACGGACGCGTTATGCTCGCAAAAAAAAACAGATCTGCGAACGGCCAACAAAAACATAATCGGGGCGTCTGGAGGAAATTTGCATATGACAGACGCAAGACACCAATCGCTGATGACAACACAGATCGGACAGAAGAAAACCTTCATTTGGATTACAGATTTTCCACATGGGTGCCATCAAAGGCCGTTCTCAGAGCTGTTTATTGTGCGTGCATAACGCGTCCGTTTGTTTTGTGATACACGTACCGTTCCAACGCTCTTTGGGGTTTTCGCATTCGCTGAGCATTTTGCGATGGAAAAAAGTGGGCGTAGCCGTTCGAAAATCTCGAGTTTCTGTACCTGTTATTCAGAGGACTCCTGTACCTGTTAGTCATAGGATTCGTAACCGTGAGGGTTACTTTGTTGCCGTTCAAAGTATCCTTACCTTAAAGGAGCTCATACCTCTGAATAACTATATATGAAATCTCATCTCAGTTGGTTGCACAGAACAGCCGCTAGAAGTCCATATATCGGCAAAGTTTTTTTTATTACCACCCTGTATTTCTTTCTTGAAATTGTCTATTAAAAAGCAGACTATATATAAGTGAAGTATATAACCCCCGTCAAAAATTACGTAATGTTGATCAGTATTAAATACGTTCTGTAGTCTACCTTCAAGAGGTGATTCATCATTTTCATCGGGCATTGCTGAAAACTGTACTTAAAAAGCAGTAAACAACAAAACAAAACTAAACTCAATCAAAACTAAACCAAAACTATTTCAAAAGTGAATGACTCACCACACAGCAGGCATTGCTGAAAACGAAACTTAAACATTGTTAACATTAAAATTAAACATTAAAAATGTAGTTATTTAAAGGGAATATGAAAAACCATGGAGTAGAATGAATTCGAAATTCAAGTGAATGACTCAATTGAATAAATGATTCTTTTCAATTGATATTTTAATTTGAAGATATTTCAAAAACTAAACGGTTTTGAGCTAAGGTGTTCGCTTGAAATTTTCATATTTTTTAAAAGGCTTTCAAAATATGTAACTTTCGTGGTGTTATTTTACAAAAAAAATTTCAGAAAATGGCGTCGCAATGTTAAGATGTTCCCGACTTGGTCCGTCCCGGAATGGTTACCTATATTTATCTACTCTAGGCTTTTATATAAGTAAAGGTTTTGATTCACTCCAAATTTCGAAAGGGTCAAGGAGTTGTAGTCAGCCATTGAGACGTATTCGGAAATATATATATATATATATATATATATATATATATACACTCATATATATATATATATATATATATATATATATATATATATATACCATGTTTAAATTCGACTGGTTAAACTTGTTTGATCACTGAACCAGAAATTAAAGGTCGAGAGGGTAGCGTCGCAATCCTTCGCTGTTTGTAGTGACTACTCGCTCTCAGTGTGAGAAACTTGGCTAATAGTCTGGCAAAGTAAAGTATTTGTATTTGAAACCGTTATCATGAGAACGTCGTTGGTTAAATTCCGCTATTACCCGGCCACAAGGCCGGATTTAGATGAAAAGAGGCCCTAGGCTATTCCACTTATGAGGCCCTTTCACCTCTCATTTTTAAATTTGTAAATTATATGAGAGATAATAAAATACATCATTACTGTGATATATATCAATATATTAAATGAAACATGTTGTTATTGGTACTAACCTATATATATTCAATACATTGAAGATTAAACCAAATTCACTTCAGATAAATGTATTTCATAATAATTCACATTTAAAGTTTAAGTATGAATTATTATGAATTTTAAGTCTTAAACTAAACCGAAAATGCAACTTTATTCAAACAAAATCCAGATCACAAAAAAGAAAACATCAAATTGTATATCATTTTAAATTTTATGTTAATAGTTATATTATTTAAGAACTGATTCAATCCAAGTATACATTTAAAACGAAATAGTAGATTAGAAGAATTTGTTTCTAAACTTTTTCACACGAAAAATTTATTTTCGGTCCAGTGTTTCAGTGTTCACTGTTTTTAGAATAGTGTAATTTTAATTTTGCTAACAATTTGAATGTAGGCCTCTCTTGATCTTGAGGCCGTAGGCTGAAGCCTATTTAGCCTATAGGAAAATCCGGCCCTGCCCGGCCATAAATCTGAGGGCAGTTGTGAGTTAATTCGTTGCTCCATGATTGCACTTTGGTCCTCATAGATCTCAACCAACTCGGTCGGTAGGTCAACAGTGCAATGATTAACCCCTTAACGATCGCATAATTGTCAATAAACGTAATAAAAGTGCCTACTTTTTTCGGAGGATTCCATTTATTTCTTGATCTGTCATATCTAGTTTAAAATAAACCCTCCCCTATTTCATTATAAATAGTCTGGTGCTGCCATCTGGTATGTAAAATAAGAAATAAATTTTTTTCAGGGTAAATGAAATGTATTGTTTTAGTCTTTCGGGAGCGGGAAGGAAGGGGTTAAATAACAAGATGACACACGTAGTAAATGTTTATTGAGTTTCACTGAAAAAAACCTCAAACCGATGTTCGCAACTTTCTCAGAGAGTCAAATGCGAAAGATGTAACTTCGAGAAATATTTCAGAACAAATTTACTCTTCTTAGATGGCGTAGACATTCTAATGTCACGAAAACTACGATCAAACACTACGAACAGCCACAACAGATGTTGCAACTACAGTCGATTCTGGTTAATCGGACCATTAATCGAACCACATAGAGACGCGATCATTTCGGTTCTAATAACCGGCTGATCCGACTAACCCCTTCAGGGGCAATTATCTCCCCGTTTGCACGGTGTAAATCTTTTTTTTTCTGATTCTTTTAACCGAAAACAATCTTGAAAAATTTTCTAATTATAGGTTTCAAAATGTTTTTACTTGTTTAAACTGATAAAAGATGGCACTACTAACCCTTTTTCTGCTCATTTAACTGGAATACATTGAATGCAAGTTAGAAAAAAACTAGTTTTAGGCGTTTGCAGTGTGCAAACAGCGCCCCTCAAAGGGTTACATAAACATGCCCTCTGTTACAAGACGGGGTTCGGTCCGTATAAGCGCTGGTTCGATTAACCGGGGGTCCAATTAACCGGAATGGAATGTATACAGAATTATGGCAAGTTAACCGGTTATTCTCCTAACGAGAGATCGATCAGATTCGATATTCTTAGGCGAAGTTCACATTACATCCGCCAACGTTAGTTTACTTAATCACAGGGTTAAATACCAGCCTGACGAATCTTGTTGAGTTCTCTGATTGGTTTAAATACTTTCAACGCATCTAACTCTGACGCGTGTAATATGAACAACTCGAATTCACTTTTTAACTCATACGTGCGGACATAATTTCATGTCTGACGCCATCTTACTGGAAATTGTAGAAAAATAGATGTGTAGCTAAAAAGGTTAATATGGTCGAAAGTTGCAGAAAATTAATTCAGGTGGAAAAATACTTTACTGGAGCATTCTGACGTCAGAAGTTTACATGGGAAAAATACAAATTTCGTTTTAAAAAATCTTAAATCTGCGTTGTGTGAAAGTCAAATTAAATATGATAACCTTCATCAAAAATAAAGTTTTTTCTCCCTTCCCGTTTCAAGCACAGATGCACAAAAATGTTACAAAGTCGTGTTCTTTGTTTATAAGGAACTCAAATATTAAAATGTTTGTTTCTGCAGTCCAATACCACAGTTTTCCTGTGAATATCCCATAGTTTTCCTGTGAATTTCCTTGTTTATAAGGAACTGAAATATTAAAATGTTTGTTTCTGCAGTCCAATACCACAGTTTCAGCAGTCCAATACGTTTGTTTCTGCAGTCCAATGTTTGTTTCTGCAGTCCAATACCACAGTTTTCCTGTGAAATCCATTAGTACAACTATTGCTGATTCCTTTAAAACATATTTCATCGAAACATATTAAAAAGTAATAATAAGTACCGTAAAGTATTTGTATTGCAAATACTTTACGGAATTAAAAATCAGTGAAAAAGAATTTTTGAAATAAAAATGAAACTTTAAACAACAGAAGAACAAAAGCTAAATATAACTGACATCCTCATTTCTGAAAATTTTACTTGTCAGAAGGTTGCTCGTTCCTTAAATTCACATCACGTTGATGCAATTACTACTCGATACTCCCGAAAGGCTACTTCATCACTTGTTCAAAGATGATAGACAAACCAGTTAGTCTGTATCTGACAGTCCAAGAACCAACGAATTGTCTCTGACAGGTACTCTAACAAAGTTCATGTCATTCAAAAGATCGCGTAAGACAATCTGAGAACGCAGAGGAAAGAAACATTAAAATCACTTGTTTGAAATACTTTTGTATATTCTTTGAAAGTACAGTAAAAATTGCTTATAAGAACATCGGTTATAAAAACATATCGCTTAAAAGAACGGAATTATTAGTTCCCGACCAATTCTCATGTTTAAAGATGGATACACAATCCGGTTATAATAAGATCGTTAATAAGAACATATCGCTTTTAGTGACTGAAAATTAATTAGTTTCTGGGGAAATATATCTCTTATAAGAACATGTTAATTGTGAACGGAATTTTCAATTTAGAAAACGGTTAAAAAATGGAGCATTAGCCAACGAATTAATGGTTAGTCATGCCACGATTTTAAATATATTTAAGAATAGAGAAAATTAAAAGAAGAATTTGAAAAAGATCAGACTAATATTAATAAACTTCGAAAAAGTCCACATGATGACAAAAAAAAAGCCTTTTTGCAAGGGTTTAAGATTCAAAGGAGTGCCAACATTCCCCTAAGCGGACCGATTTTGCAAGCGAAAGCAAATGAATTTGCGAAGTTCTTTAAAAAATATGATTTTGTTTGTTCAACTTCGCGGATCCAGAGATTTCTTGAGAGGCATTCCATTGTGTCCGGGAGAATCAGTGGAGAGTTGAAGGCCGTGACACCAGGAGTTTCTGATAACTGGCTTATAACCGTTTGGACCACGTTAAGAGAAGTCTATGAAGACCATGAAATCTTCCACACTGATGCAACTGGCTTGTTTTATAAGATGACCCCGGATAGGACGTTGCGTTTCAAACACGAACCTTTGATTGAACATGAACCATTTAACCATTTTTTGAACGTAATGTTTCAGGTGTAAATAGAAATTATGTGACAATGAATTTGGTATTTCTAGCAGTTTTAAGTTATAATCGATAGTTTTTATATCCGATAGATAAGAACCAGTTTTTAAAGTTCCCTGGATGTTCTTATAAACGGTTTGTACTGTATATTAAAGTATTGAATCAGTTTTCATTCCCAGGATTTCATCTTCATAACATCAATTTTTTTTCAACGTGACAGGTACATCTTTTCTACATTCACCGGTTGCTATCGCGATATTTGTAGGCCCTATTTGAATAGTGGCCCAACTGCACTTTTTGTGAAAAAATGGAGTTAGCCTCACTTTTATGTTCATACAAGCACGGCCTCATTTAGAAAATTCTTGACTATAGGCACAACTCGGGATGGGTCCCCCCTAACACTGATGCGGGCGTAAAATTTCCAAAATTGCCTTCCAAAAATTAAATAGTGAATCATTGTGAAAGTACCATTTTACCAAGAATTGGCTATTTGAAGCTTTGAAGCCTAGAACATTATCGAATAACAAAAAGCAATACAATATATTAACTTCATCATTAAAACACCAATACAATACAACCAGAAAAACTTATTAATCCCTTATATACACTATAACATACATATGATGAACCAATCAATCAAATTTGAAAGGATATATAAAAAATTTGCTATAAAAAGGATAAAATTTAAAAAAATTGAATTGGGAATTTTTTCTTTTTTTCCATTTAAAATTAAAATTTTGGGGAGCCCCTAGGACTGGGCCTAATGTAAAATCAGGGCCTGCATACAAGTAATTTCTATCTTACTTTTAAACTGGTACACGTCCAGCTTATTTCTGCTGCCAACAGAGGGCATTACAAATCAAACTTCAACAGTCATTTCTCAGCACTCATTAGACTTTAAGGCTCTGTATCTCAAAATGAACAAGAATGGAGTTGGACCACTACTCAAATAAGGCCTTCATCTGTTGGTTGTTTGACATGGGGACACCGTATAGGCGAACCAATACCACACTCTGGTGCTACATTAATTTTTGAACGAGCATACCAAGGAACGACATGTGGTATATTCCTACCCGCATACCATTGAGGGACCTCCGGCCTACGGATTCAACGTGCCCATACAGAAGAAGGAATTCAGTGGAGCTCATCCAGAATCGAACCGAGTACAGTTAGTGTCCAATTCCGACGAGCAAACCACCAATTATAACTTTAGTAAAATACATCGAACTCAAAATGTAAGATGATCTATGTCCTCGAAAGAAAGATTTTAAGAAATTTATACGTACAAAAATCTCAATAAATTTATCAGTAATACAATTATATATAATAGCCGTTGTCTCTGTATAACACTTCCGGGCTGTACTCATCTTTCAATTGAAGCCCTCAGTAAACAAACAGCCAGTTAGGCTTAATTTCAATTTCAGATGTGGATCAGAATTTTTTCTTACCTAAAAACTAATATCTTCTCCATCAAATCACGTTTGTTCAGCCTATTTTTCTATAAAACTTTCAGAACTCAAAAAAAAATTGGATGCTTTTAGCTGTATATTTAACAGTTTTTAAAAATCTGTTTACTTTTGCGATGAATTCTGAAAGTAAACAAACTTGAATGTGAATGAATCAAGTAGCTCAAGTTTTCATATCGCGTAGTGAGCTGTAAAAAACTGGATGGCAGTCCACTTCTCCAATGACAAACTAAATAAGTAAAAAATAATGAAAGGGTTTGCTTTTACAAGGTGTGGATTAAATGCAATATTGTTAGATAATTCGGGATATTTTTAACTTTCATATACTTTTTCCATTATAACGTCATTATTAGTATTATGACGTCAAAATGACGGGTTACCTTCTAGTTTCCCTAATAGTTGCCGTGTACTGTGTATGTATCTGTCATGTAACGCTTCCAGAGCTACCGCTTCATAAATATATCAGCCAATGGCATCCATTTTGTTTTATGAGTTAGGCTTAACAAGTTAAAAGTAGAGTTCAAAAAGATTATTTCCTGTCTAAACCCAAATAATTTTAATTAAAACAACGTAATATCGACACAAATCAACTTTATTTCGATTTTTAGACGGCTGTAATACAAGCATTCATTTTATATACTCAAAACTTGAAAATGTAAGCACGAGTGAGTCATTCATACACCGTGATTCATTCATCGTCGTTAATATAAGAAAAATTAAATCGGAGAATTTTTTCACAGTAAAATAGTTTTAAAAGTGTTCAATTGAGTATTTCTAATTGCCAACACACGTGGCTTTCATGTGCTCGCATGTGGCTTTCTGTGGTTTTGGGTAAAACATTCTATTATTGTATTTTTAATATTATTTTTAATAGTACTTTTATAACTATAACGCCACCTTTTACATTATCATAGTGTTTCAATTAAATTAATAACAAGTATTCATTTTATATACTCAGAACTTAAAAATGTAAACACGAGTAAGTCATTCATTCACCGTGATTCATTCATCGTCGTTTAACTGAATATTTCTAAATTGCCAACACACGTGGCGTTCATGTGATTTTTCCTGAAGCTTTCTATTACGATGATAATGTTTTTAATTTCTGTTTATTATTGTACTAGCTGAAAACCCGCGCTTCGCTACGGAGTACATTCAAATTAAATACAACGGTCAACGTATGCAATTTATGCCAAAAAATAAATATATATATTTATAATAAATGCGATGATCAATGTATAC
>OU015497.1:12854672-12857172 GCA_907164885.2 Dolomedes plantarius | reverse complement strand
ACCAATAATCAAAAAGTAACAAAAACTATCTCACAAAAGTCATCGTACACTGAAATATTTTCGGATAAATTCATAACTAAAATTATCGCCTGGCGCTTTATTTTTATTTTTGAATTGTGGTGGCATTTAAAATATCATTTGGCTTTAATTTTTGCTTGCCTATTCCGTAATATTCTATTTATTATTTAAAAATGGCTTGCAAAGAAACAACAAACAGCATTGATCGAAAATTGATTATTTTTCATCATAGTTGTGGTAAATCAGTTCGGAATGTTGCTAAATTACTTAATTTATCCCATTATACTGTGCAGTATGTGATAAAACGCTTTAAAGAAGAAAATCGGATCAAAATCAAGATAAGAAAAGGTCGTCCGGCAAAGTTAACAAAACGTGATCAGAAATTTTTAATTAGAAAATTTGTGAAAAATCTACGTTTGAGTGCTGTAAAACTTTCTGCAGAATTTAATGAAACATTTTCTACTTCAATTTCACCTGAAACTGTTCGAAGAGTTCTCAGAGCTGCTGGATTATATGGGCGTTCTGCCCGTACAATTTTTTTTGTGAGTGAGAAAAACAGAAAGCTCGGGCTTTCCTTCGCACTATCAATGATTAATAAGCCCCAAACCTATTGGAATAATGTCTTATTTGCCGATGAAAGCAAGTTTATCATTTTTGGTTCCGATGGGCGTATAATTGTATGGAGAAGAAAAAATGAGGAACTTAATCCTAAGAACTTAGTAGAAACAGTTAAGCATGGCGGTGGAGGTGTCCTTGTGTGGGAGTGCATGTCAACATCAGGACTAAGTAATTTGGTATTTATTGATGGCATAATGAATCGTTCTGTTTATATAAATATTTTAAGAGACAATTTAAAATTATCAGCCTAAAATTTGGGTATTTGAAATTTTTAATTTTTTTTTAATCAAGATAACGATCCTAAGCCCACGGCTCTCAACGTTCGCCTCTGGTGTCTCTATAATTGTCCACAAGTTTTGAAAACACCACCTCAATCGCCAGATTTAAACTCAATAGAACATTTTTGGAGAGAACTGGAGGTTCGAGTACGAAAACACGACATTTTTAAAAGAAAAAGCGAACTAAAAACAATTATGATGGAAGAATGGATGAACATTGATGCAGAAATTACAAAAGAACTAGTGCAATCTATTCCCAGACGTTTAAAAGCTGTTGTTGATGCTAAAGGATATCCTACTAAATATTAATTTAACGAAAAATTAAAATATTTTCTTATAAGTAGAGATTTTTTTACAAGTGTTCGATGACTGTTGTGGGATAAAGTTTTTGTTACTTTTTGATTACTGGTTTCTTAAAAATAAAGTTTTACTATGTTTTTAAAATATTTCATGTAGTTTTGTTAAGAATAGATTATACATCTAATTGTTAAATACGCATTCTGAAATATTCATTTTAATTAATGGATAGACCCCTATTTCATTGAAAATCGTAAGTGTACGAACACTTTTGGGAGCCACTGTAAATAATGAGGCATATGTGATGGATTTCTGCTGATTCTAGTGAGGTGCTCTGATATTTTAATGAAAAAATATCATCAAGTTTCCTTACCTGTGAAATATTTTTATTGGTCAGCAATCACAAAATCCAGCACAAAAATTAGAGACAAAAAGCTTTGTTTTTCAGTTGTTGAGGTGGACACGTTCAAAATTAATTTAGTGCAAATTATCCCGGGCCGTGATTTATAGGCTCAGGGCATAAAATAGTATTTTCCTGCAACCTGACAAAAACCGCCCTAACCGACGCTATTTGATGGGTTAAAACGTGTTAAAACAAAAACGAAAAATGTATTTCCCAACTGGTTGCTACGTGGAGTAGCGTTTTTAAAACCAATGTAGTTTTGTTTATTTCCAGTTATTCTTGTAAAATTCATTTTTAACTCTAAGTAGTTATCTAGCATAATGATAATATTTTTATATTCATTATTTTACTAATAAATTAGTTTTAATTTTTTTTTAACCGCGCATCCACCCCCCCCCCCTCCTCTCGGCCAGCTGTGTTCTGCCCCTCGCTTGGGGTCGTAAAATTCCTTTGTGGACACTCCTTGCACGTGCAAGGACCGTTTTACTGAGAATGAGTGGGGGTACTTCTAAAAATAGACGGGAATGCTCTTTGGGCAGTAAAAATTGGCGATTTTGTTTTGGCGAAACATTTGGCGCACGCTATTTATGCCAATTATCTTCCTACACAGTTAATGTCTGCAGTTCGTACATGGTTCAAGATTTGTTACAACTCTGATGCTCGACTGTGTGGGATGTGGGATTTTTTTATTTCCAACATTTTTTTAATATACCGTCATTGGACAATGACCGAAAGGTATGTTTATATTTTGTACTTGTTATTTTAAGTAAATTTCGTAAATTTTCTCAAGATAAGAAAATTATAATATTTTCCATAGAGGAAATTTATTTCATTCTTCTCAAAGTTAAAAGTGAGGTGTAATATATATTTGAAAATCACGAATTAC